>NIPM01000231.1:0-36059 GCA_002738285.1 Holacanthella duospinosa | reverse complement strand
TCCAATTGAACTAGCTCTTGGCTTTGAAGCTTGTTTCCCTAGATCCACAGGCTAGTTGTGTTGGGAAGTAATAAAAAGTGACTAATATGTGTTAAATTGGAAATGGTGGATCACAAATTTCCACCAACAAAAGACCTTTTCTGTTTTATTCCTGCAAGGTTATTTTCTACTGAATACGGAAATTTGAAAAAAAATTAAAGAGTTCATCCATGCTTTCTTATTTGTCTTAATTGACGAAGATAACGATTTTATAGGTGTAAGTGTGAAGTGCANTTATTTTCTACTGAATACGGAAATTTGAAAAAAAATTAAAGAGTTCATCCATGCTTTCTTATTTGTCTTAATTGACGAAGATAACGATTTTATAGGTGTAAGTGTGAAGTGCAGCCATAATTTTCCACCAACTTTCTTCCACCACAAAATTCATTATACGCGTTAACTCAATCAGCTAAGGGAGTCTATATTTAAAATTGAATATTTTTGACATTAAACTGATAAGCTACCTTGTTTAAAAGAATTATTTTTAAAACCTGGTATCCATAGTAACTTCATCAAAAAACACGTAAACAGTTTAGTGCGTGATCGAGAGAATTCAGTCCTTCCAATTTTTGGAAGGGACAGTACTGTTATTGTATTTGTCTCTTTGATAGTTTAAATGTACAGGGAGGGTTATCTTTAGTGTCCCTATAGCCGAGTAAGAGATAAGGGCTATACTCATTCTTACACTTTCATATGTTGTAGTCAAATGGAGTGAAGTCTCGGAGTTTTTCAACTTGGCTACGCCAGACCCTCACACTTCTCTTTCCAATCTTATTCCTAAAAAAACGGTCGTATGGCGTCGGTCCGCTTATAGCTATGGTTTTAGCCATACACTTCAAATGTTATTCAAACTCAATGAGGNGGTCGTATGGCGTCGGTCCGCTTATAGCTATGGTTTTAGCCATACACTTCAAATGTTATTCAAACTCAATGAGGTTACAAGAGACTCTATTCGGTGACTATCTTGAGGAAATTATTGTGTGGCGCGAAAATCATAGCTCAAATTTAAATTTTTAATAATTTGAATTTGAATTATGTTTTTCGCGCCATTGACTTTTTTTCAAGTTAGTTTTTGCATAGAATCTCAANTAATAATTTGAATTTGAATTATGTTTTTCGCGCCATTGACTTTTTTTCAAGTTAGTTTTTGCATAGAATCTCAAGTAACCCCTTGTGGTTTGGATAACATATGAAGTGCATGGTTGAAACAATAGTCATAACTTGCACACACGCTATGAGACCGTATTTTTAGGAAATAGGATTTCATAGAGAAGAGGGTAAATCTCAGAGACTTACTTCTCTAAGACTACAACATATAAAAGTGAAAGTATGAGTATAGCCCTTATCTCTTCCTCGGCTATAGGGACACTAAAGATAACCCACCCTGTAGTAATCATACCTGAGTACTCTTCCAGTGTTGGACCAATTTCTACCGGTGGAGTAAAAGTAACAGCTTTTGGACCTACACCTGGTTTCCCTCCCACTCCATGGTAGATGATGTCAAGTGCGTGTTGGAAGTCGTCTGGGAGACCAGTTCCTCGCCCAATTGGAGCAGGGACTGGAAGAGTAGGAGTTTCCTTCTCACCTGGTGGTTTCAGTGGTTCTGGTTCAACGGCTGGCAGAGCCGCGGGAACTTCTGTGTATGGATAGCCCACTGCTCCACCAAAGCTGTCAATCGCCATGGTGGGATACCCATAAGCGTATGCATTGCTAACGTGTATTCCTCCTGTGCCAGATGCATCGTACGGATTATGAACTACCATTGGTGCAGAATCAACAGCTTCAGCCATTGGCGCTACGACAGGTCCATATTCACTTGTCACAGTTTCCGAAGACGTAGTCACAGAATTTTCTTTCTTGTTCAGCGCTGTTTTCTTCCCAAAGAGGGGCATCTTACCTGAAAATGGGAGAAATTTATATAGAAAATAATGAGAAATTGTGTAAAAACAGAATTTCATATTAAACACTGCTTGATTTCTTGCTAAGATCCAATGAATCAATATTAATTTTCGGAATGAACATTTTACCAATAATTGGCAGTCGTTTCACAACTTCTGGTTTCAAGTCTCTCCTTCTGTCCTTGTCACGTGATCTTTCTCGTTCCCTTGATCTTGATCTGTCCCTTGAAGACCTCCTTCGCGAACCATGTCGGTCACGGTCTCGATCGTATCTGCCTCGTGATCTGGATTTTGAACGACTCTTGGATCTGGAGCTATTCATAAGAAAATAAACCCACATGAGTCCAACTTTCGACCATTTTCCCACGTGTCGGGAAATCATTTCGATTTACATATTGTTGTTTCATATTTTGAAACGATCTTGGCAGAGATGAGCACTCTCATTTTAATTTCTGTCGAGCGAATAAGCAAAAATCACGGGATAGAAATTCCAAAATCACAGCAAACAACCTGAAATTTTCATTTCGTTCCTACACAACTTATTTTGCATAATCCAGCACAAGGTCTTGTGATTATGTAAGGAAACGGGAAGAGTTAAGTGGAGGAGGGATAAGGTTAGTAAACTTTGTGATAGGTGTGGTGGTGATTTTTATGAATCATACCGTCGTCTTCCTCTGTCTCTTCCACGATCTCGATCTCGACCACTTCCCATTGATAATTCTACACGTAAATCTGGCTTCCTATGGTACTCATCCTTGGATGTTTTATTCACTTCATGACTCCCAAATTTCTCTCTATCTTCTTTTTTCACATTTTCGTGAATTTGCGGTGGTGGTGGAGCTTTCTTTTCGTCTTTTTCATTGGTTGCTCCGTGTTTCTGTCGCACTATGGCTGCAAATTTTTGGGTATCAATTATGTCAACTGCAACTTTCTGGGGTTTACCCATCCACTCATCAACAGTGGCTGTGTCTTTAGATTTTCCAGTACTAGATGGAGGAAAATTCTGTTGGTGTGAAGCACTGCGACTCTCCTCTTCTTCCTTTGCTTTTCTTCGCATTTGAACGAAAATACTTTTCCCATCTTCTTCGCAATTTCCTTGAAGTGGGTTGTACTTTATATCGCCACCAATGGCCTCCACTCCCGCTTTCTTGACATCAGGCCCAAGGCCAGCACGATAGCGTGCTTTCTCACGATCCGTCGCGTACTTACTCTCCCATTCTGGATGCTCGATAAGGAAATTCTATGTCACATAGGATGAAGGAAAGGTTGATTAACGTTACATATCCACAAATAAATTGAATGAACTTCAAATTTTTATAGTGAGAAATAGTTTTCCATAATTAAAATTTCTAACCGCAAAACTGTTGTAATGTTCTTCACTCTTGAGATGCTCCAGAGCACAATGATGATCCCCCATCCAAGAGCTACAAATTTTGCAATACCATCCTTTTACCGGAGTGAAAAACTGCATTCCTAAAATATAAAAAAGAATTTTCTATAGCCTTTGCTCACTTTTTAATTCCCTAATTATTGTGCATCAAGTACAACTCATTTAACGAACGAGCTAATTTTACACCACTCTACCCAATATTTCCGATCCTCATGTGCTGACTCAGTTATTAAAGTGAATCCCAAATTCTGAGCATTTAAGAATAATAAATATTTAAGAATCTGCATAAGGAATCTGCACAGAGCAGAATCTCCATGCCACAAATCCGACTTTACCTCGAAATGGAACCTTTTTAGCTCCTGGTTCTGACTTGGTTTCTTTTGAGTTCTTTTTATGCCAGGGTTGCTCTTCGATCCCAAGTTGCTGAAATAAAAATATTTAAAAAAAAAACAGTTTAAGCATCCCGTGTACTAAAAAGTTATCCAATAAGAGAAAATATTTCCACCTCAACTTGGATGTGATGATCATCTGAATGGAAGTGATCCAGAAGTTCAGTTACGGATTCAGGGAAAGTATTGCAAAGCCGACACCAGTGAATCCCGTTGTCGAAAAAGTCCAAATCACCAAAAGAGTGAACTACCTTCGATTCTGGTAGCGCAGCCTATAAAAAATGTTAATTTCCAGTCTTAAAAAGACATTTTAATTCTACAGTGTGTTCGAATAAGAAGGCGAAAATTTGGCACTAGCGTTTTTAAAAATCCCACAAATTAGTCTTGTGACACTTTTTAAGTTAAGAAGAGTTAACAAAACTTTGGTAGAAACGATTTTCAGAAACTTGAGCAGTTCATAATGTATGTAAAATTTTGACATAAACTTAATTTTTTATTTTCCGCGAAATCATTTTTCAAAAATTTCGCCTTCTTATTTGAACGCACTGTATTATCCAATTCAATGACTGGAGCAAAAGGAGTCTTAAGTCATAGGGGTAAACCCCAATTCGCACCATTACACGGGGACCCTCCCAGAAAAAATTGGGAAAGGAGGACCCTCCGCGCAGGAGAGGAGAACCCTTCGCGAAGGAGAGGAGTACCCTCCGCGCAGGAGAGGACCCTTCGCGCAGGAAAGGAGAAGCCTCCTCGCAGGAGAGNGCGCAGGAGAGGAGAACCCTTCGCGAAGGAGAGGAGTACCCTCCGCGCAGGAGAGGACCCTTCGCGCAGGAAAGGAGAAGCCTCCTCGCAGGAGAGGAGGACCCTCCGCACAGGAGAGGAGGACCCTCCGCACAGAAGAGGAGGACCCTCCGCGCAGGAGAGGAGGATCCTCAGCGCAGTAGAGGACCCTCCGTGCATTGCACGGGGACCCTCTCAAAAAAAATTAGGAAAGGAGAACCCTCCGCGCGCCTTTATTTCATAACCCTCTAAGGTTTGGAANCCGATGGACATTTGAGGTTTACTACTATGGTCTTAAGTCTCAACAAACAGACGAGTACGAAGGACTAATCAGACTATTATATCCATTTGATAATCTTCGGTAATAATAAATTATGTTATGAATGATCAGTTAATTACCGTGGAGACGAGTGTCACTTGCTGAACCTGGTGGATTATTGGTGCTGGAGGAGCAATAGGTTGGCTCAATTTCGGTGGCGGCGGCGGTGGAGGCCTTGGTTTTCCATCTGCACTGATGCTTCCGCCACGAATAACATCCTGAATTTTCTCCAGTACCACAGTTACAGCTTTCGTACGACTTTTTAGCTCCGTCTGCTCAAACAAATAGATATTGTTTGTTTAGGAATCTGTCTTATTTAGCTTTTTCCTTTCTTGTAGTTTGAATAACTCGTGTTTTAGTTTACTCACTTGTAGTTTCAAATTCTCTTCAATTAGTTTCATATCCGCTTTCATGCTGGCCAACTCATCTTCCTTAGCTACAAGTCGTTTTATTTCACGTTGAAGCACATCAAGTTTTGATTTGTAACCTTGGTATTGCTTTTCTAATGCTTCCCTCTGTTGTTTACTTAGATTGCTCGAAACTGGAGAGATCGTAACCACTGCTTCAATCTTTTTCTCTTTCTTTTTAGATTTTTCTATTTCAAATATAGTAAACTGAGTTAAAATGCATAATTGAGAATTAATTGCATCGTTATTGGCTTACTTTCATTGTCGGACGAGGAATCTGACGAAGATTCACTGCTTTGCTTTTTCTATAACACAAGTAATGTTTTTACGTACTTGCTAACTATTATTCGGAAGTGACAAAATAATTATTTACCTTTCCACGACGTTTTTCTTTTGAACCAGAAGAATCCGAAGAAGAAGAGGATGACGAAGACGTGGATGAACTCCGTCGTTTTTTCTCTTTATTCTTTTTCAGAATTTTAGCTGAATTCTCACTACTCTCTTCAGTTGTCCTGGCTGTTGAACCCACAGGAGCAGGGGTATAACTCTGCAAGTAGGACTCAGTCACTAAGTCCTTGAATCCATGGTAAACAGTACCATACTCATTAGCTAAAGGATTTTCTTTGACTCTGGCATGGCTAGAAACTATATTTGGTTGTTGATAATGATCTCCAAGAAAATACTGAGGCTGTCCATTAGTTGTTGATAAACTCTTGATTTGTGGAATGTTGTCAACTGGAGTCCATCCAGAGTGTAGTGCATACATCGGATCGTAAGGGGAAGGGACTTTTTGCGTAGGGATTGGCATAGATGTGTTTGTGATTGACATGACTGGGACAACGGATGGGGCAGGCTTTGGCTGATAAGGTTCAACCGATGCATTTTTGCGAGGGCTCCTGCTTCTGGATTTGCTTCGACTTCGGCTATAACTCCTATCGCGACTTCTGCTTCGACTACGCCGCCCACGCCCCCTGTCGTAATCCTATAAATATTTAATATGGATTAATTTACTAACTAATGAATAAAATTGCTAAACTTCAGATGTTCTCTGTCCACAACTGCTTAGTACTTACTCTGTCATAACCTCTTTTGTAGTAATCATCACTTTCCCAGTATCTCCTTGGTTTAGAGTAGGAATCCCGTGAGCCACCACCACGCCGTCCTCGGTAGTTAGAGCTTGACATGCTATATTCAAGTTAACGTGATTGTTAGGATCACGTCCACATTTTTATTTACTAACTCCCAAACATTCACTATGTTCAGGTTGCATTGCGTTTAATTATGAAAGAAACGGTCGTTGGAGATATAAAAACCTAGCGCAAAACAACTCCGCTAAATTCTTGCTTAGATATTAATCAGCCCAAACAAGGCATATTCAGTTAAGTTCGATCGTACCTGAGGTTATTAATCTTGTTTTCTTATCTACTGTCTCTTGGATTTCGTAAATTTCCAAATTCCGTAAAGAATATCAGTGGACGTAAAGCATAGCAAAATAAGGACTACCTTTCGAGTCTTGGAAATGTTTGTCATCCGCAGCCGGGGCTTGTACTGACTACTGTATCCAACCACAATTGAAGTGAATCCTAAATTAAACAATAATTAAACTATTCAATTCAGCAGCAGATTTCTTCTCTTTCTCCTGAAATAAAAACTCGCTTTCCAAAAACAAAAAGAAACGAAAACTTAGGAGAGTCAAAATAACCTATTCTTACCTCTATTAGTAGCATAATACCACCCAGTATTCGGAAAACTTATTGAAAACCTCGTCGAAGAGTTTTGCTTTAGTTAATGCCAAAATGATTCTACAGTCCGCAAACATATCTTAAAGATTAGGGAATGTACATTCGGCACATTCTCTTTGCTGGTCAAAGTAAGTTGTGACGGGTCTGACCCGATACTTTGAGATTGAGACAGGAATTATCAGATAAATTTACCTAAGGTGAGTTATGATCCCACGTCTATCCGTACTGGGGATTCTTCTCACCATTTGATCTCCACACCCAATGTTAAATTCTGCCTTCAATCTCAATACGACTCTGAAACTCATGTGTGTTTTCCATTACACGGCTTTCCACCGCCTTCCTGGTCATTCATAATAAAAAGTAAGGAGTCTACTCAATTATGAGTACAATAGAGGTGACTGAGTTTTATGCTCATATCCCCAAACAATGAGTATAAAAGTGGTCACATGATTGTCAGATCTTTTTTTTTTCGGTGAAAGTATGTGAGATTCGAAATGGAATTGAATCTGTACAGTATCACGTCCAAAAATCAACCCTTTACGATCACTTAAGATAGAAGTAATAATTTTTTGAAAATTAAAAAAGAGATAGGGTATTTGAAAAGAAAATCCAAAAAATTCAATATTCAAATATTCAAATAACTTTGTAGTAGTTATTGTCGAAGTTTCATTTTTTTTTACTTCATTCCACTCCTTTCCAATAATTTTTTCGGAAATGTTCAATAGTTTCTCCAAAAATAAATTCCAGTTGAAATTAGTTTGCAAATAAATAATTAGTATTGCTTTCCTCAGCAAAGGCCATACGACAAAAAGTTTCTTCCCATAGCCTATAAGATTGCATGGACACTGTAGTTTTAAATAAGTTCTATTTTAAGTTCAAATATTCCGATAACCGCTATATGTAGTCATCATCAGGAATTATCAATCTGGTACTGTATTTCTCCGCCTCTTAAACTCTGTTTAAAATTTAAGTTGCTGAATTCCTAGACTTCCCTTTAATTTTCCAAAACAGGATGTTAAGAAGAGCTTAAACTAGAAATGTTTAAATCACTCCGACATCAGGATTTGTTATTATTTTATTTAGTTTTACATTCTTAGGTATTTAATAAGTTTATTTTATTCTTTATTCCTGTAAGTTTATTCTTGCTTCCGAGTGTCGGGTTGTGTTATGCCATTTGATGGGTAAGAATCAGTTGTATTGACAATCCGTACAAAGCTTTCCAGAGAAGTCAAGTTAATCGACTTCTAACAACGACAACAACCCAATGATAGCTGCATAACTGGACTTGGTAGCCATCCGTATTCAAAATCGGGTGTTAACCAGGGGTGCGAGTGGGCTGACTTTTCAAAACCTCAGCTCAGCCCAGCTCATTAAAAAATCCAACTCGTAACATCCTACGCTAACGGATTTCCATCCGGTCATTTTTAAAATCGTGATTACAAAAAAGTTTATTTTTCTACATTTTTAGGAATTTATGAGTTTGCTCAAAACATTCTGATCTATCAAATGACCATCTTTCCTGATTTCCTAAGGTCATCAGTTCGGCGTAATAAATCAAAAACTTTAACCTCCATAAAAACGTGGGTAACATTTTTTAGTATACCTTGAAGACTGCGCGACTGGAAAAACGTCCGGTCATCTATTATAAACTACGATGTTGCCTTTTAGCCTTCAAACTCCATTCCCACATCTCTACCATATTTCCCCATATCCATCCCGAATCCCTTCCGTGCTTTCCCACAGCCCTCCCGACTTTTCCCGCATCCCTCCCGTGGTTTCCCATAGCCCTTCTTACATTTCCCGCATCACCCTCTTGCCTTCCTACAACCCTCCCGACCATTCCCTGATCCCTCCCGTGTTTTCCCACACCCTCCCAATTTTCCACGAATCCCTCGCGTACTTTCCCACAGCCCTCCCGACCGTTCCCGCATTTTTCACGTGCTATTCCAAACCCTTGCCGACCTTTCCCGCATCCCTCCCGACGCTTCCCGGATGTTTCCCGTGCTTTTCCACAGCCCTCCCGATTATTCCCGCATCCATCCCGTTGATAGGTTGTTAGGCTGTTAGGTTGTTAGGTTGTTAGGTTGTTGTTGCTTTGTTATAGCCCTCCCGACCTTTCCCGCATCCCTCCCCTACATTCCCACACTCCTCTAGATTTTTTCTGCGATTTTTTCCATCCATCCCGTGCTTTCCCACAGCCCTCTCGACCTTTTCCGCATCCCTCCCGTGCATTTCCACAGCCCTCCCGACCTTTCCTGCATCCTTTCCGTGCTTTCCCAAAGCCTTCCCGCACTTTCACGTATCGCTCCAGTGCTTTTCAATAGCCTTCCCGACCTTTCCCGCATCCCACATGTGCATTCCCACAGCCCTCTCGACCTTTCCCGAATCCCTCACGTACTTTCCCACAGCCCCTTCCTTAACCTTTCCCGCATCCCTCCCGTTCATTCCCACACCCTACCTGACCTTTACCGCAACCCGCCCGTGTTTTTCCACAGCCCTCCCTTTCATTCCCACAGCTCTTCCGTTCATTCCCACAAAGGTGAAACTTTATTTCATCATATAATATGCACTTTGGCATCGCTGATGAGCACGACCGGATGTTTTTCCAGTCGCGTAGNTCATATAATATGCACTTTGGCATCGCTGATGAGCACGACCGGATGTTTTTCCAGTCGCGTAGTCTCCAAAGCCAAGAAAATATGGAACCGGATAAAAATCCGTTCGCGCCGCTGAGTTTGGGACCATTCGAAAGTAGGATGTTAAGAGTTTACATTAGCTAAACCATAAGTGTTTCAACCGAAACAAAAATATAAAAATTAACCGGCTAAACTAATTTTTATAGTAGTTGATATATTCAGTTGAGTGGTCTGCAATGCTTCAGGTTTTGGGTTGAGGAAGAGCCAATGGCTCATGGTTCGAGGAAACAGAGCCATGTTTCTGGTTTCAAATATTTCCTGACTTGACTCTTGAGTCAGAACCAAGACTCATTGGCAAGGTCGACCAAATGAACTTTTTGCACTAAATTGCATTTTACAATTAACAAGATATTCTAATCGAATTGAAATACTAATTCATGTTCAATTTCGGTTTCACTCTTATGTGGGTGTCTCAACTTTAAATATATTTAAATATTAATACAATATATATGTATAAATCCCAAATTTTTTGTCGATGAAGCTGATTCTGTTGAAATACAGATCCGCCAATGTTGCTGATAATTATGAATTGTTTTGATTTTGTCAAATAAAATGCACATTTACAATTCGTTGTACAGGTTGTAAGCTAAAGTCAAAATGAAAACAATGTTCTTTATTTCTATTGTGCTTATGAACATAGCCAATAAGTTCATTATGTCTTAACCTTGCGCTGGAGGACAGTTAGCTGTTTGGTTGTGCTCTACCGAGAAGTTAACTAGTTTACAATGCTAAAGTTTGGCTAAAGCTCAAAGTGAGCACCTAATTTCAGATCAACAAGCTATTTAAATTATATATACCAATTTCCAACTCCAGAATGCGGAAAATGTACTTGAAGTATGTGCGCTAGTGGTGCACCATATATGTCCCACTATACTGCCAATTGAATCATGCGCAATTGATTTGACATCAATTTAACTTTTTTTCTAATTTCTAATCTAATTTCAGTAAATTTTACTGAAGTATTTTAAATTTTGTAGTTAGCAATACTAAAAATGTGATTTAATGCGATTTAATGCGACGATCCTGGAAAATGAGTTTTAATGCGATACATATTTACATCATTCGATTGCATTTTTTATAATTCGTGGATAAACCAGTTATCAACAGGCCAATCAAGGGTTAATCCTTACATGCCCCGTCGGTTAGTCTTCCCGTGCCGTGGAGTGACTTGGGTTGCAGTGGCTTACCGTGGAATGCTGTGGAGTGTCGTGAAGTGCCATGGGCACGGTAGCCCACGGCACTGTAGAATTTTCTATCGTTGAGTCACTTCCCTTATAAGCTCAAGGAAGAGAGTGAATAAATTGTGTAACTGAACCAATGCTCACTCCCTTCGTTGGGTTTGCCAACATTGTAACAGTGGATATTTGGGGAAAATAGTAATCGTGATCCTCATTAAGAGGGTAACTTGTAAGCATCAAGTTGTTTTGTTCCCCTGCTTTGACTAAACGTTGTTTTATTTGTTAGGTTTTGCGTTGTTAAGATCTATTTCGGACAGAAACTAACTTTCTAGCAATTCGGAAATAGCACTCATTCAGTGGAGCTCAAATTTGTAATCTGGAATTTGCACCTTGGAATCAAATTAAGGATATATCAGTGTAGATGCTTCCACTCCAGGTCGTCTACAAAGAGACTGAAGAAAGATGGGGAAATGACGAAAAACCCTTTCTCCAGCAAAAAATAAAAACTTTCACCCGACTCAGCTATTTCGCCTATAAACTTTGAGCCAAAGACTTGTACAGGTCTCAGACTACTTTTCATACTCTGTGGAGCGGTGTGTCCTCCGACTTCGCTCTTACTCTCTCAAGTCATTCCGGATACTAGAAAGTATCTAAGACGGTACGAGGAAGCATGAGTGAGAAACATTAGTAATTGGACCAGGTTTGCCTCTTGCTTCAGGAGTTTTCGTGACGTGTTCTTGAGGACAAGTTTAATTTGAATCCTTCTAAAGGAAATCATGGACTTTCTCTTGTGACACTTTTTCCAGTTACTTGTTACTCTCACTCTCTCCACAGAACCCAAGGCACAACAGGTTATCCACACTCACTTGTACTTTTACTTGGAGCACTTGTACTCTTCGTAAGTCTATCTTCCAGACCATAGATTAGACTCTTGTAATGAATTATTGAATAGCTTTGTTTTCATTTGGGATGGGATTGGATTCCGTAAAGGTAAATTCAATGACTCTCTTTGCTTTCACTGCTGGAGATTTCCAGTAGCAGTGAGAGAGTCGCTAAAGTTGAAGTTGGATTTGCATTGACAGGTGTAGAGAAATAGCCGATGTCGTAGAGTTGGTAGCCGAGGAAGAATCAGATATTTAAATTAACCCGAATGAGGTTTGAATATTCAAATGTGATTGAGTTTAATTTATAATTTTCGAGTGTTCTTGAGCATGGATTGTAGGAGAGGGAGGAAATGACCTGAGATAACCTTGAAATGGCACTCGGTGAGACTGGATTGCCAAGACGCGAGAGAATGATTCTAGAAATGTAATTTTGCGAAGGAAATGTGAAGCGATCCGAGAAAAGTTGTATAGATTCGTTAGATCCTTATTACTTTTCTTCCATTTTCTGTTATCTCGTCTTCACAGTGTGGGAGCAGATGAGTAGGAATTACGGAGGTCATATGTCGTGTCACTTGTTTGAGACGAAAGGCAAAAAGTAATTTACTTTCTCCCTTGATTCAAAGTTTTCATCGCCTTCCCACATCACTGCACTCTCACAATGAAATAAAATAGACCTTACCACCACCAGCATTTCTTTGATTCTATTTAATGTTTCCCTTCGGCTTGGATAACCCAATGGATTTCTTACGTTTTACGACCTAATCTATAAAATACTCATTTATTTTCAAAGGCTTAAAAAATTACAAAATTTTGTTTCCTTTCTCTACGCAATGAATTACATCACAAAGGTTTAGACTTGCCAACGGACATTTGGAGACGATTGCGTGCCACGGAGAGTATAAATATGATACTTTACTAAACGAAATTTATGTTGAGATCCCACCTAAGGAAACTTAATTCTAAAGAACATATCAACAAAACCTAACTCAAATATTTTTTTAATTTAAAGCCTAAAAACGCAAGTTTTAATTACCCGCGCTCGCTCTTAAGCGTCAACCAGTCATTTCTTTCAAGTATCAAGTAACTAAACTCATGCGCATGTCTATTCTCTCCACAGCCCCTGCTTCCAATAAATTGTCCAAAAACTCTTTAATTTATATTCTATTAAACTGTTTCAATCCTGCTAAAAGATTGAAAGAACTAGGATTATTTACAGTTACTTAAATTTTATACCTAAAAAAACATATTATAATTTTAAGGAGAGATTGAATTAATTTTGTAATTTTATTGTTACAGATTGGAGACCTTTCGGAAGAGTTTTAAATTGTGAGAGAGAAAGTTAGTAGGGATTTTGAAAGTAGGAGAGGAAGCGAAAGCCTGGAGTGGAGTGGAGTCCTATGTAGATATCTTAAAATTTCTCCATTATTTGTGTAAGTGGGGTTTTTGGAGAGAAAGAGTGGGAGGAGTGTAATCCTCTGGATGTTAAAATTGTTAAGTAAAGCTGGTGGTGAAGACGAATAATGTGTAGGAAATATAAATAGTGAGAGAAAGTAAATAAGGAGAAATGTTTTAAGACTGTGGTAGAGTGGGATTGGAGTGGGGAGATTATTTAAAAGAAATAAAGATGAGTGGAAGTGGAGAAAATCTTGGTCTGAAGTGTGTACTTTGGGCTCTAATGGTTTTTGGACTGAGCATTGAGCCAGGATGGTCTTCCTGCTCAACCCCTCTCCCCATAAAAAATGCAACTCTCCACTTACTTCCTCCACATACAAAACCCAATCCTACTACTGGTCAATTTCCAGAAAATGCTGCAGCTCGAATTGATTGCAATCATGGATTTAGACTCAGTTACTCCGAGCTTCTCTACTTAATCTGCACTGATGGCGAGTGGAAGTATGATGCGAAGTCAGAAGGATCAATTTGTGGTAACTCTAATTTTTTTTATTCAAAATAATTATTTAGTTTGATTGGAAATGTAGAAGAGGCGGAGAAAGTGTTGGTAGAGAATCTGATTAAGGGAAATGAAGGAAAGGGTTTATTATTATTTAACTTAAAAAGTTTGCTAAAGTTGTGAAGATGAAAGTAAAATTACTATGATGAGGTTATAAAAAGTGAAAGTCAACGTAAGGCTTTAAAGTATAGTTTTTTGAAGAGTAGCGGAAGAGAAAGTGAGTGAGAGTGGATTGAGTCTCGGCTCATTGAATGACTCATCTCCTCACCAGTCCTCACTCACTCTCCTCAACATACAGCCTTTCTCCACTTATCCACTACCAACTTTCCCCACTTTCTCTCTTCATCATATCCACTCATGCTCTCAACCAACTATAACAAATTATTTATTTATTCATATATTAAACTTTCAAATTTACTCCTACCTACTACAGCATTCAAAAACAAACCGAACAAATAAAAATAAAGTTTCTAATAATAACCGAACCTTAAGACAGTCTGTAGTAGATTCTCTTTAATAATTTGAGGATTATGGTTCTGGGTTTTGGTATGAAATGCTTGAAAGTGAGTATGGGCGTGTCCTCTTTCTCTAAAGTACTATGTTAGAAAAGTCCAAATTGTTGTCGAGATTTGTGAGATGAAAAGGTTGTTGGGATGTTTACTCTTATTTCCACTGCCTTTCTCTCAGAAATTGGACTCCTTTCTCAGAGTTTATGGAGATTGAAAGGTCTTGATTCAAATCTTGATCTTCCCATTACATCCTATCCTCCATTTGAGCCGAAGATGAATCTCCACCATCTTTCTTGATGTCCGACAGACTGAGTTTTGGCAAGGATAGTCTACACGGTAATCAAACCGAAAGTAACTTCCGGAACACTCTCATGTGCCTACACCCACCTCATTTGCTCTTAGAACACACATTCAGTGTACATGAGTAGAAAGGTAATAAATCCATGAGCAGACGATATTTTTCTTAGAAACTCCTCAACTATTTGATTCCCTAAGCGCTCAAGACCAATGTCTAACACTAAGAATTAGATGGAGAGTATTTGCAATGAATCCTACTCAAAAAATTACAACTGTCTGCAAGCTATTCAAATAATTAAAACTTTTATACTTCTTTACTTTTCTCTCTTTTCATACATATTTTATTCAGTCGCTTCTCTCTAGAATTCTGAAATTACTTTCTTCGACTCTCAATCATGAGAAATGTGGAGAAAGCATCCAACGGCTTGTCTCGTGCATCGACCTTGTAAATTCTCATCAGAGATCTTACCTAGTACATATCCATTCTCCACCGACATCCACTGGAGAAAGTTATCCAATGAGCTTGTCAGGAAAATACCTGTGCCAAAAAGAAGATCTGGTCATGGTAACTCTTGAAGAGAATGAGAAACTGGAGGCGTGAGTCAATTGGGTAATGTTGGTTAACTTGATTTATTTGAGTGAGTTGAAGACAGACATGAGTGTTTATCCACCTATGGGAGGAGTGTTTATAAATCGAAGGCTACTTAAGCCTCGCGTATTTCCACTAATTTTTCGGCCTTTTGTACCGATTTGAAAAGTGAAAGTTGGAGAGGCTGCTTTCTTCCTGACTTTTGTAAAATGGGATTTAGCAGAACATTGAAAGGCTTTCCAAACTTTTATAAGAATTAGACAGAAGAAATAGTCCCCTTGAGACACAGCTTTCTCAAACACCAACTCCTTTCTCTGGTTCCTTTAATTAAAACGAAGTAGATGAGATGAATGGATTTTTAGGAGACTTAGCTCTTTGGGATCAACTTTCTCATCTCTGAGCATTCAACTATTTCATTGAATTTTATTTTCAGTTGAAAGAAATAAACAATAAAGGAATTAGGATTAATTAACATTGGCGTGTCGTCGAGTGATATCAAAAGAAGAACTTTTTTATTTTACCCCACCCTGTTTCAGTTTATTTAATGAATCCTTTTTGTTGTTGGCTTTTGTACTCCCAAGTAAAATTAACAGATATACTACCGGGTATCCTCAGGTTTTGGGCACCAACTTTCTTCATATGTCACATGATATAGAGCAGAGCGAATGAGTTTACAAGTTACATTGACCAGCGAGCAGATCCATTGTCAAGTCTACTATAATTACAGTGGTCCACAGGTTTTTTAAGACTACTGGAAGCTACTTTTGTTCCATGCTCTTTGCTGCGGAAAGGAGTGGTCTTAAGATTTTGTGGAGTATTATCTTCTAAAAAAATTTTTTTTTCTGGGCAAACTCATAACAGTTTTAGAAAGTTCATTGGAAAGTAGCATTTGACGTCAAAAAATCAAGTCTTTTCGATCACTAAGAAATAAGTTATGATTTGTTGAAAATTGAAAATATTTGACATTTATGTGAGACGATGTAACTAAAGAGTTGGGCGTTTCAAAAGAATATCCAAAAATTTCAATTTTCAAAACATAACATCTCAAACATTGATGATAGATGCTTGATTTCTTCAACTTCGTATCCTACTTTTCAATAGTCTTTTTTCTTTTNTGATAGATGCTTGATTTCTTCAACTTCGTATCCTACTTTTCAATAGTCTTTCTGAAACTGAAAAATGTTATCCCAGAAAAAAATTGTAGTAACTGCTTTCTCTGGGAATAAAAACCTAACCTGCTTTCCCCAACAAAAGGGCATGGGACAAAAGTAGGTTTCAAAAGTCTTAATTATCTGTGGCCCACTGTATAATCAGAGTTAGGCAGGACATAAAAAGTGTGACAGTGTAGATTTTCTTTGAGAACACAAAAATTGATGATACTGTATAGTTCCCATTTATTTCATTTGTATTTATACACAACACTGTATTACTAATAACTCTTATCATTCGAATGCAGTGTGACAAGACTTTTTCTCATTCTCCCAACTTGGAAGATAAAAGGAATGGAATTTAGAAAGCATTAAGTTGCTTTCACTCTGGCAGTTAGGAAAGTGCCAAAAAGTCCAGACAGTCTCTATTTTGTAAGAAAGGCCAATAGATTCTTGTCTAGATTGTATTAATTGTTCGAAATCTATCTCTCTAAAGTGAATTGTTTGATGTTAGTTGATTAGTATTGGGAGGAAGTGGAAGTTAAGAATGAGGCTTTCTAATATTCTTTCCAACTACTTACTAACTCTGGAATGAGTCCGGAGCATCTGGTGTTTGAAGAGACGGCCTATTATTAAAGTTTCAATCTTTCTTAAGTTAAGGTTTTTTGGAAACCAATCAGCTTGAAATTGCAGAGAGAAGAGAAGGAGACTTGCGTGAGTAGTTATTTTGTGTTGAACTCAGTTTAAATGATCGTGAGGAGTATTTGGACTAGAAAACAGTAAGGATTTGTCTTCTCTATTGTAAACTTAAGAATAGGAAGAAGAAAAGACGAAAGAGTTTAATTGGCCTAATCATCTTCCCTCGGAGCACTTTTCCCTTCAACAAACTCCGATTGTTATTTCTCAAAGGAACTTTCTCTCCGAATTCGTTTCTCGTCAAGTTCCATTTCAGGAGATTGCTTTCTCTACTTACCTTCATTCCTTCAAAGTTTCAAAAAGCCCTTTCCTAGGCGTACTTTTACACGTTTCAGACAACGACCGAACCTCTACTTTACTTAAGTTTCACTTCACTTTCTTTCTGCCGTCAGTCAGAGACCAAAATGTAGACGGAATAGGATTGAATATTGGAAATGTATTTGGAAACTTTCATTGTTATAGTCTCTGGTGAGTCCATAGAGACGAGGAGATAAGATCACTCCATGTCAAGATTATACAATATGATTTCTTCCTCAATGAGACTCCCAGACTACTCCAGCTTCTCATGCTTACCTCCAATGCAAATTACTATTCTTTACTTTCTCAAATTCAAATTGATATTCAATTTTTATTATTTTATTCCACAAATATAGCTGAGGGAAGAGGGAGTTTATAAGAAAAAACTATAGAGTAGAAGGATGTCAGTGATAATCATAATATTCATGTCTCTTCTCTTTATCTGCTCAACCCAACGGAGAAAGCAAATTCTAGAGTAAATTTTTCATCCTTTCAAAATTTGGACATGACTGTTGTGGAAAAGAGTGAAAAGTGAAATGGAATTGTACTCTCGAGGATTATACCTCGTTATATTACCTGGCTAGATATATACCTGCTTATATTTCATACAGCTTGATCATAAATGTTCTATCCTTTATCTTACTCCTTCCTTACTTTAGAATCCTGAGTAATGCGAACATTTTTACATTCATATTTCTACTCCTTACTTTGAGTTGGGACTGGGAGTGAGACTCATTAGGCCATGTTGTTTGTCTCATCTATCACCATTACCTCCAGTCACTCTAATCTCTCTCTACTTATCTTCTATAATCACTTCTGACACTTCCTACCAGGTTCTGAATGACTCAGGAGTCATTCTCAACCACCACATCAACCCGCCAGAGTCCCTTGACTCAACTACTCTTTCTCACTTTATGCATGGGAGTCAGGAGATGTGAAATAAAAATTCATGCAGTGACTCACAGTCTTGATAAAAGTTTTAATTTCAGTCTAGAAATGTATAATATGTACTAAGTCATCAAACTCTGAATTATTGAGTCACAACTCGAGTGGTCACATGAGCAGTACGAGACTCAGCAGAGTCGGAAGTCAAAGTCATTACTCAACGACTCTTATTTGTCAAATGAGTAGGACTGCTTCATAATAGAAAATGAATCTAGAAGTTGAGCCACTGTTAGAGTTATGACTCGTGAGTGAATAGTTGAAGGTTATTGAGAATCATCGCATGTTATAAGAATGAAAATGGAGTGGGGTGGAGTTAGTCTCGTCAAAGATCAATTTTAAGTGGAATAATAATTTTGGTGGAAAGAGTTGTAAAGATGGCTGGAGAAAGGTGTGTAGGTTGAGGTTAAAATATGGAATAGTTTATCGTTGGTGGGAGTTTGAGGAGTATTTAAATGAATGTAAATTCCATTATATTTCTAGAACTGAGGTCTAGTTGTGAGGATTTGGTGGAGCGTGGAAGCGAGATAGATGTGAAGATTAATATTATTCTTAGAGAGAAAGTGTGTGGAGAGATGCCGACCTATGTAAAAATGGAACAAGTATTTAAGGGAAGAAAGCAAAGGGCGAGACAAGTGTAGGAGATCAGGGTCTAAAGACTCTCCCTGCAGTCCCTCGAGAAGAGGTAGTTTCCGAAGGGAGCTCTCCAGCGGATAAGGCCCACTCACTCATTCCTTAGACATTTCTTCCTCAATGACTCCAAATAGCCTCCAGTCCACCCACCCATGCCATCAACTCAGGTAGACAGAATCCCCTCAAATCAGATTTTATTAAGTAAAAGGAGGCTCAGACAAAGTGAAAGTGAATAGAAAAAGTGGTTCGTAGCTTTTCCCTTGTCTTCACCTTATTCTTAGAATCAAAAGAAGGGCCATTGCAAGGACTCGAATCTCCTTCCAAGACCTCATCACTCTGACAAGGGACTTGAGCATGAGATCCTTGGATCAACTCAACTCAAGTGGATGAGTGTCATGTCGCAAATGAAGTTGACCTATGGGAGACTGCACAATTAGAGCAGACTTTCAATTGAGTTGAGAACCCATTGGACCAGACTGGTTCCCTTTTATCCGAAAATGGAACCTTTGGGAATATATTAGACTCAAACTTTGTAGGTATTGATTTTTGGATCTATTGGTTAATGTGGAGATGAGAGGGTGTCGTTGGAGAGTTTTAATATAAGGTTTTTTGGAGATGAATATTGAGCGGGATGCAGAAGTGGAAGTGGTTGGTTTGGTAGAGAGTGGAGATAGAGGGATGACAAGGGCTGAAGGTAAGAAATGTAACTTTCTCTGCCTCCGGAGGATGGATGGTTTTGTTGAAGTCAGAAACGGAAGTTGGTTTCTACATTATCTCCTGTAGGCAGGAGGCTCATGTGTAAATTGTCTCCACTATGTCATACATCAGACATCCTCCAACAACGGGATATCACATTTCACATAGTGACTCAAGTACAGACAGTCCACAACTTTCTCTTCATGTTTACAGAGAAACTCAAGAGTGGTGCTGGGAAATCTGTTCTTGAGAATAATGTTCGAGAGAGGCAACCGGAAATTCTCCAGTAGTATTTCACTTTACACAAATTCTGATAAGCTTTTCCTTCCCGACTACATATTCTCTTGTCTTCTTTAGCATTCAAGGCAGAATCTTGTAAAATTACTTTCCTTATGCATTCTAACAATGCGCTACTCTAGCATTATTGCTTTGTACTCAACAATATACAAGCTCATCGAAATTATTTCATCTACGATTTCGCAACTATCTTAGAACGGTCATAAGGGAGCCAATAGAGTAGTCGACGGTTAGAGGAATATCTATTATAAAACACGACCTTTTATAGTTTTCGTTTGATCTAATACATTTAAAATGGAGGAATAGTTTGTTATAAGACCAAAACGGATATAAGACCACCCTTTTTGTCATTCTAATTGAGTTTACCACTTTGTTATCATACCAAATTTGCTCTTTACAAGATCCAATTTCCTTTTTATGGGTTGGATTAGATTTTACTGGTTGGAAAACCCTTAGCCTAGTTCACTTTTGAGTCCATTCATACTACTCGTTTTGATAGAATCATATTAGTTGTAATTAAACAAAGTAAAAATGTATTTTGCTATGTAATGTTTCACATGGTTGTACTATCGACTTGTCAAAATTTGGTCAAGCACAAACAAACTTGACCGGTCTTATATCCGGTGTAAGATCACCACGATATAAGAACCATTCTGTTTGTTGCAAAAATCATCATAAACATAAAAGTTTACCTCTGCAATGTTTGTTTGTCCGCTCTCTTTATACAAAATGTATATTCTTAAAAATAAGTATGTCTCAGTGCTCAGTTAGATATGTTATGTGGTTAGCAGCTCGGTTCTCCAAGTCGCGGTACTGGGTTCGATTCAGACGGTTGTGTATGCTTTTTTTTTTTGTTTCTTGACTGAAAAAATTTTCTGAACCGACATTTTCTGGACTTCAAATTTTGACAACCCCCATTACCTAAAAAAAGGCATGTGTGGAGTCAGTAAATATAATTAAAAAAAAATCCAGAATTGATGGGAGCAGGGGGTGGGGCTAGGTTCTGAAGTTTAAAAAATGGGTTTCAAAAACCTTCGTCAACTGTTTCATTTAGTGACCGATTCCGATGAAATTTTGTATGAGCATACCTAATCGCATTCCCCAGGTGATGTACTTTTTAGTTTTTCATAAATTTGATTTTTTGAATTTTTATTAAATTTTGAAAAGAGGATTTTTCAAAAAAAAAATTTTTTTGATCATGTTAGTTATTGTTTAACTCCTACTACTCACAGAACGTGATTGGCCTATAATTTTTGGCCAAAAGTCCAAACGCTGCGGATTAGCTTTGTGTTGGCCTAATCCACTTTAGTATACGTAAATTTGAATGAAAAACGTTATCGTAAGCAAAAAAAAATTGAATTACCCACATATTAGAATGGATGAACGTTATGTAATTTTATGCATACGTCTGTAAACCTTTTTCTTCAACGTTTCTTTCTCCTACTGACGATTTTACTCAAGAACGTTATTGCATATAGTCTGATATAACTTAAATGATGTTAATCAGATTTCTAGAAATATTTAATAAAAGTTGAATATGCATATATAAATTTGAAATTATCCACGCTTCGTTTTCACAACTTACAGTAAATATGGATGAAGAGCTAACACACATGAGTGTTTGAGGTTCGGTGAACCTTGAGGTTTGGAAAAATTTCATCGAACCCTGAACCGAACCGAACATTATTCGATACAGGTTCGGCTCGGGTTCTATATTTTTTAATTAGTTACGGGTTCGGCTCGGTTCGACAGGACCTAGATTCGGTTCGGGTTCGATGCGGCCTTAAATTTTTGAATTTAGGAATCGGTTCGGTTCGGTTCGTAGCTGAACCTGGTTCGGTTCGGTTTGGTTTGGAAAGTTCGACGAACCTGAATGTTTGGATATTAAACGGGGCAAGGTTCGGGATGGGTTCAGTGCGGATTCGGCTCGAGAGAGTAAAATATTAAAGTAGAGTCGGGTTCGGTTCTGTTCGACAGAGTCGAGGTTCGGTGCGAGTTCGGTGCGCTAAAGTAAAATTTGAAATTGGTTCGGGTTCGGCTCGGTTCGATATAGTCGAGGTTCGATCCGGGTACGGTGCGGCAAAATTTTTGTGGACTAGATTCGGGTTAGGAAGGTTCGGCAAACCTCAAAAGCCCATGTGTGAGCTAAAGTAAAATTCTAAAGCTGCCTTTCATAGACCGTCTTTACAAAAGTTACACTAAAAACTCCTTTCTATTTGTTTCATAATTTCAATTGTTTATTTTCGACAAATAAATACCAGAGAAATGAGTAACCATTGGTAAAAATATACCATTCATAAAGAAAATATAAAAATTCATTGATTCTGTAATTTTTATATTTCGTAAATTATTGATTTTAAACGGTATAAGAATACCCAAATAACCAATTGCAAGAGAATAATATTATGCGTAATATTATTCATTATTATAAATCGACTATACACGATGTATCGAAAAAGAGCAACGCGGTTTTCATTAAGTGCGCCTCTTCGAAAGGTCATAACTCCTTACGGTTTTGACATGGGCAGCTCGTAGCAGCTGTAAACAAATATCATGGTGTGCACATAATTGTGTAATATTCAATTACTGTCTTTGAGCCTGGGTTTTGTGGGGTTTTAAATGAAAAATCAACTAATGTACTTCCATGTTAAATCTTAACTTGGAAGAGCCGTCGCTACTGGATACTTCAACCAAACCTCACCAAATTTTATGAGTAATTTCTATTAGCCCTACTTAATAATTTGTAGTGATCAAAGCTGGAATTGATATAGATGAAAAATGACACTTTTGGCCAAAAATTATAGAAGAAAACCTGTGCTACCATAAGAATAAAAATAAAAATATATAAAAAAATTTATTTTTTTTTTTTTTCAAAAATTAATATTTTTTATGGTTTATCATCACGGTAGTCTGAGATTCTTTGCATCCTTTGCGCCATCTGCTCTGTGATACACCAATTGAGCCAAAAATTTGCATTTGAATTTTTAAAACTAATACCAAGGTGCTATATTTTTTAGTTTTTGAAACGTTGCATCTTTCAATTTTTTTAAATAAAATAAAGTTTCTTTTTGTCATATGAACACTTGGACCATGTAGGGTCTTATTCGACACTTACTGCTTTTATATAAGTAATAACTGAACGCAACAAATAACATTTTGACGAACCATCAAACTTATTTTTATAAAAAAATTGCTTTTTTTTCTGCTAACCATTGGTATTACGTTACTTTGAGTTTTTATATGGTAAAAAAAAATTTTTGAAATTTATTAAAAATTGAAAACGCAAAATTTTGAAAAACTAAAAAATATGACACTTTGGTATTAATTTTAACTATTTAAATACAAATTTTTGTCTCAATTGGTCCATCATAAAGCAAATGGCACAGAGTAAAGCGAAGAATCTCAGACTAACAACATGACAAAGCGTAGAAAGAAATTTTTTTTTTTGAATTTTTTTTAAAATATTTTCATTTTAGCTCTAAAAATAGTTTGATGCGTACAGTGCTGCTCCCAAGAGTTGGAGGAGTTGAACAATACCCAACACGGTCAAAATGTTTGTTTTTTACACACTCGTTTTCAAAATTCAATAAAAATTGAAATAAAAATTTTGAAAAACTTAAAAATATATGGCAGCTTGGAATTAGTTTTAACAATTCAAATACAACTTATTGGCTCAATTGGTCTATCACAGAGTAAATTTCACAGAGTAATGCGAAGAATCTCTGAAACAGAACGTCATACTAAAGCAAAAAATGAATACCGACTAATACTTTTTCATTATTGTGATAAAAGTTTAACGCCCGCAGCAGCGCTCGCCCGCTCGCGAGCGGCGATCGCCGGCTAGTGATTTTATAACCGTCGACTACTGTACGTGAAAGTGAGGAAATTTCATAACTTAATGACATCATCAGACAAAATACTTTAACGCAACAAGAGTATTGATTACTTTTGGGTGGTTTTATTCATCAACCGCATAACTATTGTAAATATAAGTGAAAGAGTGGAAAGCTTCAATCCCGATCACCTTATACAACAATAATTAAAAGAACTATGGAAGCTACTTTTGTCCCATGCCCTTTTGCTGGGGAAAGCAAGTTAGCCTTTTTCTCGCATAGAAAGCAGTTGGTTAAAAAAATTTCTGCGGAACCACTTTCCAGTTTCAGAAAGGCCATTAAAAAGTAGGATATGAAGTTGAAAAAAATTAAATTTCTACCATCAGTGTCAGAAGTTATGATTTTTTGTTAAATTGAAAATCTTTTAAATTTTTGCGAGACAAACACTAAAGAGATGGACGTTTCAAAAGAATATCAAAAAATTTCAATTTTCAAAAAATCATAACTTCTGAAATATAGATGGTAGAAATTTGATTTTTTCAAATTTGTATCCTACTTTTCAAAACTCTTCCCGAAACTGAAATGTGTCTTATCAGAAAAAAAATTAAAAGTATTTCTCTGCGAAGAAAAAGCTCACTTGGTTTTTTCAGCAAAAGAGCATTGGGACAAAAGTAGATTCCCATCGTTTTTATAATTATGGTTGCACTGTACGGTTGAGTTTGCGTTGCCAGGCAGGATTTTGTGAGGTACGATGAGGTCCAGACCTCACATGGTCATCGTGA
Organism: Holacanthella duospinosa; assembly: GCA_002738285.1. Taxonomy (NCBI): domain Eukaryota; kingdom Metazoa; phylum Arthropoda; class Collembola; order Poduromorpha; family Neanuridae; genus Holacanthella; species Holacanthella duospinosa. The sequence goes on along the minus strand of NIPM01000231.1, from coordinate 11,670 downwards.
GGTTCGGACCTCACATGGTCATCGTGAGGTCCGGGCCTCACATAGTTTGCGCTTATATACTGTAGCCACGGGAGGGCTGAGGAAAGCTATAGGAGGGCTGCGTGAATAGACGGGAGGGTTGCCGGAAGCCAGGGGAGGGCTGATGGAACCCTCGGAAGGGCTGGGGGAACCCACGCGATGGATGCGGGAAAACAAGGGAGGGCTGCGGAAAGAAACGGAAGGGCTGCAAGAATCGGTTGATTTTCGCTCAGATTTATATTTGTATGCAAAGACGCAATATCGCAGGTCAGAATAGGTGACCGGACGTTTTTACTTTAGGCAGACGCCAAGGTAAACTAATAACTATTACCCACGCTGGCATGGAGTTTTAAGTTTTCGATTTATTAAGCCAAATTGATGACCACTTGAAGTCAATGAAGATGGTCATTGGATTGAGGAGAATGTTTCGAGAAATATGGAATACAATACTATAACATAAACTTGTCTGTAATTTTTAATTTTATAACTTTACCTTTAACTTTCTGAGGTCAAAATATGTCATCCTAGTTAGAAAATACTGCATTAAAATGGCAGAAAATGTGATTGGGAACGTAATGGCGATCCGTCATGGAATTGTGTTTTTTGGGGACTTCTCCAGACAAATGCAAAAAATATATTGGAACCAAATCCCAGCTAGTGTGGTGTGCGGAATTAAGAGCTTTAAGATAAGCAAAATGCCAATTACCTTTCGTAACAATGACCTCCATTTAACGATAGTGTTAGTGCCACATTGTGTGTCCCAAATCGTTACTTCACTTTACAATCGGAAAAACCAGTGTCATACTACTTCGAAAATCTAATATGCACCAAAGGTGATTAACAATCATTGAGCAAACCCTATCTATAGACGTATTGTACCTTTAAGTAAGTAAGGTGGGATTTCTCAAAGCAAGTATTATGAAGTGGATTAATCCGTAGACCACAAAGCTTGCAGCGCCATCGAAATCCGGCAAGTTTGGAGGTGTCTGAGTTCGCTATGAAAAATGTTTTTCCGGAAATACCACAGACACATTTTGGATCACTGAATCTCAGAACTTTACTACTTTGAAAAATTGTTACGCTTTTTCTTTGCTGTCAACTAAACGAATCAATTTGACGAAAAAACTAAATTGAATTTAGATGGCGTAGAAGTCAGTAAATAAGCGCAAACTATGTGGATCCGATGAGGTTCGGGCCTNGTCTGAGTTCGCTATGAAAAATGTTTTTCCGGAAATACCACACACATTTTGGATCACTGAATCTCAGAACTTTACTACTTTGAAAAATTGTTACGCTTTTTCTTTGCTGTCAACTAAACGAATCAATTTGACGAAAAAACTAAATTGAATTTAGATGGCGTAGAAGTCAGTAAATAAGCGCAAACTATGTGGATCCGATGAGGTTCGGGCCTCACATGATCATCTTGCGGTGCGGAACTCCCTGGACCTCACAAAATTCTGCCCGCATATATTGAATGTAGATGGCGTAGAGGTCAGTATATAACCGCAAACTATGTGAGGTCCGGACATTTTCCGGCCCTCTCCGGACCTCACAAAAATCTTGCCCCTTATGTTGAATGTAGACGGCGTAGAGGTCAGTAAATAAGCGCAAACTATGTGAGGTCCGATGAGGTCCGGACCTCACGATGACCCTGTGAGGTCCGGATCTCATCGGATCTCACACAATGCAATCTGGAAACGCAAACTCAACCGCACTGTACAATTGGTACTTAAAATGGCACAACATATGACTTATAAAATCTAAATGACGACGGGAGAACAATGGTCAGATTCTAGAGACGGAATTCGTCTGTAACAAAATATGGGTCACCAAAGCTGAAAAGGTTGAGCAAAATGAAAGGTTTTGGTGAGGATCGGCGTTGAATGATAAATATCTGTAATGAGTGCGGTATCGACTCCGTGTCATTGCTTTGCTGAGATAATATGATAGGATGAATGATAATTGGAGATTGAGTTGACCTAAGTTAAGGAGATGAAAAGGAACGGGGCTTAATAGCTCTGTCTGTCCGGAGTAAGATTAAGTAAGATTGAATAAGGGAAGTGCTTTGAGTATTTTGAATAGTCGTCAGTAATTTTGTAAAGGATGCTTTAAGGTGGTTGTCTTGTCTGCGAGAGAGTCTCTTGAGTGCTTGTCTTTCTCCACCTTGAACAATGGTTAAGTCCATCCTTTGTTCTTCTCTAAATTGTCATTAACTAGACTGAGGATAATGTAAGTTGACAAGGCAGAGATAGAATGAGATAGTGAGTTCTCGCGTCGGGTCCTCCGTTCTTAATGAAATCATCCCATTCTCCTTCTTTTAATGAGACCACAGAGCTCTCAAACTCTAGACCACTTCGTCTCACCATCTCTTACTAGTCCTAATTCCAAAAACCATACACAACGGAATCCTATAGTAGAAGCTCAAAATAAAATATACCATCTTTGGAGTCATTAAATTTATTATTGAATTTATTATTCACATTTTCACATCGAAAAATTATGAATCCGTAGAAACTTTTATCAGGAATTATGAAATATTTAAGCGTTTTTAGACTTTTTATAAAGAAGCGGCTATCTCTGTTGTCAAGGAATCTTAAAATATTTTTCAATTTAGATAATACCCGAATTTGGACTTATCAACATTCCGGATTTTAAACTAAAATTTAATCTGTTTGGATGGTAAAAATTATGAATGGGTATATAAAATTTTCCCAAGGATTATGAAATATTTGTTGATTTAGAAAATACCCCAATTCGCGCATTATCAGGATTCCGAGCTTTAAATTTAATCAATTTGGATGGGAAAAATTTTGAATGAGTATAAAATTTTGTCGAAAATTCAGCAATATTTGCTGAGTTAGAAAATACCGGAATTCGGGTGTTATCATGATTCCGGGCTTTAAACTCAAATTTTATGGAAATAATTTATAAATGGGTACACAATTTTGTCAGGAATTTCAAAATATTTTTCAATTCAGAAAATACCTGAATTCGCACAATCACGATTCCAAACTTTAGACTAAAATTTTATCAATTTGGATACTATTATGGATTACTATCATAATTCCGGGTTTAAACTAAACTTTATCAATTTGTATGGGGAAATTTATACACCCATGAATAAATTTTCTCATTCAAATTGATTAAATTTTAGTATAAAATAGAGAAACTCGATGATGCCCGAATTTGGGTATTTCTAAATTGACAAATATTTCAAAATTCCTGACAAAAATTTTATATCCATTCCTAATTTTACCATCTAAAGATGTCGATAATAAATTCAAGAATAAATTACTTTACTCCATTGAACAAATAGTATTTTGAGCTTCTACTATAACATTACTTTGGCTATCGTTTTTGTTTGCGTTGACCGTTGAGATTAGGACAAGTAAAGTATCGTGGTTGGGTTTATAAGAGCACTCTCCTCTTATTCAGACTACTAAAGACATCCACAACCTCAGACGACCACAACTAACTCCCATTTCACCACATGAGCTTCATTCCTTTATCTTCCTAAACTATGAGATTACGGAGGCCATATAACATCCTGTTTCAGAGAAATATCATATTTCTATTCAACATCATTTTTCTAATCTTCTCATACATCTAACTTTCCATTTTATTCCCTTTCATCCATTTTTGGGAGTTGGACGGAGTTAGGCTCATTTTGGCATGTGGACGGTTCACCTCACATGCCGAGACTTGCTCCCGTTATACGCTCACTCTTTCCCATTCTGGGTTCTCCTTAAAAATTTTAAGATCGAGTGTTGATAAGAAGATGTTGTAGGAAGGTGGGCCAAAACAAATAATTCAAGATAGGCTTGGTATTATATTATTAAGTTGACGATTATTAATCTCAATTTCTATCCAAAAATGGATACTTTTGACATTCTCGCGTTTTAACCGCACCCCCTGATTTAAGTACCACTGGCTCATCATCTTCTAGAGCTTGTAAGTGAAGAAATCTCATCACTACAAGGTCTATTATCTTCACGGGTATCGTTTTTCTCCACTTTCTCAAAATCTTCTCTGATGGAGGGATGAAAATTATGAGAAATTTATAAATCAGTTGATGAAACAAACTTTCAAGTACTTGAGTCGATGACGTCAATTCTTAAGTGATATTATAGCTATGGCATAAAATAACGAGACAATAAGGAAGAAAAGTTTGGATCCTACAGAAAAACTGAAGGGATTGTGTGGAAGGACGTTTGAGTGAAAAGTTGTTTTACAGTATTTATGTATATGAGTAGTGTGGAGTGGTTGGGAGTAATTAAAGGCTTTAGAGCTCAACTGAAGAACTTTTGGTAGGATACTATTGCCGAAGTTGGTGATCTCTTCACCGACACTCTGCTCTCCATTAGTGTCAAATATTCTTCCGTGAAAAGGAAAGTAATTTGTAGGATTCCGGACGGAGATGAAGAAGATAGGTAAACTGTTTGGTTGTTGTAGTGTTTGAGATTCCAAGAGCATGTTAGTCCTTTGGTTGTATAGTCCACTGCTCGCTCCTCTTCAACCGTGGAATGAATAATTAAAACCTTTCTCTACCACACGTCTTCCCTCAATTCCTCTCATAATGACAGAAACCTATTTACTTCCTTTCTTTTTACTTATTCAACCCAACATCAATCCAACAGATAGACTTTTTCCACTTTCCATTACACGCATATTCCGAACACAATTACCTCGTCTCTCTTCCTCACAGAATTATGAGAAATTATAGTTTCAATATCATCATATTCTTACNAACTTCCTTTCTTTTTACTTATTCAACCCAACATCAATCCAACAGATAGACTTTTTCCACTTTCCATTACACGCATATTTCGAACACAATTACCTCGTCTCTCTTCCTCACAGAATTATGAGAAATTATAGTTTCAATATCATCATATTCTTACAACAATTTCCTCTCATAGTCAATACGTTAGAAGAAATTATGCTAGGGTGTGAAAGTATGAAATGAACTAAAACCTAATGAACACAATCCGTCAGAAACTAGTTCTGCCTTTTTTAAAATGACAAAACTTTTTTGTCTCTTCAACAGCTGTTCTACTCTGCTGTCTTTTCCCCATCTCTCTCCCACCTCACCAAAAAATTGTCATTTTTTAAAAGCCTAAAGTTTAGTCTATAGACTAACAAAGTACAGTATGTTCCAACAAAATCCTCACCTAGTTTTTTTAATTTTGTGCACANTATGTTCCAACAAAATCCTCACCTAGTTTTTTTAATTTTGTGCACAGCACATAAAACATCTTTCAGATGTTATTTTCGCATGTCCAATTTTTCGAACTGGATTTTTCTCTGCCTGTAACAATTATGTCAAATCCATATTGAACTGTTGCAACAAGAGTCAAACATAGTTTATACAGTAATGTTCACAATACCCGAGCCCTAATTTTTTAGTCTCAAAAACAGCCCCAGTAAGCCAAGATGTTTGAGCTTAGAGGAGAAATAATGAAACGAATGGTTAGTGAATCTCATGGACTGAATGAGTACACGTTTCGCTGATGCTCCTTCAGGTTCATGCATGTTGGCTTTCGGTGTCATTGGTCCGATTTTTCGCATATTGGGTCTTCGTATAATGTTTACGATAATAGAAAAGATGTTATAAGAATGGATTCGTCCAGAAAATGGTGGAAGCCAGGCGTCACAAGAGAGCTAAAAATGCGTAGTTTGAAGGACGGAATGTGGTAGGAGATTGGTGTAGAGGACTATAGTCCTGTTGTGGTAGTAGATATTGTACAGTGGTAGTATGAATGAGTAGTAAGTTGAAGTAAGTTGGATGGTGATAGTTGGTAGTTGTACAGAGGCGGAATCAAGCCCTTCAAAATCCGGCGACTGACTTTGTTCTTTTTAATAAGATTCCTTCTCTTTATCTAGAGGATTTCTTTTTGATGGGAGACAACGTAACCCGGGATTTCGGAGAAAACAATTTGTCTCTGACATAAACACTTTGAGCCAGTCTCGCTTTCTTAGCGCTGAGCCTTCTCGGCCTCTCATGCGGATTCAGGGACAGGGGTTTTAGAAATTATGAACGGAATAATGACTCCTCAATTCCTTATCCTTCATAATCAGAATGAAAGTGAATAGAAATGGGCGTTGTGGAAATTGCATTATTCAACTTTCATTATATAACGGCTTAAGAGATCAGAATTTCTCTGCTTTCACCAACTTGTCAAGTTTTGAGAAACTTTAGTAAGTCGGATGATAGCATGTGATAAATTTTGAATGACAGAAAGTTGGACAGAGTCTCTGAGGAGTTGTGAAGTCTTGGGATCTGTCCATCTATTTATGATTTATTCAGTAAGCATTTAACCTCTTCCCTTTGGTTCCTCAAGAGTTCCTCAACTCTATTTGTCTCCTCATACTCCAGGATTCGTCGAGACACTACGAAACTTTGGATGATCTCAGCACAAGTTCTGTACACAGGAGCCTAATGGACAGAAGATAGGCATCTCCTTGAACCTACGCGCCTCTCTAAATCATTCCATAAAAACTAAATGAGTTAGATCTCCCGCTAAGAGTTTATCCAACTTTAATTCTAACGCCGTATGTTCCTCAGCCGCCGCGGTGGCAATGATACTTCAACTTTTCATAGACACTTTTGATCGACTTGAACATGGATTTCCTTTTCTCGGGTTCGAAATACCTCCAAGAAGGTAGCAAGAACGTGGAACCATGCTCACAGAGACTTTTTTTTACTAGTACAGGGTGCTCCATTGTATTTCCAACCCCATTCTTCATTTTCATCTTATTTTTGAAACAGTTTTGTTTTTGGCTTGAAGTCGGGCGCAAAAATCGACATCAAAATTTCCAAGAATTACTTGTCGTGTCATTTGGGTTGCCCAAACCCCAATGAGTATTTTATACTCATGCGTCTACTTAAGATCCTTTGCATGTATTGACTGAGCAAGCCACGACATATTAGGCAAAACGGATAAAAAAAAACAGACTGTTTAAGTGAAGAAAAATATTAACCACTCTGTACAATAGGCAGTAATTTATTCTTCTAATTTGCCTCTCTGTGGCGTAATGTTATGGCTTTTTTTTCAGTAGTCTATATCATTTTGTATGAATGGATTCCTAAACGTATAAAATTTGGGATCCTTTGACCCTTTTTAGGATTTAGGAACCACACCGAGGGAAACTTTCTCATCTACTTGACTGGTTCCGGTTGTAATTCAACTGCCTCTTACAACTTTTGTTCCGAGGTAACAAGATGAGAATTCACTAACCCTCAAATTATTAATTAGTTTCTAGTACTACTAGAAAAGATCCCTTTTAAACCCAACTCATTGCACTGGTTCTATGTAAAAGTCATGAAAATAATAGTCCCGAAACTTCAAATCCCAAATCCAACTCCCGTTTAATACTGAAAATAAATGGTCATGTTATATTCGTTGAAACTATTTGATGTCCCTAACCCTAACAGCAGAACTACTTATGGGGAGGGTAGCAACAATACGTTTCGATTACTTTGATTTTTGGGACTTATTACTCATTTGGAGAAAATGAGTTTCTGGGATATTTTACGAGATTACATTATTTGCCGAACCAATGGATTTAGGTTGTGTGTACAGGGTCATTTATCTATCATTCTACTCTAGGAAGGATGCTTTCCCACGACGCCATTTTTTGTGCCATGGCCTGGCACATATTACTTAAAATTTAGTCTGCTATGACATAATGTTGGAGGAAATCAAAGGTGACATAAATCAAGCGTATTCACTTGATTAATATTACTCACCTTAAAACACTTGCCTGTCTCAGTTATCCTTACTTGTTTTGTTGAAAGAGAGAAAGAGTTTGAAATTAAAAATACCGTACCATGCAGAATATGTGGAGGCTTTTTATTTTTCTCACTTACAGATTGTTATAGCAAAAGGATAAGAAGTGTTCACATACTCTGCATAGTATGATGGAAAGAAAGAAAGGGCATGGTGAATTAAAAGAATGGTTACACCAAGGTTGCTATGAGGATTACACAAAAGGCTTTCATAAGGTTAGTCCATAACTCACCTTTTTTCAATTTCGAAGTTTTTTTTTCTTGGCTGACGGTTCGTCAGCCAGCCTAATCTTGAACTGTGTTACTAAGACGATTTAGCAAATTTTGAACTGAACAATTTTAAGCAAGACTTAACCATAAGTTCTCATTGTGTTCAAATAGTATTTGATGCAATACTTACAATTTTTTAATTAAAAAAAAAGAATTAAGAAGTTGTTTCCGAGAGCGAAGTTTGTTATTTTAAAAAAATTAGAAGTTTTTGAAATTATCGAGTTATGGACTAACCTTATGAAAGCCTTTTGTGTAATCCTCATAGCAACCTTCGGTTACACACTGGACTTGGCTTTCTGAGAGTTACCCTTGTTGTATACTTTCTGAAAAATTATCACTTTCATTTCCATTTCAATTCCACTTCATTTCAACTTCATTTCAGTTTTTAGTAACCATGTAGACTTCCTGAGCAAATATCACTTCATTTTCATTTCAGCTTCCTTTCAACTTCGTCTAAATTTTTCATTTCAGGAAGTCTACAATGGTAAATTGAAATCAACTTAAACTAAGAAAAGGTACTTACAAATTGTGGTTATCCGGGAACTAATATCGTGCCGAAAGTTGTACTTTAAATACGTTTTTTCTATTTCTCTTAAACATTTTAAATTACAAATTCAAATTTTAAATTAATGGGACTAAAAGTGAACAGAAATTGGGTTTAAGTTTTTTAAATAGCGGTAGTTTTATGGTTTGGAGTAACTGGAGATTTCAATTCTCTTTCACTTCAAGAAAAGTTGACGGGTAGTCAACTTTTCAAGAATTGAAAATTTTCAAGTAAATTGAAGGTCCCATGATGTTCCCGTGAAGTATACATGCATAAAAAATTGAAATAAAATGGAAGTGAAGGAGTCAAAAATTGAAAGGGAAGTGATATTTTTCAAGAAAATTGATGCTTCCATGATTCTGTCAGGAAGTATACAACAGGGGTTAAAAAGGAAATGAAAAATTTATTTATTCTTTTTGCGCCTCTCCGTCCCACTTGATTGCAAGCGTGAATATAAATTGTGAAGAGCTACAGAATAAGCGTAAGTAAGAAGTTATAAAATAAGATAAAGGAACTTGTATTATAGCCTTTCGTCTAAATTTTTTCTCGGAAGTTTTTGTGTCGGGATTTTTTGATTTAAGTCGTTTTAATTTCGCGACTATTACATCCCACCAAACTCATCCAACCTTACTGGGCTTAGCCTCAAAATTTGAAATTAGAAAATGACGCAACGTAGATTCATTCTGAAAATATTATAGGTTATGCTAATAAGTTGGGGTTGGTTTAAGATGGAAACCTACAAGCTATGAACAAGTTGACAGAGTTTCGTAATTACTGACGGAGTGAGCATGAGTAAAAGAACAAGTAACTTTATTAGATGATTATTCAGGAGCATGCTCCGAGCATTAATCAAATACGTATGTTCAAGCATAAGTAATTAGAAAGAGTTGGTAATTATTGGAGAAACCTTGTAACCGTGGATAAGAAGAAGTTCTTGAGCCACACTTAATAACTAGGATTTAAAGAAATATTTCTCTGGTGTAAGCTGCGTGCTATCCATTCATCGCTCTTTCGATGAACCTTTAAGTCAAAATTCTAGTTTCCTGTCGTTAAGATGATCTATTATGGTAAGAAAATCCCTTTGTGAAATGTAAGTAGCAGGAGAGATGTATGTAATTAGTGAGGTAGTCTAAATGAGCAATTGCTACTGGGTGGTTATTAAGGACTCAACTCATGCACACGTGGTCGTAATTCTCAGCCATTCACGCACTACTCTACCTCTTCTTACCAGAAGCACCCAGTTAATTAGAATACTCGTTCCTTTGACCAGCCGAATACGACTGTCTCTCTAATTTAAAATTTATGCATTCACAAGCAACTCTTACAACTTTCCCAGCATCTCCCGACACTCGCATCTTTAAGATTACCTCCTAAAGACCAACAATCAGTCCAGAGTTGTTAATTCACAACTCACCCATCCAATTATTAATCTCATACTCTCAATATAATTAAATTATTTTACTTTTATGTCCACATTACTTTATATCAACCAAATCTTCTTCTGCATCACTGACAAACCTAATTTAGACAAATCCCCTCCAGAACCGAGACTTTGACAATGCGGTTTGGGAAAATCTGGACTGGAAAATGTGGTCTAGAACAAACAGTATGGAAAATTTGCCCTGGAAACCAGCACGAGGCGCAGAAACTAGGGTCTGGAAAAAGTGGTGAAGAAAATCTGCACTTTGGAAAGTGTGTGGAAAAAAAGTTCTTCACAAAATTAGCCAATTGTGAAGAAGATTTTGAGGTGTCGTTTTATAGGGGTAATTTTAGTAGACTGTATATTATTATGGAATTGGTTGAACGGGATGGATGGATGGATGGATGATGAAATTCGGAAGAGTGCTCAAAAAAAGGGAGAATGACTGGCTAAATAAGGAGAACCAGAACAAGTATCCCAAGGCTCATATAATCGTATTGGATTGTTTAAGAAAACAAGAAGATGCTCTTTGGGAGGGAGGAAGTCTATTTAATGATCTATTAATGGTTTTCTGTCTATTAAGTCAGATCTTAGAATGACATCTAGGGTTACACTACGAATGTCCAAATAAAAGAGGTCCTCAGGCTTTGTCCTCAGACGGCTTTCATTAGTCCAAGCTCCATCTACTCTATACAAACATCCCTATTTATCAATATTTCCGTCAAACTCAAACAATTCACAAACCGCGCTCAATCCCAAGTGTGTGAAACCATTTTAAAAATTATATTCACCAGGGATGAGATCGGAAAGAAGAGAAACCTAAAGTTTGAATCAATTCTAACTGAACTTTACGAGAAAGTACTATCCAAAAAAGAAGATTCTACAGTGTGGTTAATCTTTTTTGTACCTTTTTCCTTTACAATCATTCTAGATCATCTTATTTTGTCCAGACTTGGTCTTGATTGGAGACAAAAGTGGCGAAATAAAAATATTTCAAAGTACATGATCTTTCCACTTGACTAGTCTAAATGGTACTCATGTATCTCTTGGTTTTTCTAAAAGCAGACCATTGAGGTAAAATTAAATAAAGTAAAGGTTAGATGATGAGATGGGATGAAGATGAAAGAGCTTGTAGATTTGAGCTATAGAATGAAACGTGATTGTACTTTTGACTTTGAAAGCTATCCGTTAGGTTGGTATTTGGTCTTAAGTGGGTTTTCCGTAGATTCGATGATACTTTCAAGCCCATTAATTTCAATGAGATTCTGTTGTCGTATGTTCCAATTCAATGGTTTAATGGCTATCACGTTCTGAGAAGGCTTTCTAAGAGAAAGCGGAGAAAGGATCCGACCCAAGGGCTCAAGGCATTCTCCAATGTCCGGTGGAATTGGCACTTTGGTTTTTAACTCAGTTCCACAAGGGCATGTCCTCAGGAGGATCTCTTCCAATTCTTACTCATTTCCAATTCAATACATGTTTCAAATCATCTTGCATCAGGAAATACACTTGAAAACTTTCTAAATAACTACTATTTCTCTTCTCTACAGAATCCTTAGTTTTTTTACATTCTCGAGTCTGCGTTCAGTGAATTTTATTTTCTCTCTCATGCTTTCTAAGGCTTGTCTGTAG
>NIPM01000230.1:223253-310821 GCA_002738285.1 Holacanthella duospinosa | reverse complement strand
GAGTTTGAGTGGAGAGGATTGCATGGAGGGACTATGACATTTATACATGCCTCTGAGTAGATTAGAACTAGCGTGAGCCTCATAGTTTTTTCTACCAATCAGAGACCACCAAAATGAGTCACGTTTCATAGTTGTATTTATCTCATACCGACCCCTTCAGAAGTAGTTAGAGCTTTTTGAATTTTTTTTCATTCCCTGTTTCACAAACCTCACCTATAAATATATTTTGAGATTTTGAAATTTTGAACTTTTGAAGTTTGCAAAGGGTTTAGCAAACTTAAAATGAAACGAGCTCTGTGGTTGGCTGTTTAGCTTCAAAAGAGATTTTGAAGTTTCACATGAGAAAAGGCTTTAGCAAGTCTATTTGAAATTCTTTATTTTTATTTTTAACGTTAATTTAATTTTTAACATTTTTAAATATCTTGTCATCACAGTGAGGAAGGACATTTTCCCACCAGGCTTTAGATTTAATCACCTACGTATTAATAATAAACTATTATGCTTATCATTGTAATTAAATTGTGTTAGCGATGGCATACCGATCCCTTCAGAAGTAGTTAGAGCTTTTTGAATTTTTTGTCATTCCCTGTTTCACAAACCTCACTTATAAATATATTCAACCCACATACTAAAACTTTCTCATAGTGTATACTCACCACAATGCAGAGTCGGGCACGACTACAACGAAATTGGTCAAGGTCCCCATGGTATGCGAAAAGTAGAGTTATTATGAGAAGCAGACGAATACAAAAGAATTGAAAATTAGAAAATTTTGTTGAATAAAAATTCATACAGGCAAAAAATTTTGTTGAATAAAAATTCATACAGGCAGAAAATTTTGTTGGATAAATTTCCACACAACCAAAAAATTTTGTTGGATAAAATTTTACACAGGCAAAAAATTTCGTTGGATAAATTTCCATATAGGAAGAAAATTTTGTTAGATAAATTCACATACAGGCAGAAAGTTTTGTTGGATTAATATCTCAGTTTTATGTAATCTGAAAGAAACATGGGCATTATAGGAACAGTCTATGTCCACACCCTGCCTGCATGGAAATTTATCCAACAAAATTTTCCGGCTATATGGACGTTTATCCAACATAATTTTCTGCTAGTGTGGAAATTTATGCAACAAAATTTTCTGCCTGTGGAAATTTATCAAAAAATATTTTCTGGCTGTATGGAAATTTATCCAAAAAAATATTCTGCCTGTGTGGAAATTTATCCAACAAAATTTTCTGCCTGTGAAAATTTATCCAACGAAATTTTTTCCTTGTGGAAATTTATCCAACAAAATTTTCTGCCTGTACGAATTTTTATTTAACAAAATTTTCTGTTGTATGAATATTTATCCAACAAAATTTTGCCTCTATGAAAATTTATCCAACAAAGTTTTCCAATTTTCAATTCTTTTGTATTGGTCTGCTTCTCATAATAAATCTACTCTTCGCATACCATGGGAATCTTGAGCAATTTCGTAGTAGTCCTGCCCGACTCCGCATTGTGGTGGGTGTACACTATGAGAAAGTTTTAATATGTGGGTTGAATATATTTATAGGTTTGTGAAACAGGGAATGAAAAAAAATTCAAAAAGCTCTAACTACTTCTGAAGGGATCGGTAGTTTCATAAGTCCTACAGTACTATGAAGCGTCTATACAATTAGGGGAATTGGGCCATTATATATTATAATTTATATATTATATATATAATTTATCCAGCAATGATGATTTCAAATTTTAGTGATTTTGTAGAAACTTTAACATCGTGGTAAACGGACGAAAACTGATTCTAAAAGGACTTTATTCGTAACCCAACAGGTAATATGACTGCTTGTACACAAAACTAAAGAAAAATTCTATTCTATTTTTTCAGTGGTCATAATATTTGCGAACAATTGTTCATCAGTTGGTGCAAATTGGGAGCGCTCCACGTCACACAGCATCCCATGCAAAATTCAAAATTTAGAACAATTTTTGGAAAGGCATTGGAGCAATTCCCTTCAAGTCCACCTTTGTTATTACTATACACTACCGTTGAGGTATTTGAATCCTTTCGTTTTCGATTATTTTATTTAAAGCTTGTCCACATCCCAATTTTAAAGTTTCATTCATTCATTCAAAAGTTACCAAAAAACGAAAAACAGGAAATATAGTTTTTTGGCTATAACTTCTGAACCAATGAATGAAACTTTACAGTTGAGGGTTTGGTAAGCTCCAGATAATCTCGCCTTGTATTGAATGTATTTAAGTACACTGGAAGTATGAAATGACGAATGTTTTTTTCTTTTTTTTTTGCTTCAGAGTCAATGTAGTGTCGTTGGTAAGTTGTGGAGATCCATGGTAAATACCATCAAGCTTNTGAATGTATTTAAGTACACTGGAAGTATGAAATGACGAATGTTTTTTTTTTGCTTCAGAGTCAATGTAGTGTCGTTGGTAAGTTGTGGAGATCCATGGTAAATACCATCAAGCTTACCTCGCCTTCAAATATTTGCACACTCGACTGGGCTCCTATCTTTATGTGTTATGGACTCGCAAAAAAAATTGAGGAAATAGAGCTGGATTCGGAAATTGCATTGGATGAATTTGGAATTGGTAAGTTCTTTCATTTCATTTTCTAATTAAGCTAGAAAATGTTTAATGAGATTTTGTCTCACTCTTCAGGAGGACCAGCAGTAGCACCAGATACAATGTTTTATAAATTGGATGCCTTGTTTTCCGCAGCTGAAAACAACCTTCTCACTCGAAATTGTCCCCTAATTTGGCGTCTTCATTTGAAACACTTGGCCATTCGCGCTCGTGAGGGGAAAGATGATAAACGAGCTCACGGTTTATGTTATGACGCTATACGTCGTTGTCCTACAAACAAGGCTATTTATATGGACGCAATTGCATACTTCCCAGAAATGATACAACAGATAACTGAGATTATGAGTCAGAAGGAATTGGTTGTTCGCCTTCCAATAGAAGAACTAGATCTTCTTTTACAATTTAACAACCAAGAAGAAGTGGCTGCTAAGAACAGAAAGAAAAAAACACACAGAAAGGGTAAACGTAAAACGATGCCGAAAGTGGTTGATCTGGAAGACGGTGAAACTGTTAGTGATGACAATGAGAGTGAAGTGGAAATAGTCATTAGTGACTAAATTGCATTAATTTTTACGTTTTATTTACTAACCAATCAAGTTCAGAATAAGTATTTATACTTTTCTGAGTAACGAAATTGGATATAAAGAAAAGTAAGGAAGTATTACAAACTCTAATTTTTTGTAGTTGGAAATTTATTTTTTGATCATCCGGAGTGCATGGATAGTTTCAGCACATTCACGCATGTGACGAATGTAGAGTTGCTTATGTTGTAAGTCTGTGACTGATGCAAGATTTCCTAAGTAATCTGCTGCAGTGGTGATTTCTTTCATCAAGATATTTTCGGCATTGTTCATTTCTTCGCGCTTCCTTCCGATTCCAGCATTTCCAATTCGTTGATACACTGTTTTATATCAAAATCCACAAAAATCATTAATCGGACTTGTAATAAGAAATATTATTGATCAGAATGAAGGTGTGTTACTCACCAGCTTCATATGGTCGAGCTACTTCTTCACTGGATGTGGTAGAATGCGTATCTCCTAGAACTTGTCCTGCTTCATCTCTCGAGTCGTTGCAATTGACACAAATTGTATTTTCATGCTTATCTTGAAGCAGCACATTCTACAACAAAGTTAGTCAAAAATATTTTCTTAGGATATCTGTCTAAAAACTATAGAACGATGAATAGAGCTACGTCAATCTGTTTTTGAGAATCAGTGAACCCGATTCACTAAAAGTCAAAAACTGCAGGCACACTTTAGAGTGTGATTGCGATATTTTTTGTTATTTCGTTATAAGTTTTCCTCCCACGGTTTGGTTGCTTGTTTCGTTTGGGAAAGTAGTATGAGTTCGGGGCACACAATAGTAGATTTTGGGGCACACGATGTGCTACACGATGTGTTATTGAAAAATATGCTGGCATTGAATTATTAAGTAATCAAACACGAAAATTAATCCATGTGGATGATATTTTTGATGAAACTTCTAAACAACAAATAATCGAATGACTTACATTGCAAACATCACAGGAAATGGACAGCATTTTATATCCCTTCAGTAATAATTCTCCCATGGATTTGGCCACTGCATCAGTCTTTCGCTCCCGAGTTGTCATTCTTTGACGAGGATGCCTTATAAGAAGAAAGTCAATGAAGTCAAATTTATTAGAGATTTGTTTCATAAAATAAAAACTATAGGTGAAAGTCAAACTCGTTGATTCAGTGTAGTAAACAATAATTGGAAATTCGGACAGATTTTGTTCAAAAAATGTCCAAACAAGCATTTCAGAAGCACAGCATGTTTACAAAAAACGGATACTAATTTTCTCTGCCTTTCACCAAAAATGGCATAGGGCAACAGACACACACATGTTGTGTAAGTTGGCATACACTATTTTTTGAAATTATTGCAAGAGTTTGTCTCTANAATCAAATTTATTAGAGATTTGTTTCATAAAATAAAAACTATAGGTGAAAGTCAAACGCGTTGATTCAGTGTAGTAAACAATAATTGGAAATTCGGACAGATTTTGTTCAAAAAATGTATAAACAAGCATTTCAGAAGTACAGCATGTTTACAAAAAACGGATACTAATTTTCTCTGCCTTTCACCAAAAATGGCATAGGGCAACAGACACACACATGTTGTGTAAGTTGGCATACACTATTTTTTGAAATTATTGCAAGAGTTTGTCTCTAAAAGTAAATTTTATAATTTCATAATAATTTCCAAATAATGTTAGCGTTTCATAACTCAGGGTAGTAAGTGTTGCCAATAAAGCAATTAATTATGACGGAACATCTAACAAACTAAATTCAATAATAAAAAATTCGGCAATAATAATAATAATAATAATAATAATAATTCTTGTCTGTTGACTGATCAATTTTTTTTGTTTGACTGACACTTGTGTGCCGTTATCATCTATGCATGGCGGCGTCCAACGGAATGACAAACCTTTTACCACTAGTCAATATCAATTACTTCAAATTCTTCACAAATATTGTCCCTGGTAAGCTAATGTCTGGAATNATAAAAAATTCGGCAATAATAATAATAATAATAATAATAATAATTCTTGTCTGTTGACTGATCAAGTTTTTTTGTTTGACTGACACTTGTGTGCCGTTATCATCTATGCATGGCGGCGTCCAACGGAATGACAAACCTTTTACCACTAGTCAATATCAATTACTTCAAATTCTTCACAAATATTGTCCCTGGTAAGCTAATGTCTGGAATTAGATCGGAAGATCTGATATATTTCGTTAATCTAAAGGTCCACTTGCACCAGAAGGCACCGCCCGCGAACCCATTTNGATCGGAAGATCTGATATATTTCGTTAATCTAAAGGTCCACTTGCACCAGAAGGCACCGCCCGCGAACCCATTTTATAAATGGGTACTATATCTAATTCACACTTTGTTTTTGCTATTTTTTTTAATGAATTGGTAGACCAAAAATAAAGTCCGATTATGGACTCAATGAGTCAATGACTCTATCCTCCGGCAAAATTGAGTCATGTGATAGACTGCAAAGTTTGCAACGATAATTGCCAGTGAGGAATTGTCCTTGAAGTGGACTGAAAATAAATTCTGGTTCGACATTTTCCAGACACTTGAAATTTTAACACATCTCATTGCCAAAGGGGATGTCTGGAGTCAGAAAATATAATTTAAAAAATTCNAGACACTTGAAATTTTAACACATCTCATTGCCAAAGGGGATGTCTGGAGTCAGAAAATATAATTTAAAAAATTCTAGAATGATGGGAGAAAGGAGGGGCAAGTGGCTAGTGTTGAAATTGAAAAACAAGGGTATGTCAGCTTTTTCGTTTTTCGGCCGACGTCGATTAAGTTTTGTATGAATGTACCTAATCGCATTTCCCATGTGTCATATTTTTAGTTTTTCAAAAAAATATTCTTTGAATTTTTATTAAATTTTGAAGAAGATTATTTCTGAAAAATAAACATTTAAATCATGTTTGGTTTTGCTCTAAACATGATTTTATGCATTCAGTGCTGCTCCCAAAAGTAGTAGGTGTAGATCAATACCCAACATGATCTAAATGTTTATTTTTTTCAAAATTTAATAAAAATTCAAAAAACATATTTTTGGAAAACTAAAAGTATGGCACGTGGAGAATAAACGAAATAGTTGACAAGGATGTTTGAAACCCTTTTTTTCAATATGAACACTAGCCCCTTACCACCCCCCCCCCCCGTATCATTCTGGAATTTTTAAATTAATTTTCTTACTCCACACATCCCCTTTGGAAATGGGGTGTGTTAAAATTTCAAGTGTCTGGAAAATGTCGAATCTGAATTTATTTTTAGTCCCAGGTTTCAAGGACAATTGCTCACTGTCATTTATCGTTGCAAGACGAGTCTATCACATGACTCAATTTTGCAGGAGGATAATCATTNAGGACAATTGCTCACTGTCATTTATCGTTGCAAGACGAGTCTATCACATGACTCAATTTTGCAGGAGGATAATCATTACTCATTGAGTCCATAATATGACTCTATTTTTGGTCTATCAAAGCATTTAAAAAAATAGCAAAAACAAAGTGAGAATTAGAAATATTGCCCATTTATGAAATGGGTTCGCGGGCGGTGCCTTGTGGCGCAAGTTTAGATTAACGAAATATATCAGATCTTCCGATCTTATCACAGACATTAGCTNGGGCGGTGCCTTGTGGCGCAAGTTTAGATTAACGAAATATATCAGATCTTCCGATCTTATCACAGACATTAGCTTATCAGGGACAATAATTTTATCTGACCTTTGACACAGTTGTTGCCTAGATTGAAGCACCGTTGGGTTGGATATTTACTACTTTGAATAATTAGTTATAGTTAATTAGTTTGCATTTGTCTAGGTGAGTCAATTTTTGTCGAATAATTCGTCATCTAACTTCACTCCCTCCACTTTTTGTTTTTACCGTTGTTCATCAAATGTCTCAACTTGACTTAAGAGAAAACAACTTTCATTAGTATCCGTTTTTTGTAAACATGCTGTACTAAATAACTATGTGATGTAACAATGTAGCAAGAATTTAGCAACTTCAATGAGTCATATCAAAAGTCAAATATAATATTTATAAATCATCNAAGAGAAAACAACTTTCATTAGTATCCGTTTTTTGTAAACATGCTGTACTAAATAACTATGTGATGTAACAATGTAGCAAGAATTTAGCAACTTCAATGAGTCATATCAAAAGTCAAATATAATATTTATAAATCATCATGCATTGAATCATATGACTGATTGAACCGTGCTAAGAGAATCATAATAATACAGTGAAGTCCGGGTATAATATTTGAATTTTTTGAATTTGAAAGTAATTTATTACAGTGTCAATAGCATCATTTTTAGTACAAAATGGTAATATACTTAGNCCCAGAGGCCAAAACAATCGAAATAAATAGAGCTCTGGTAAACCCCCCCTGAGTTCACCCAGAGGTGGGCACGGTTCTGCTGGTTGCAATAGATGCTGGTTGTAGCAAAGCATACTGTCCGGTCGCTGCCAAGCAAATGGGAGATTGTGTGTTAAGTTGTGCGGCTTTAATGAAATTGGCTATACTGATCTTCCGGCCTTAGTGAGCCAAACCTACCTGTCCCTAGCATTAGATTTTGTCCGGTTACAGTGAACAGGCATGAAATATTTTTGAATTCCACAAGAGTTCTTTTTTTTTACTCTTCTACAGCCATTTAGGCACCCGCCTTAAGTACCTTACTGATTCCAGCTGAAACTGAGCGGAACTTAGACTCGCTGAGACAACTTCCGCGGTACTTAAAAACAAAGCGGAGAAGCATGCTGAATGGATTCATCTTGTCCATTTTCAGCTGAATTCCGCTTAGGTCTAGATGGGAGCTTAGAGTATGTTTTAGTTAATTCACTTCAATTTAAAACTAAAATACAGTCACGAAACATTTTTCGTTGTTGCTTAGAAAAACTCAATCTGTTGAGAAGAAGTTCAGGGAACGTGTCACTGCGTTATTGTACGCAAATGTTACTAGATCTAAAAATTAGAAGCCAATTATCGTAGAAATATTTCAAAACCCGCTATGCTTTAAAAGTAATCAGAAGGTTATGCACTTTCATGTTCTTAAGGTAAACAAACAAGCTTGGATGAATTCTTTCATATTATCAAAATTCCGTATTCATTGCAAAACAACCTTACAGGAATCGAACCAAGGGCTCTTGTTACTGTACAATTATGCAACCCATCCATCCACCATAGTGCTGCCACCGTTTCGTATCTGGATACGGAATTGTCGTTTCGTTCCGTATCGTTTCATTTCCGTATCCAATTTTAAAGATACGAAAGTTTTCGTATCGTTGTGGATACGATACGGAATTATAATGGAAACGATACGATACGATACGAAAAGTTGAGATTGATTTTTTCGGTCGCTTAGAAGTTTTAAAATGAGTTGAAGCAAGTGTTCGGCACCGGTTTGCCCTATCCCTTCCTCTTCCCATCCCCATCTCAGAAAATATCTCAGAATTATCTCAGTAATCCAACAAAATCTGGCTTGATAAAAATAAAAAATAAATTTTTCGTTTCCGTTTCGTATCCGTATCGTTTCCGTTTCAGTTGCTCATNTTTAAAATGAGTTGAAGCAAGTGTTCGGCACCGGTTTGCTCTATCCCTTCCTCTTCCCATCCCCATCTCAGAAAATATCTCAGAATTATCTCAGTAATCCAACAAAATATGGCTTGATAAAAATAAAAAATAAATTTTTCGTTTCCGTTTCGTATCCGTATCGTTTCCGTTTCAGTTGCTCATTTTTTGTATCGTATCCATATCTGACACCTTTCGTTTCGTGTCGTTTCCGTATCCAGTTGGATACGATACGATACGATACGGTGGCAGCTCTAATCCACCATTCCTAATTTAACGCATATTAGGAGTCTCTTTCTACCTGCCGCTGTCAATACAACTAGCCTATGAACCCAGGGAAAGAAGCTTCGAAGCCAACAGAGCGTTAGTTCAATTGAAGGGATCAAAAGATTTTACGCTTCTCCAAACCTTTCTTGCGGCAGTTTCTGAGAAGATGGTGGAAGCGTTGACTCTACTGAAATGGAAATTAAACATGAGAACATGACCGTATTCAAAGTCTCAAGTAAATTTTCATCACCGAGTACTTATCTACATCAACTTATCCGAATTTATAGTCAAATATTTGGATATAATGAACAATTATTGAATTGTAGCGTGCAGTCACTATAAGGATATAATGAACTCCGCCTATACTGAATTAATCCTGCCGGTCTCTATGTATTCACTATAACCGTATTTCACTGTAATGTTATTTAATTCACAAAATATCCTCTCGTAATTTCCATTTCAAGACTGTAACTTATGCATTACCATGTTTCATTTTGAGATAGACAATTCACAGTATAATTGGGAAAAATAAAAGAAAAGAAAATTCCGACACCGAATATCGATAGATCATCGGTTGGGATTTGGTAATAATTAACTATTCAAAAAGTGATGTAATGATGGGATTTCTTCTGACGACAAATTCAATTGTTCAATATTTGTGCTTGGTGGGATACGTAATTACTTTTACCTTCACTCCGAAGGTTTTTGCTAAAAATAGACAAATGTAAAACGTAGGTAAGAGAGGGTTTTCCTGTGAATAAAAAATTACAAATAAAATCCTTAACAATAATTGACACTAATTAAATTCGTACAGATGAGCTAATAAGTTTAGATCACAGTGTAATAATCAGGGACGCTCCGATAATGTAAAATATTGCTTCAGGATTATGCGATCTTGGGGCAAAAATTAAGCGTTTTATGCATTATCTAACTACGTCGCAATTCCTCTATTCATTGCTAGAAATTCTAGAAAATTCAATTTCAAATTACTAGAAAAAAACAAATAGAAATTGAGTTTTCTTTATTCTAACCCTATTTGATGGTTCTTCTATAGCTTTAAAGTGTTTCTTTAAAAAAAATTTTTTTATTGAAATAAATAAATAAATCGCTTTCAGATAAGTAGGCGAAATTTTTGCGAAATCATTTTGAGGAAAATTAAAAATTGGTCGTGTGCCAGACACTTAGACACATTATAAGACTGCTGAAGTTACTGAAAATCATTGTTAACAAAGTTTTTTTTTACTTTCATTGAACAAAAAGTGTCGAACAAGTCTAATTTGAGAGACGTTTTGAAACTAGAGCCGGAATTTCGCCTTCCTATCTTAAACACATTATAGTGTTTTAAGCCATTACATTCTGTTTCAGATTTTCTGTTTCTGTTTCATACATTTCAGATTTTTTTTTTCATATCAATAAACCATTCTGTTTCGCTTTACTAACGTATCTACGAAAGAATTACTTTTTACTAAAAGTTCAAATCAAATTTTGATGTGACATAAGTATCCAGCTTCCTCCATATTCTTTAAATGATCAAAATATGTTATTTTTCAAAGAATTCCTGGCAAAAATTAAAATTATGTACCATCAAAAAAATTATACGCTAACCAAAAAACTTATGTATTTTATGCGTTTTTTTTTATTGCATAAAATTGTCTACTATAACGAGACTTATAATCACGGGTTGTTCAAATACTTCGCAACGATTATGCGTTTTATGCGTTTGAGCGTCCTTACTAATAATAGTACCACAAAATGGGAGATTAAATTTCTATAAATTTTTTGAAGATCATATTACATGATCTTTTGATTGGTTGTAATCAAATTTTTAACAGGAAGTAGTAGGGAAGCCCCAATCCTTAATTTCAACAGGATGTTCCTAAATATTTCTCAAGATAGTTAAAATAATTATTGTAAAGTACACTTTTTGTCCTTACGTAGGCCAAGATCTAATAAAAAAAAAAAAAAAAAAAAAAAATCTCCTCATTCATTTTACTTGTCTTATACACACCTGTTGTATAGATCCCTTCATCAATAATTTTACAATTTAAAATCTCTTACGTTTTGTGCATGAGAGATCTGTAAGAAAAAACTTTCACTACCGTACCTACCTCATCATTCAACAAAAATAAGATGTAGACAAAAACTTCTGTAGTGATTTCATTTTCGTCATTCACCAATCCTTCGTCTATACCCTCCCAAAAAATGACCAAAGCGTCTTAATTCCTGATGGACTAACTCAACAGACATTACCAAGATCATTGTCAAAGTTAAATGTAGGATTTATTTTTGAGTAGTAAATAGTGTAAGTGAATTGTTCCTTTTTTATAACAGTGAAATTATTTCTAACTCTTATCGTTAAAATTTTGAATTTATCATTACGAAACTGAGTTTTTAATTTCAAATTAATGTAATCTATAAAAGTTCCAAGGTGTAATAGTAATTACAATAATATACAACCCTAAGCCTTTGGCATGTGTCATGGATTTATCGAAATTAATTTTGAAATCATCAAAATAACTAATTTTGTTATATTTTCAGAATTTGTGAAAAAATTTCGAAAAACATGAATTTCGAAAGCTGTTTCCAATACACTAACTACTAGTTTCGAGCTAAAAATATAGCCGAGTTTGGTTTTTTTTTCTATATCGTTTGAGATCAAATCAACTTCAACTTTGTGAAAGTGAGAGTAGAGAGAGATTACCATTATTGCATGTTTGGATGGATGGCGTTGTAATAACAATGGAAGATATTTCATTGTTTTAATAATCTTAACAACAATGTGCGTATTTCATTGTGTGTGTAACTGATTTTGATTTCACAAATAGATTTTAGTAATTCATTCACAAATGACATATCCCTGAGATACATCAACTTATTTTTATTTGAATTTGATCAAGTTACGGATGGTGAATTTATATGAAAAAGTGTTACTAATTGTAAAAATTGTAGAAGAATAATGGAGAGAAGAATGAAACCATTATTGACTACAAATGGAAAGTTTCAGATTCTTCTTTTGGTCTACTTTTGCTCTCTTACTAGATCTGTCGTTTTAGGATCTAAAATTTTAATTTTACATCCACTCTACTCCGGATCTCATGTCTTAACTTTAAGAAATGTCGCAGAGTCATTGGTACAGAGAGGTCATCGAATTCATATCGTTCGATGGAAAGATGCTCATGTATTTCCAGCACAAGATAATCCAAATATTACTTCAACTACTCTTGCTATGGACAATAGCAATGGACGCTACAATTTTCTCACTAAAGAAAGACGAGCTGCTTTTCAAGTAATTACCCTTAAACCTTATGGATAATACGCGTCTTATATATACAGTAAACCCTCTCATTCGGAAACTAAATCTCTCCACCCCCGTCTCACCTTTCTCTGTCACCCACAGTAAATCGGCGTCAGAATTTTGTGTATTTTATAACATCACATGTTGTTACATTCAAAACAAAGAATCAATTAGTCGAAAGCTGTTTTATCTAAATGGGAGTAACCCATTGGATTATTTCTTTTGAGGTTATTTGAAAAGCATCATTTTCAACTCACCTCGCCCAGTAAACATAGAGCAGCTCAAGAATAGGATTGAAACTTTTGTTGCTACCGTAAATAAAAACCCGCAAATGTTGCAAAATGTCCGACGCGGTTTTTATGAACGAATTAATCATTGTCTAGACATGGACGGTAGTCACTTTTAACAAATGATCCATTAAGTAGTTGCTCCTAGATTTAGTTATGAAATAAGCAAAATTCTAACGCCGATTTATGGTGGGTGACAGAGAAAGGTACAGTGGAGTGAGGATCTTTACGTAGTCCTTATTTACTCATTTTGTATATAAGAGCGTCTCATCTTATTTAATATTTTCCACTGATTTTAATTTCCAAAATTTAGAAAAATTTTTTCTACAAACTTGTTTCCTTGCATATTTGCTGACCTAATGGGTCATTCCGGAGTTAAAACATTTTTTTTTAGATAAAACAGTACTTATTGTAGAATCAAAAACAAAATACAATGCTTGTGTGTAAAAACCCAAGAACCTATCGGCTTGTCGAATTATTTGGGTAATTTGAAAGCAAGGGATTCTAACGCCAAAGTCCCACTCAATTCGGTAAGCCGATAAGTCGGTTCGTGAGTTTTTACGCATACGCGTTGTATTTTAGTTTTTGATTCTGTAATACCTCTAATTTTTTGGCAATTGTAATTGTATACGATTTTCTTTTCAACTTTACCTTTGGTTCATCCATTTTCAGCGAAAAAACAACAACCTGTTAGCTCTTTTAGAATTAAAATTTGATGTACAGAGTGAGTAAATAAGGGCTACCTAGAGATCCTCACTCCACCGGACTTTTATCTGTGTCACCCACAGTAAATCGGCCTCAGAATTTTGTTTATTTTATAACATCACATGTTACATTCAAAACAAAGAATCATTTAGTCAAAAGTTGTTTTATCTAAATGGGAGTAACCGATTGGATTATTTCTTTTCGGGTTATTTGAAAAGCATCGTTTTCAACCCAGTAAACAGCAGCTCAAGAATACGATTCAAACTTTTGTTGCCACCGTAAATGAAAACCCGCAAATGCTACAAAATGTCCGACGCGGTTTTTATGAACAAATTTATCATTGTCTAGACATGGACGATAGCCATTTTTAACAAATGATCCATTAAGTAGTTGGTCCTAGATTTAGTTATGAAATAAATAAAATTCTGACGCCGATTTATGGTGGGTTACACAGAGAAAGGTCCGGTGGAGTGAGGATCTCTAGGTATTCCTTATTTACGCACTATGTATATCATGCATGGTTATCTTGGTGAAGAATTTGAGCGTGAAAAATCATCGTCTTATACATGAGGGTGTGTTATTTATCTTGGTGAAAAATTTGAGCGTGAAAAATCAGCATCTTATACATGAGGGCGTTATTTATATTGGTGAAAAATTTGAGCGTGAAAAATCAGCATCTTATACATGAGAGTATGTTATCTTGGTGAAAATTTTTAACGAAAAAAATCAGCGCTTTATACATGAGGGCGTGTAATGCATATCCATCAGGTTTTAGGGTACATAAAAATTTTGTCAAAAAATATTATGCAACCATAAAAACGTATCAATTTAAAGTCTTTCTCAGATTAGATCATGCTTCTTGAATTATTTTAAAAATTTGTTAATTAAAATTTAAATTAAAAATTAATATGCAAACAAGTAAATTAAATTTTTTAAATTTCTACAACAATGTTCTAAAAAGTGATATACACTCATAATTCGGAAATTATGTTTATTTTTTCAATAACCTGGCAAAATTGAGGTCTTCCAGCATAGCGTCTATACGTAAATAGAACAATGACCAAGTTTGACTTCTTTGTGAAGCGAAATAATTAGAAATTGTTAATTTTCTTTCACTTCGAATATTTATTATTTGTTTCGAAATTTTGCTTTTTATTATTCACCGAAGCTTACGCTTCGGAGTAATTTTAACTCAAAATCCTTAACTTTAATTTTTAACAATAATAAATAATTATTAAAACTTTTTTAATTTTTCTTTTCAAAGGTACCTTTCGATATCCTTTGGAATTCTGGACTAGCTGCTGCCAAAGCAGTTTTACAAAGTCGTGAAGCCTTTCCACTACTACGAGAACAATGTGACATGCTCATGTCAAATGACAAACTTCGGAAAAGACTGAAAAATGAAAAATTTGATTTGGCAATAATTGATATTTTATATAATGAATGTGGTCTAGCATTACTCAATTCTTTAAAAATTCCTGCAGTGGGATATTGGGCGTTTCCTTTTGCTTCAGGTGAAGCAGACTATACAACAGCTTTCCTTCCACCATCACATATTCCATCATTTCTATCAAAATTAGGACATGAAATGACATTTATGGAAAGAATATATAATATATTATTAAAAATGGGAAGTCATCTAATGATGTGGATTCATTGCACAAATGTTAATTATGTAGTACAGAAACATATACCCGGAACACCACATCCGTTTGACCTCCTCAAAGATATGAATGGGATGTTAATTAATACAGATTACGCTCTAGACTATCCAAGACTCCTCCCACCGACATTCATCAATGTTGGAGGAATGCAAATTGGTAAAACCAAGCCGTTGCCACAAGTAACCAAACAAAAAAACTAAAAATTTTGAAATTTACCCTAAAATCTAAACGATTCCTTTCATTTCCGTATGAAATTTCTAGGATATTGAAGACTGGATGGAAAGTTCAGGTGATCACGGTGTTGTGTTGTTTACTATGGGATTTATATTCAACCCTCTTGTAGTTCCAAAAAAATTTGTCAACACATTTATGGAAGCTTTTAGTCGATTACCACAAAAATTTTTAGTAAAATTTAGTGGACATATTGACTATGTACCTCCAAATGTAAAAGTTTTAGATTGGGTTCCCCAACAGGATGTCCTGGGTATGATACAATGTTAATTTTTTATATAAATACATTATTATACAGGGTCATTAATCTTTTTTTGCATCCACTTTATCCAATTTTAACGTAGCTCCTCCAAACCTATTCTCGGATTAAATAGCTGTGAATACTGACCGCGCAAAAAAGTTCAAATTATATACTGTATAAATTATATTACTAGTTTGTTAAAAAAATTTTTAGATTAAAATTACGAATTACTCATTCAGTCGAGTCAATTAAAAAGCAGCTGATCGAAGACATGGTCATTAAAAACAAAATTTTGTACAAGATTAGTCAAAAAATTCAAATTCCCTTAGTCCTTTAGAGAGATAGTCAATCATATCCTTACGTTTTGACAAAAGTTCATAACAGAACCAATGTGATTGCTTAATTACCAAACTGTTCGACTACTTTGGATTATGGAAAATATTTTGTTATCTTAAATAAAATCTTCGTGCAAATGTCTAGAATTTGGTTAAAATTTAAATGTTTTTGCGCGGTCAGTAATCAGTATTCAAAGCTATTTAATCCGAAAGTACAAGGTGCTAGAAAAGTCGATGGAGCATGGAGAAAGTATTTCCAGTAAAAGACGAGAGAAAAAAACGCGTCGTGTTCGTCCCTCCATCCACTCTCCTTCGCTCAAATTCCCTCCAGATATTTGCGCGCCCAAATATTTTATTAGGTTCTGAATAGCGCAATATTGACATTTCTTTTTTCATTTGGTTTGAATTCGTTCCATTCGCATTAGCGCTTGGTGCAACACTCTATTTATTCAAAGTAGGATTATTATTTAGGGGTTTGGTTGGGATGGGAAACCTTTGTCCATGCTCCATCGACTTTTCTAGACCCTATGCTGTTGCTGGCAATAGAGTGTGAAAAAATGACGTCACGCTTTTTAGGTTTCAAAAAAAACTTTAATCACCCTGAAGATAAAAAAAATTTTTTTGCAAATTTTCCAAAAATTTCTGAATTATTGTAACATTTGGAGTTAAATATTAATTTTTTTAAATTCTATTTCAGCACATCCAAAAACTGTTGCTTTTCTAACCCATTGTGGTTTACATGGTGTTATGGAAGGGANTAGTTTGTTAAAAAAATTTTTAGATTAAAATTACGAATTACTCATTCAGTCGAGTCAATTAAAAAGCAGCTGATCGAAGACATGGTCATTAAAAACAAAATTTTGTACAAAGATTAGTCAAAAAATTCAAATTCCCTTAGTCCTTTAGAGAGATAGTCAATCATATCCTTACGTTTTGACAAAAGTTCATAACAGAATCAATGTGATTGCTTAATTACCAAACTGTTCGACTACTTTGGATTATGGAAAATATTTTGTTATCTTAAATAAAATCTTCGTGCAAATGTCTAGATTTGGTTAAAATTTAAATGTTTTTGCGCGGTCAGTAATCAGTATTCAAAGCTATTTAATCCGAAAGTACAGGGTGCTAGAAAAGTCGATGGAGCATGGAGAAAGTATTTCCAGTAAAAGACGAGAAAAAAAAACGCGTCGTGTTCGTCCCTCCATCCACTCTCCTTCGCTCAAATTCCCTCCAGATATTTGCGCGCCCAAATATTTTATTAGGTTCTGAATAGCGCAATATTGACATTTCTTTTTTCATTTGGTTTGAATTCGTTCCATTCGCATTAGCGCTTGGTGCAACACTCTATTTATTCAAAGTAGGATTATTATTTAGGGGTTTGGTTGGGATGGGAAACCTTTGTCCATGCTCCATCGACTTTTCTAGACCCTATGCTGTTGCTGGCAATAGAGTGTGAAAAAATGACGTCACGCTTTTTAGGTTTCAAAAAAAACTTTAATCACCCTGAAGATAAAAAAAAATTTTTTGCAAATTTTCCAAAAATTTCTGAATTATTGTAACATTTGGAGTTAAATATTAATTTTTTTTTAATTCTATTTCAGCACATCCAAAAACTGTTGCTTTTCTAACCCATTGTGGTTTACATGGTGTTATGGAAGGGATATATTTCGGAGTTCCGATGGTAGGAATGCCAATTTTTATAGATCAAGGGGACATCCTAATACGAATGAAGGAACGAGGAATAGCCCTTGGTTTTAACAAAGATAATACAACTGCTGATGAAATATATGAAAATCTTCATGAAATTATTACAAATCCAATATATAAAGAAAATTCTCAGAAATTATCTCTTTTAATGCGTGATGTAAAGGAAACACCATTTGAACGAGCAATTCATTTATTAGAATACTTGATTCGTCATGGAGGTGCTGAGCATTTGAAATTGAGTAGTAGAAAATTAAATTTTTTTCAATATTTTTCAATTGATACAATTTCCTTCATTTTCATTATATTTACTATTTTCATTTTTATTCAATATAAAATTTTGAAAATTATTTCTAAAAAAATTTATAAATTACTACTGCTAGTAGTAAGTACTTTGAAATTAGAATCAATTGATTTAGTACAACGAGATCGACGGAAATCTCAAGAAATTGGAGAATTCGTTAATAACCATGAACATCATCAGACTTCAATTATTAAAAAAATTTCAGAACTTCAATTATACAGTAAAGAATTAGGAATTAGCCAGTATGGAGAAGCCAAAAAAATTATTTAAATATTCCAATCAAATTATATTTTAGTCTGCAATGTAATGTAAATACAAATTGTTATAATGCAAAATTTCATTTCTTTTATATTTATTTTATTGTTAGTTAAATGAGATTTCGGAAGATATAATAATTATTATTGTCATCGCGCAACCAATTAATTAAATATTAAGATTCATTTGTGCATAAGTTAGAGAGTGTGACGATGCCAAATTAGCGAAATGTTAATTAAATTCAATTGTTAGTAAAAAAATAAAGTAAAAAGTGAAAGTGTATTATTACCCAATTCCTATGAATTTATTTTAGAAGAAGAGTGTTATCTTATGAGTATCTCTATCTATTTTTTTTTAATTACAATTATGTAATAAATATTACATAATTTAATTTTTAATTAAAATCATAATTAGGATTTTAATTAGGGTTAGGGATGGTTAGAATTTTTTGACTAACCGCGNTAATTACAATTATGTAATAAATATTACATAACTTAATTTTTAATTAAAATCATAATTAGGATTTTAATTAGGGTTAGGGATGGTTAGAATTTTTTGACTAACCGCGCGGTTAAAGGTTAATTCACTCAAAAAGTTCAACTAATCAAAAAAAAAAAAAAAAAAACTGCGACTAACTTTGACCAACTTACTGCAGGGTAATTGTAGAAAATGACCCATTGTTCTTAATCTTAATGGCTCCCTGTTTCACCAGGGTCCTGTGTCACAATCACTGACATTTTGACAGTGACATATTCACATATCGACAGTTGACATTGACAGGAATGCTAAAATAACGCGCCACAAAAAAAAATGTCATAGTCAAGGATTTTTGACATTTTTATGTCAAATATAGTAAATATATTCGGTTTATTCTAAATTTTTCCTTGAAACCAAAATCAGTGGATGGAATGAAATTCATTCTTACTTTGTATTATTTTTTTAGTGGAAGACGCACTACGTCATCTTCACTGTCGCTGACATCAAACGTAGCCATGAGTCAACAATTTTTATACAAAAGATTTACTTTTCCAAAACGGACAGACATAAATCCCTCTATCAAATATTTATGACATTTTTGACAAATATAAGTCAATAATGTCGCACAGACGAGAAAAAGTCAATGACAATTACTTGTAAAATGTCAAATTCTCCCTGTGGAATGTCGAAATTCACCNTGTTGCACAGACGAGAAAAAGTCAATGACAATTACTTGTAAAATGTCAAATTCTCCCTGTGGAATGTCGAAATTCACCTGTCACTGTCATATATCACTGCCATCTTTGTGGCGTGATATTTTGTGTAAATTGTTCACAAATACCTGTGAATGTCAATATGTCAACATGTTATTTGATTGTGGCACATGACCCTGGAGTCATCTGCATCTGTTCATGACTCTCTCAATTTTAGAATAAATACTTGGAGTCATGACTGACTCCTTGATTTTTTGTGAGTCAATTCTAATTCCGGAGTCACATAATTCAAAATAATATGGAAAATCAGAATGGAGAAGAATCAGGGGAAAATACAATTATTTAAAGGTGAAACGTGAAAGTAGATGGAAAAAAAGAAACAAAATAAGTCCGATATACTCTTTTGCGAATGTTGAAAAAGAGTCATGAGTCATGACTCTCAAGTTTAGGAGACGACTCCTATAGTAAAGACTGACACCCAAACGCTAAGGAATCAGTAGTGTCATCAAATGACTCCTTACTCTCAAAAACCTTGAGAGTTAGAGTCATGAGAGTCATAGGCATGACTCCGGAGAGTCTTGGAGAATGGCAAAATAGTCAGATGATAAACTACGGTTTTAGGTATTTGCAAAATGCCCAACTATACACTGCTACCCGAAGCGGGAAACGAAGGTAAAGTATAATATTGTAACATTAGAAACAACTGCAGTAATAAAAA
The DNA here is from genome assembly GCA_002738285.1 of Holacanthella duospinosa. Taxonomy (NCBI): domain Eukaryota; kingdom Metazoa; phylum Arthropoda; class Collembola; order Poduromorpha; family Neanuridae; genus Holacanthella; species Holacanthella duospinosa. Next base: position 290,895 of record NIPM01000230.1, on the reverse strand, counting down.
TTTCATATTTTGTAAGATAAAAACTGTTGCCACAGAACAGGCCGATAACTGGTCTGGTCACTACACTACAGACTACACTGACTGATGTCTCAACCCTCAACTTAATCTTGTCAAGTAAATAATTATTATTTGATTATCATTTTGGAGAAAAATTTTGTAAGACATTCATAATTCAAAATCTAAAATCAAAATATCTAAACATTAAGAAAAATTATAAAAGTTCTTACTGTTGTTTCAGAATCGAGATTTTATACAGCAATTGAGCAATCAGCAATCAGCCTCTATGAACGACACAATTTTCTGCTTCCAAAGTTAATTTCGTCAATTTTAAGATAAAATTTTACGAAAAATTGATGACAAGTTTCAGAGGAGTTTGAAGTAAATAATTAAAATTGGCAGTTCGGATACAGTTTCGGTTTCCGTCGTACTTCCACCAAACAAGACTAGCGCCACAGACAGGTTTGTAATTTTCTATTTCTTTTTTTCTTCGATGAAGTTTACTTTATTGTTTTGAACCATAATAGTTTTTTGATCTATATTTATCAGATTACTTATAAAATCACCAAAACTAGTCGCCTAAAATGGATATTGTTATGAGATCAACCGAGGGAGTAGTCAAATGGCAAAGAAGAACAATCCTCTATGCTTTCGGTGAGTAGATTTATTATTATTTTATGTTGAATAATTATCTAAGCTTCTGTGATTCATTAGATAATTAAATGTGTAGCAATTATAATGACTTTTCAATCATCAATAATTGTGTAGGTTTGCTTGGATTTGGAGCTGCTGCTGCAGCTGGAATTATGCATATTTTGAATAAAATCGAAAATAATTTCCAGATTCAAAGCAAGATAATCAAAAATTTACAAATTGAAGTCCATGATTTGAAGACAGAAGTTGCTTTGTTAAAAAATTCAATTACTTCATATTCTTCCCATCACGAAAAAAAGAAAAGTTCCGACGATGACGAGTATTTAACAGCTGATGAAGAAGAGGAAGTAGAGGAGTATGACGAGAACATGATTTTATAATTATAAAAGAAAACTATAAAATTCAATCATTTTTTTTTCAGAAAACTTGATCCTACTCATAGAGAAAATGAGGAATCTATACAAGCCTTGGATGAACCTGAATTTTTTTTACAAATTGACAAACTATTGGATGGTACTACAGAACAGCAACATGAGGCCTGTAAATTACTCAACGATAACACAGATAAGGTAAGGTAACCAGAACCACTGGAAAATACCTTTTTAAATTAAATTTCTGTATCACAATGTTTTCTTTTCATATTAGTTTCAATATTCTTCTGACTTTTGGTGGCGAATTGCTAAAGCGAGTCATTCTGAGGGAACAATAGCCGAGAGTACTGGAAACAAAGAATCAAAGAGAGAACACTTTGACAATGGTTTGTTCGTATTGATGGAAATTTAATTCAACTCCCATAATATCTCTTGGCTATTAAACTGCAGCTTATATCCAGGCGAAACGAAGTGTGGAACTCAATGATACTTCAGCATGTGCACACAAATGGTAATGATATTACAAAATGAATGAACAGTGTATTGATTATTCAACATTAGCCTTGACTGTAAACATGATAATACTTATTTAGGCTCGCAATTACGTGTGGAGCAAGAACTGATTTTTTAGGCATTAATGAAAAAATTCAAAATGGCTATAAGTTCAAAGAACATGTAGATCGTGCAATTTCATTGGATCCCATGGACTCCACTTGCTATTACTTACTTGGTCGATTTTGTTTAGAGGTTATTGAATTTCTTTAAAAATTTTAGAAGAAAAAAAATAATCAAAAAGTTATCTCTTTTATAAAACTTTTTGAATGTTTCACCATTATCTTATTAATTTTAGTTTGTTTAGGTATCTATGCTTTCTTGGATAGAGAGACGAGTGGCTTCAACATTATTTTCTGCTCCTCCTACTTCCACCCCAGAGGAAGCACTCGAGTATTTTAAAACATGTGAGAATCTCAAGCCTTTCATGGACAATCGCTACCATATGGGGAAATGTTACAACGCACTAGGAAACAAAATTGAAGCATTACATTGGTTGGACCTAGCTGCCGAAATGCCTGTAACTACTGCCACGGTTAGTATAGTATACACATGCGTAGAAATGACACCGCAGATTTAAGTTAAATACAAGAGACTACAATATAAAGATAATTATAAAACCTCAAAACGTACTAAATCACCTCTAAATCCTTGAATCCAGTTTAGAATCTTAAAATTCAAAACCCAACCAAAGTTTTCTGCGGTGTTAATTTCATTTCAAATTGATAAAAATAAAACCTTATTGTATTTTGAATGTTTTCAATATTTTCTTACTTTCATTCCAGGATAAGGTTTGCCTGGAACAAGTGATTGAATTACAAAATAAACTACGCTACTAAATTCCGTTTCTGTTCCTGATAAATTGCTCACGGAATTTCTACCAAAGTTGGGTACTTTCATTATTCATTTCCTCAATTTGTGCAAATTTGTGTTTTTTTAGTATATTTCGGAAACATTCTCACGCAAGTGCCTTAACGTTTCCTTACACGCTCTAAAACTTATGACGTATTGCTTTCTTAAAATTGACTAATTTAGCTGACAATCACAATGTTGTGGCTGTAGGCTTTTAATTAACCATTGAATCTCGTAAACTAAAAAAAAAAATCTTAAATTTCAATATTTTTATATCGCAACCACAACATGAAACTGACGATAACTTCGCACTTTATAATGATAACGAATTTTAATCAATAATTATTATCTTGCTTATAAGTGTCCTTCCTTAATCATGTCAAAATCAATTTTAAAGATAATATTGCTAAGCAAGGTAGTAAAATAAAGATCCATTGATCTCTCATCTCATAAATACATCTAAAAATCAATAACTCTCCGAAGCAATAACTTATATAAGCTTTTAGTTTGAAGAAAACATGACACAGAATACATACGTTCTTGAAAGGGTTTTTTTACAAAGGAAATGTAAAAATTATCGTTGCTGAGCAACTTCAAGGCGATAATATTATAGGAAAACCTCTTAAACACAAAAACATTTTTGGTTATAACTTTATATGAAATCTAAGGTAGTTGGAATATCAAGACAAATCAAGTATATTCTTCACTGACATGAGTATACCTAAGTGGCTAGCTTAAGTATACCATATCACACTGTGAATTCTGTAAGATTAGAATTCAATATAATATTTTCAATATAGTAAATATTTTACTTAAAATTAGATGAGCAGAAGGCGTCTCTTCTATCTCTCGCGTCTCCTATAAATACGTGTACAAAAAACCCAAAACCCGGATTCGGATATATTCTTTTCGGCTATTCCGATTTCACTTTCGGTTTTACATCTAATAAAAAACAGTACAGCTTCCTTGCTAGTTTTTTTTTTTTTTTTTGTAAGAATCAACTTAATTTCTATCAGTGAAAATTATATCACAACATTTCCGGATTTCACGGTTTAGCAGAAATAATAATTCGATTTGGTTCCATCTATTACATTACTTAGGACGTTAATACTCCATTCAGAAAAAAAAAAGTTTGACACCTACAGGTGGGAAAGTTAGTGGAATCGCGTGAGAAAATCTACATCACGAAACTACTTTTTACATACTATACCTGCATACATTTCCGTCCCACTCAACATTAATTAGAGGTAAGAAATACTACTTTTTTTTATAACTGAATCCGTCCAGTTATGATCCCTTACGAAATAATACACCGTATTTTCACATTTGACAGCTACTTCATGTTTAATTTTTGTTAAATTACCATANTATAACTGAATCCGTCCAGTTATGATCCCTTACGAAATAATACACCGTATTTTCACATTTGACAGCTACTTCATGTTTAATTTTTATTAAATTACCATAGCAACAGTAATAATTTTTATCCCTGTGTTGTGAACTTACGAACTCTACTTTCGTTTAAAAAAAAATAGGAAATAGACATTTAAATATGTTTTTAATGTTACTGCTTTTAGTGAATAATTCTAATAGCCTTTTCGATGAAATTATTGAGATATATCATAGAAGTAAAAGAGCAGATGTGACTACCTTGATTTGTAAGCATTTGGCAGCACAAGGAAATGGGTTAAACAAGCTAATTAAAATCTNTTTTACATACTATACCTGCATACATTTCCGTCCCACTCAACATTAATTAGAGGTAAGAAATACTACTTTTTTTTTATAACTGAATCCGTCCAGTTATGATCCCTTACGAAATAATACACCGTATTTTCACATTTGACAGCTACTTCATGTTTAATTTTTGTTAAATTACCATAGCAACAGTAATAATTTTTATCCCTGTGTTGTGAACTTACGAACTCTACTTTCGTTTAAAAAAAAAAGGAAATAGACATTTAAATATGTTTTTAATGTTACTGCTTTTAGTGAATAATTCTAATAGCCTTTTCGATGAAATTATTGAGGTATATCATAGAAGTAAAAGGGCAGATGTGACTACCTTGATTTGTAAGCATTTGGCAGCACAAGGAAATGGGTTAAACAAGCTAATTAAAATCTCATCACAAATTAAACTAAACAGTTTCCAACATATTCAATAATAATTATTGTTGAAATTTCAATACCGACTCCTACTAAATAAATTTACAAGGTGTTACAATTTTAATGTGTAAGTTAGATTGTTCATTGTAATTGTTAAAACTTTATATTAGCTGTGTAAATTATCAATTAATCCCAATTATCCTTTTAGAGTTATTACAGAGCGCACTGAAAGTGTTCATTCTATTCAATTGCCCTATAAATGTCTTTGACATTATAATAATAGTTTGTGCAAGTAAAAGGTGCAGTTATTTCTGATTAATCCTTTCATAAACAGTAGTGGACGGATATAAGACCTTTTCTTATAAATAAGACTATATTAGTTATAAAATCTAATTTCCAAGATTTGGTTTTGAACCAGCGTAATGCATTTAGAATGGGAGAATAATTCGTTACAAGACCTGATTGGTTATAAGACCCAAAATTTTCGGTGCAAAAATGATTATCTTATATTCATCGACTACTGTATTTCAAACTTAAGCCAACAACAACAGTATACAAGTAATTTACGTAACGAGCGTCAGTAACAAACTTCAGCCAGCGGTCAGTAGGTATGGTTTGTTAATCAAATTTGTTGTCAATTGAGGTTTATCATAAAATTGTAGCAATATGCAGCTAGCAATCAAAATACAGTGGACCACGCTTATAAGATAGATTTGCATGGAAAATAATGATATCATAACTGTCATGGTCTTATAACGTATTTAAAAGCTAAAAGATTTTTTGATGAAATAAAAAGTTATATTTAATTTTTCGACGGGAAATTAAGTAGTTAAAGACGCAATGCTAANAGATTTTTTGATGAAATAAAAAGTTATATTTAATTTTTCGACGGGAAATTAAGTAGTTAAAGACGCAATGCTAAAGTAAATTTGAGGCAGACTACTGCAATTAGTCTGTAATTTTCGTTTTAAAAATCGCCTTTTTAATAGAGGAAANAAGTAAATTTGAGGCAGACTACTGCAATTAGTCTGTAATTTTCGTTTTAAAAATCGCCTTTTTAATAGAGGAAACATGATATTGAAGTTCAGGTGGCATTATTACAATTGTTGTGAACTAAATTCTACAAAAATTATAACTAATGCACGAGTGGAGTGATTTGAACTTCCTTAACCTAAGCTACATTTAGCTATTTGGGAATATTTAATTAAGTGCTACCTAGCACAAACTTTGGCTTATAATCAGAGTTCGTGATAATTACAGGGTGATAATTGTCAAGCTTGAAAAAATCATGATTTTTTTGATTTTTTCAAATCAATAAACGTGTTGCATATTTCGCATACAAAACTCATTAAAAAAATACCATTCTCTTATCCAAGGTTGCTATGCGGAATAAAATCCAAAAATCCTCTTAAGAGATTAGCCCAAGGTTGCTATGAGAATTAATGAAACACGCTAAGATAAGGTTAGACCATAACTCAATTTTTTTTTTAATTTCAAATTTTTGAAGTGGGATGTCGAGACGACATCCAACGTTTCCAAGGTAACGTAGTCATATGTCGTCTCGACATCCGACTTCAAAAATTTGAAATTAAAAATAAATTGAGATGGTCTAACCAGGGTGATTTTAGGTTGTTTGTTGTCGCTTCGCTTTATAGGGTGGAGACATTCCCATCGCTATAACATTACGCGAAAAGTTCAAAGATACGGGACCTTTTCTGTACCTGACGTTTGTTGATAAACAAATGCCAAACAACGATTGGAGGCAATAACCATGAATTTACTCATTATAGAACAAAAGGTTTAAGATAATTTTACATTTCAAAATTTACCTTGGAAACCTGTGAATCAGAGGTTTGAGAGATTTTGCAGAAAAGGTCCCGTATCTTTGAACTTTTCGTGTAATGTTATAGAGATGGGAATGTCTCCACCCTCTAAAGAGAAGCGACAACAAGCAACCTAAAATCACCCTGGGTCTAACCTTATCTTAGCGTGTTTCATTAATTCTCATAGCAACCTTGGATTAGCCCATAACTATTATTTTTTTTAATTTTAATTTTTTTTTTCCTGGCTGACGCTTCGTTAGCCAGTATAATTTCAAACTATGTTACTATGACATAATTTTTAAATTTCAATATAAATTTTACTGATTAAATTTTTATTAGTGTATTTTAATTAACAGTAAAAATTATTTCGATAAGACTTAATAATGCAGGTCGACATTTTTTAATTAATTATATTTTTGAAACTGTTAATAATTTAAAATTTGAAAGTGAAAAAAAAAATTTAAATTTGTTTACAAAAGCGAAGGTTTGTTATTTTTTTAGAATTGATAATTTTCCTAAAAATAATAGTTATGGGCTAACCTCTTAGAGGACTTTTGGATTATTCCTCATAGCAACCTTGCTCTTATCAATGATTTTTATGACTATGGATGATCTGTCATCGGTTGCACTCTTTTAGCTTTTCGAATAATTCTTAAGAAAGTAAAAATAACAATGTTGCGTTTTGATTTTCTACATAAGAATTAGAACTTATTAGTTGTGTTTTTGATATTTGTGGAATTATTGCCAAGCAAAATGCCTAGAGGGAAATATCCTATTTAGGATCATTTTATTTCCAGTAAGAAAGAGAATAAAGGTTGGCCAAATGTAAAAGGTGTGGGAAAGAGTTTCAAGGAATAATCTACAGGCTTAAACTCACTTTTTCAGAATTCATACGAAAATACAAATATTACCGAAAATAAAAAAATCGTATAATTATCAAAAAAAATCCGATTTTTTTGATTTTTATAAAAAAAATTCACGAACCCTGCTTATAATTGGGGTCTTACATCTATTTTGGTTTTATAGCGTGATATTTCCCCATGCCAAATGCATTCTTCCAAAATTTTGTTGTATAACCGAATTAGTAAATCTTATAAGCATGCTCCACTGTATAACTCCAGCAAGACAACATCTTCGCATTGTGCAACAATATTTTAGTTCGAAACAACCCATGAAGACCTCTGTGAATTTACCAATTAAAGTTTAGTGAATAGAATGAACGTAATTAAATTGANTTTTGGTTTTATAGCGTGATATTTCCCCATGCCAAATGCATTCTTCCAAAATTTTGTTGTATAACCGAATTAGTTAAATCTTATAAGCATGCTCCACTGTATAACTCCAGCAAGACAACATCTTCGCATTGTGCAACAATATTTTAGTTCGAAACAACCCATGAAGACCTCTGTGAATTTACCAATTAAAGTTTAGTGAATAGAATGAACGTAATTAAATTGAAAGTTATAGTATTTAGTTGAAAAAACAATCATAGCAACGTAATATTTTTTATTAAATTCACTACATAAACAAAACCTCACTAAAAGCTGAGCTAACAATGATAAAAAAAACTAGTTTAATTATACGAATCTGAGACGCAGAAGCTTCAGGTAACTCAAAAAATTATTCTTTTTATCCATATAATGAAATCTGGACAGGAGTGATATCAAATCCGACAGAACCGAGCACGAAAGTTATCATCATCATCATCACAATTACATAATATCATAACCCAAATGACGCTGACTAAAAAAAAACAAGTAAGACTACGACTACTGACTATGAAAGCAAGGATTTTAAAATTCTAGTGTCTCGACTCTCTAAAAGTTCTACCCCCGACTTCAGTATCGGGTAGCCTACGGCTGTCAAATTTTGTTGAAGAACCCCATTTAAACAGAAGAAAAAAAATATCAGGTAACAAAACCCTCCTCGTGTAAATGTAAAATTGCCAAAAGCGTTAACTCGTGAGAACATCTTGAGTTTGCTAGTATATAGACTAAAAGTTCATCTCCGTTCAATTCACACATAACATGAATGGAAAAATAACAAAACATCATTATTTCATAAAGTTTATCAGTGAAACCGAATAATAGTTGTCAGGACATCTTTTCAAGTTATGCAAAGATGTCTTCTGAATGGTTGGTAATGTCGGTATTCATTTAACATCAGAAATAACAACTTCTTCCACAAAAATTCTAAAAGTGTATTTTGAACAGGTTATGTCATAGATACTAAATTTTTTTTTTTAATTTGAATTTTTTCGTAGAACTAAACAAAATCATTTTTGCAAAAATAAATTTTGTTTATTCACTTCTCTCCTCCGTAGGCAGGGTTTCAATGTTAACTGAATAACTTCGGATCAGGAATAGAAAGTTTTTGTTTTTTATAACTTTTACGAGTTATAAAAAAACTTGTTCAGAATACTATTTTTAGAATCATGTTGTCAAGGAATCTTGAGAAATATTATAAGTTGTTAGAATTTCAATATACTAATTTTTATCATTGAATTTTTCAGATTTTTTTGAAAATCTAAGAATGACAACTGTAAGAGGCTTAATTTTTGTCTGCCTCTGGTATGGAAGTATCATCTGGAGCGTTTTCTTTCTATACTGTCCACTCATACCAATTATTTTCTTCAGTCGAAAATGGTTTAGAAAATGTACTGACATTGTTCTCGCCTGCTGGGAAATGTACCCTGCTGTAAGTGATTGGAAATCTAAAAAATCTAAAAATATATGTCTAAATATATCTTTCTTCCTAACGTTCTTTCTGATTGGTTTCTACACAGGCTCTCCTGGAGATCATGCTTGGATGCCGCGTTTACATCTCTGGAGACTCTATTGATCCTTCTGAAGGCTCAATCATCATCATGAATCATAGAAATCGATTGGATTGGTTCTTTCTATGGGCAGCTCTACTTCATGGGACAAAACCTCCGAGTCACAGGTATACAATCAAAATCTTGCTAGATCAATTTCAAAAAAAAAAAAAAAACTTGCTATATAATAACATGCTAACTCTCCATAAAAAAAACTTGCTAATGAATCATTTTGTCTAAAATTAGGTGCAAATTTGTTCTAAAATCTGGTGTGAAGGAAATCCCTGGGATTGGATGGGGACTACAATTGGCTGGATTTCTCTTTATCCATCGTTCCTGGGAGAAAGATCAACGACTGCTTGGACGATCTCTGGACTATTTCAAGGATTTGAATAATAAGTATCAGGTAGAATTCCTAAAAAGTCTTAAAAACCTAACATACATATATACATTTTGTATTTAATAATTTCAAGAATCTAACCATGCCCAAGTGATACACGGTAGTTCAAATAAGGTTTCATAATACTAAAATGTTTTAATAGTTGATTTCATGAAAATTAAAAAATTCAAATTCACCCAGTCAAATTGTAATAAAATTTTAATATTACAAATCTGATTGGCTGAATTTTAATTTTCTTGGGGTTGGGCTACAATTGGAAGAAATCTGGTTTCTAGTATAAGCGAAACAGCTTCGTTGATAAAAATTAATTTTTTATATTAATTTTTTTTGCAGATTCTAATATTTCCAGAAGGAACAGATCTATGTGATACGACCAAGGAGAAAAGTAATGCTTTTGCTGCAAAACAAGGACTTCGACCTTATGAATTTGTACTTCATCCAAGAACTACTGGGTTCACATTTCTAGTCTCACGAATGAAACAAAGTAATCAAAATATAATACAAATTTTTATAAGAATCTTATAAATTACTTCATCCAAGGAATTCATGATAACTTTACTTCTTCACAGATTCACAAATCAGTGCAGTCTATGACCTGACAATTGGATATCCCAAAACACTACCTCATTGTGAAACTGATATACTCCAAGGGAAAATCCCTGAAGAAGTACATTTCCTAATCAAACGGTTAGTTTACATTCTCTCACGAAAGCTTATAGATATAAATGTGACAGTGACAATAGAGAAAGTAACCATAATAAAACATAATTTTTGAAATTTGTTTTCCAGACATGATCTCTCTACATTGCCCTCTGATGAGTCAGGACTCAAATCTTGGTGTGAAAATCGATGGGAAGAAAAGGAGAATTTATTAGAGAAATTTTACAGTTCAGCTGAAAATGATAGAAAATTTTCTGAAAAGCCAATATGTGAGACACCTTGGAATGCTATGTACTTTGTGCTCTGGGCTTGGACATTTTGGACATTTTTTACAATCTACTTGACTTTTACCAATTGGATTGCATTCATATGGGTTCTATTTTGTACATTTTCATTCATCGTGGTCTCAAAGTATACGGATGGTATTCAACAGATTGAAATCTCACTCCATCATTACTTCAAAAGTAAAGAACAACTAATGAGAAAAGAGTCAAATAATGATACTACAATTCCACTAACTCCGAAAGATAAAATCCATCCTTTTGAATCTGGAGATTACAAACTTGACTAGAATCTCCAGCATATATTAATCTAAGGTACTCAGACCTGAGCGTGTTATAACTTCCTTTCGTATTGTTGTGATACTCAATTTATAATTATGATTATTAAAAACTCATATTTTTATGCTCATATTTTTTAGTTCCTTTGGTTCAATAGATTAGAACTTTGATATAAAATAATTTTTACCCTCTGTTTAGTCTTATAGTATTAGTCATTCCCTTGTATGTAGTAGGTAATAACTTTTAGTGACAATGAAAAATCAAAATATTCCTAAAATGTATTGCCAAACGCTGATGAGTCTGAATCCATAATACAAAATGTTCTAATAGTTTGAATTAAATGTTAGAATTAGATGATTTATAAGAGAGAATATTTATCAACTTACGGATTGATATATAATAAAATATCTCAATACGATCCACTATAATACAAGTTCACTGTAATTCAGGCGGCCAGTCTAATGCAACTTCCTAATTCAAGTCAACAATGATACCTTTAAGTTTAAATATTTTTTTTTATGTAGTAAATAAACAAATTTCTATAATTCTACACTCACCATTACGTCCAATGCCAAAATGTCAGCGTCAACTCCCAATATAGTCGCGATGTTGGGTTGAGTTCGACCTTCAAAGTAAAATTTATATCAAATTATAAAAATTTTAATTTTAATTTTTGAACAGGTATAGTGTAATTTACCAAAATCACCATGTACAAATTCCTTGACGTAAGTACCAGCATCTGTTCGAACGAATAGTTTGAACATCTCGGAATTATTTTCGATAAGGACAGCAGACATTTCTAGAATCCTTCTCTCTCTTGTTGCCAAGGATCGTCGATGGAGGACTCTAATTGGTGTTTTCTGCTGAAGAGTTATTGGTAGATTACAACTATTCAAAGTCTCAATATGTTCTGACATAACAGCTCGGCCTGGGAGGACACACAATGCACTATACACTTTTGACTTGGATTCTTCTCCATGTTTCAATTTACCGAGATCTTTCCTAACATTCATAAATAAAATCTCTAATGAATACATCAACGACTTATGGAAAAATTAGAAAATCTTAATTCCTTACTTTTCAACGACTTGAACATCTCGGACGAAAATTAGTGTAGTAGTTGTGTTAATTTTATCCTGAAGAGTTTTCATTCGTTCAGTACTAAATACAGTCCTTTTTGGGTTGATCACTTCAAACACAAATGGTCTACCTTTCCCAAGTGTTCTAAAAAAAAATTCAAACAAATTTGAATATTAAAATGCTCTTCAGTGATTTGAATTTGAAATTTGTTTTACCTAACATCTACGTCTTCTCGACCAGAAGCTGAAAATTTGCATTCTGAGGCATTAAGTAGAGAAAGAATATGTCGTGAGATTAATTCTTCAACTGAAAGTTCAGTTTTTCGTACATTGTCAATTATCCAAGGTGTTTGACTTAATTGTCTGGAGTACTTGCAGTATCTTCCTATAAATAACATGAGACAAATTTTTGTAAGTTGAAAGAAATAATTCAACAAACATAAGAATACGTACCCGCTATAAAAATTGGTTCGTGAGAACATTTGACACTGCCCACTGTTACAGAATTTGTGGGAATAGAAGGTGGACTCTCAAAGCATTGGAAAAAATCATCAGAATCCATTTTTTTGAAATTAGCTTCCACCGCAGCACGAGTAACAATATCAGAATGGAAGGATTTTCCTTTCTTTCTTTTGATAATGTAGGAACTCCTGATTCAAAATGGAAACAACTAACCAATTACTTCTTCTGAATATATAGAGCACCAAAAGAAATAAAAATAAAATTAGAAGACTCCTTACAATGGTTCACATTCTTTCTTATCATCTTCGTACTTAGGTGTTATTTCAATTTTAACATTTCCGGAATTTCCCCATTCTGATCGTGGATCAACTTTTTGTCTCAAGGAATACGAACAGATCCATTTCCAAGAAGCTTTCACATTTACACCTTCTGGTTTGAGATCTTCAATGGGTTGGAGAAAGTTACCGAATTTCTATGAATAAATAAAACACTTGAGCTCTGTATCAAAACTTTAAAACCATTTATAATTATTGAAATGTACCTTTTTTAAATGAAACCAAATTGAGTAAGCTCGGATTTGAGCACAAATCGGGAGTGACAAAGCTGGGCAATAAGAAANTTTTAAATGAAACCAAATTGAGTAAGCTCGGATTTGAGCACAAATCGGGAGTGACAAAGCTGGGCAATAAGAAATAGCTTCAATTCCGTTACTTGTGATTTCTGCAGCGATCTGCAGAACAAATAAATGTAGTTCTATATAGCTTTTCATGACTGTTTTTTTTATATTAGTGTAAATTAATTTTTGTTGGTTAGGGTATTCAGACCTTGTCAAGCCAAGGATCCTGAATNTTTTAAATGAAACCAAATTGAGTAAGCTCGGATTTGAGCACAAATCGGGAGTGACAAAGCTGGGCAATAAGAAACAGCTTCAATTCCGTTACTTGTGATTTCTGCAGCGATCTGCAGAACAAATAAATGTAGTTCTATATAGCTTTTCATGACTGTTTTTTTATATTAGTGTAAATTAATTTTTGTTGGTTAGGGTATTCAGACCTTGTCAAGCCAAGGATCCTGAATNGTTTTTTTATATTAGTGTAAATTAATTTTTGTTGGTTAGGGTATTCAGACCTTGTCAAGCCAAGGATCCTGAATCCCATCTTGAAGAAGACCCATACATGCGACGCAAGTGTTTCGTTTCAATTGCTTCGCTTCCTTATCACAAGAGTATCCATTTCCAGTGACATTGTCATCTTTGGTACTGGAAATTCCAATATCTAATATCTGTAAAATTTAAGGAGTAATTAATAACATCATATAAAATCAATCGAATCAACTAATTTAAGTTACTTTTTTAATTGCAATGTTGTCCCTATAAACATTTGGTTCAGTAACACCCAAATAGCGTATCACACACAAGTCACAACAACCAATTTGATGGAGTTCGTTGATGAATTCCGACAATTTTGTAGTATTCACTTCAGATGCAAAGCGATGTGCCATATCTCAAAGAAATTCCACTCTTCATAAACTGTAATCAACTTCAGCTTAAATAAACACCTAAACCACTATGGTTTACCTATCTAAATAAGTGTACATTAGATGATTAGTTTACTAAATAAATCAATTTCTTCGATTAATTTTCTCGGTGATACTAAAATATACCTACCTACACTTTACATNCAAAGAAATTCCACTCTTCATAAACTGTAATCAACTTCAGCTTAAATAAACACCTAAACCACTATGGTTTACCTAAATAAGTGTTACATTAGATGATTAGTTTACTAAATAAATCAATTTCTTCGATTAATTTTCTCGGTGATACTAAAATATACCTACCTACACTTTACACTAACTGAAATGGGCGTCGAGAGAGATGCGGTTAGGTAATTTCCGTATTGTATTTATATTGTAAGTGTTTCGCATGGCTCAGCTTTTGGCGTGAGCCAGAGCCACTGGGTCATGGCTCACCAGAGCGGTGAGCCAGCTCATGAGCCATGGCTCTTGGCGCCGCACTTTTGTTGAGATGGCTCATGAGCCAGATACATGGTTCTGGCTCAATAAAAAAAAAAATTTTTTTCCCGTTAATATGCACATTTTGCTAAAAGTGAGAATTACCTAGTGAGAATAAGCCAATACAAATCATAATTATGAACTGGCTAAAGGCAAATTGACTTTCAGTGACTAAAAATTCCGAAAATTAAAAATAAAAGTAATGATTTGGAAGAAAAAAAATTAAAAATTAGGGGAAAAGTGGAAGAATTTAGAAGAAAAGTTGAGCCATTGAGCCATGGCTCACAAGTTTCGTTGAGCTGGCTCATGAGCCATGGCTCTGGCTCAAAATTACTATATGAGCCAGAGCCATGCACTGGCTCTGGCTCAGAAATTTTTATGAGCCAGCTCGAGCCAGAGAGAGAGCCAGAGTCAGAGCCATTGAACCAGTTCATGAGCCAGAGCCATGCTGAACACTATATTGTATTGATTGGTATTCTCCAAAGTCCCACTTTTGTTAAAGTCACTGACTCTAAACCCAATTACAGTCTACCGAAGGATTGGATTTTAGAAGATATGAGCACATCACAATTCAAATTAAATGTTTATAATTATTTAATAGAAAGTAGAAAATCTCTGGTTAAAATTTTAAAAATTAATTAATTTATTATAAGTCTTATGATGGGGAGAACAGTGTGATTTCTTAATCTTAATACTGACATCAAAACATCAAAAAAATACATTCATATAAACTGTGTTTCAAATCAAATCAAATCAAATCAAATTACTGTCTTAATGTAAACGACAGGATTCGACCCTAGAACTCTCACCCACATACACTACACTATAATATAAATCAATTTTATTTTATTTTACAGGATTTTCTGCACCGAATTTTCCTATAACAACTATCGTAAGTACTCAAGTACTTCTTAAACCTGGCTATCCAAATCCTTACAAGTTCTCTTTCTGGAGGATAGGATCCTTCGCCTCTATACATGTGGTGAATAGGACTGGATTGGACAAATCTGCTTTTTGCTTCTGCTGTTTCTTCCCATTCCTTTTCCAACAAAAATTTGATTTGATTTGATTTGAAAAAACTATTTATTCTTTAGTCCGTTTCAGTGTGTCATTAGATAAATCTATCAACTGTTCTCCCTACCGTTAGACTAAATATCTAACAATTTATAATTTTTATTTAATTTTAACCAAATCGAATTACGTTTTACAACTAAGAAATTATATACATCATTTTTAAATTTAGTACTGGAGGTTTCATCTAAGTTCCAAAATAAACACCCTTCCTAGTTGTATCATTTTAAGAATATTGGGCCAATTCCCGTAATTGTATAGAGCGCCTGATAAGTATCAAGGTTCATAGTACTTTGAGATTATAGAAAATTTACGGGAACGAAAATGTTAGAAAAGTTGTGATGGAATTAACAGCTGTCTATTATTAACCGAAATGTGTAAGGAAGATTGTCAAGGGGACAACTAGCCTGTGTTCATAAAGTCACTACAGAGTTGAGAAAATCTATTCCCATCCCCACAACTCCTCTCAAACAGAATTTGTTTCTCTTGAGTTTGAGTGGAGAGGATTGAATTGAGGGACTATGACATTTATACATGCCTCTGAGTTGATTAGAACTAGTGGGAGCCTCATAGTGTTTTCAAACAATCAGAGACCTCCAAAATGAGTCACGTTTCATAGTTGTATTAATCTCATAGTTTCATAGTCCTACAGTACTATGAAGCGTTCTATACAATTGCGGGAATTGGGCCATTAATTTTATTTATATATCTATACACTTACCTGCAGATTAGTCTACCTATATGGATAGACTCAGACGCTATTTAGATCTCTGAATAAATGGTAATACCTTTTGGTTCCACCATTTTTAGGTTTGGATATTTATTTAACTAATTTTAAAATATTATTTTGTTGATTCTCGGTGTCACGGTAACCTCTCTATACACATGACTTGAGAAAGAGGTCAAAAGGATCCACAATCCCGACATCTTTAAGATATTGTAGTAAAAATAATATTGTAATTATTATTATTATTATTAATTATAAATATTATTACAAATTATATTATATTATTATAAATATTGTAGAAACAAAAATGATGAGACTTCCCTATCCATTCCTTTTCAAATGTGTAACAGAAACTGCATGATAGTTCCGATGGTAAGAAAGGCTAACGCCCGATTTATACTTAATGTCATTCGTCCTTCATTCGAATGAAATGCAGTATGATTGATGAATTTTGCATCAAAATTTGCAAAAATCTTAATTTTCAAGGTAAATTAGATTGCAAAATTTGTTACAAAATTCATCAATCATACTGCATTTCATTCGAATGAAGGACGAATGACATTAAGTATAAATCGGGTGCAAAAGTCGTTTTTGGTAAGAGTATTCGAAGCGATGCCCAGATCGGAATATGTATGAAATACGCTCTGGTAGTTTGACTGAACTTTCTCATTACCCTCTGACTCCAGACAGTGAGGTGTCTAACGTCATTTTCTCCACAAGGTCTGGATTGGTAAGCCGGGATTACCTCAAATATGAATTTTTTTCACATTTTCAATGAATTCTTTGAACAAAATCAACAAAAAACTTTGATTCAATAAAGAAATGAAAAATTCTCCAGATCTCCTTCTATGTTTTTTTTAATTCAATCTAGGGACGCAAAAAGAAAACAGAAACTTTCATTGGTCGAAATAATGATCTTTTTCATTAGTAATTTCCGAGTAAAAATTTGAACAGTTTGCGTACACTCTATGAAATTATTGCCAAAAACTTTAACATATAAATCACATTAAAGAATAATGATTCGGTTTCAACGAAAACTCTAAGGTGATCCTGGAGAACTCTAAGGTGATCCTGGAGAACTCTAAGGTGATCTTGGAGAACTTCGGTCNTATTGCCAAAAACTTTAACATATAAATCACATTAAAGAATAATGATTCGGTTTCAACGAAAACTCTAAGGTGATCTTGGAGAACTTCGGTGAATGTAGGGGATAAACCCTACCGGTGCGTTGTCTTATAGCGAATGTGTTGTATATAACATTGTAATTTATTTCTTTAGTTAGATAGGAAGAATTGGAATGAAACATTATTTATTAAAATCAATTTTCGTAATGTTTACTTCTACCGAAACTTCAATGAAACTAGAACCAATAATGGAGCACCTAAGTATTTTCAATGTTTACAGTAGAAGCTTTTACAAATAAACTCCACCATCTTTCTTAAACTACAAACGAACCAGCTACAGATGACTTGACAAATCGTGTCACTTCAAAATAAAAAGTTAGATTAGCAGACGAAAAAATATTTTAGAAACTTCGCTAGTCTTCTGATCCGTTCAATCTAACACGTCAAGTTTTTTTTTTAACTGGCCCAATTTGCAAAATTTCCTGCTAACTCTTTGGTAAAAGTTGAGCAAGAGAGATAAGAATTATATTNAATCAATTTTCGTAATGTTTACTTCTACCGAAACTTCAATGAAACTAGAACCAATAATGGAGCACCTAAGTATTTTCAATGTTTACAATAGAAGCTTTTACAAATAAACTCCACCATCTTTCTTAAACTACAAACGAACCAGCTACACATGACTTGACAAATCGTGTCACTTCAAAATAAAAAGTTAGATTAGCAGACGAAAAAATATTTTAGAATCTTCGCTAGTCTTCTGATCCGTTCAATCTAACACGTCAAGTTTTTTTTTACCTGGCCCAATTTGCAAAATTTCCTGCTAACTCTTTGGTAAAAGTTGAGCAAGAGAGATAAGAATTATATGGGATTAAGTAAACTACAGCAAATAATCTATAGTTTATGAATAGCTTGTGAAATTTTATTTTTGAATTAAAAGTTATACTCAACTAATGAATTTATTGTGTATTCATTTTATGAACATTTATAATCTCAAGAAGCTCTAACTTATAAATTTAATTCAAATTCAGTCAAAAAACGTGGTATTAAGAAGAAGCAATACTATGTTAGGGATTAATCCTGGAATAAAGTCAAGGGTCATATTTCATTTATTTCTAATTTCATCTCTAGAATAAATTTCAACAAACTTATACACATATATACAGAGAGAAAGATTAAGTCGGAGACATTACCCCTTCTGCTAACACAGTTACCCATCCATTAGCCATNCATATATACAGAGAGAAAGATTAAGTCGGAGACATTACCCCTTCTGCTAACACAGTTACCCATCCATTAGCCATGGGCATTATTTACAAATTTTTACTTTATGAGTAAAAGTAATGCCCAACGCTGATGAGAGACCCGGCGGCTAAACATGGGGGTAATGTTTCCGACTTAATCTTTCTCTCTGTATATGGAAAATCTTCGATTGACGAAAAAAATTGGGTTATTTTTTGTTGAAAAAACTATCCAAAATGGAAGATAAAATCAAGGTCAGACTTGCCCTTACTCCGGTCGAGAGAAACTCCGACCATATGGACATGATCGGAAGATAATCCCGACCAGATCGAGAAAAATCCCGACGTCGAGATTTCTCCGAGAGAAAAGGACGTTAGACGCCTCACTGCTAGCCCATGCTCATTTTACAAGTGTAACGTGTGCTGAAACTAATTGCCGCCAAGCGGTATTATTCTTGTTTTGGTCAGAACGTAACTATATTTACAAATAAACAACTAACTAATGACAATAACAACAAATCATAACGAAAGAAATGGAAAGAGCTTGTTCACTTCGGCATTTGCACAATTTCAGAACTTACATGATTACATGAATTTCTGTTAATTTTTTCAGTTGGTTTTCAGCAGTTTCTAAAAATGCAATTTGGCCGCATTTGGCTGGATCTAAAAAAGTTAGTCCTATGAAATAAATTTCAATATTTCAGTTAAATCGACATAATCCAATTGTGTCGATCGAAAGCCATGCATAATACGAAAATCGCAGGCGCCAATGGCCGTTTATGTAAATTCTGTGAACAACGATATTAATATTTTTCTAATTCGAACCCAAATCCTTATAGTAAGTTTACTTCACTTTACTCAAGTTATAAAAGACAACTTCCAAGTATATGGCAATGCATCATAAATTATAAAATTGTATAAACTTTGACAAAATTTACGAAAAATCTAANCAAACCCAAATCCTTATAGTAAGTTTACTTCACTTTACTCAAGTTATAAAAGACAACTTCCAAGTATATGGCGATGCATCATAAATTATAAAATTGTATAAACTTTGACAAAATTTACGAAAAATCTAACAGTAGTACTTACTGATNAATGCATCATAAATTATAAAATTGTATAAACTTTGACAAAATTTACGAAAAATCTAACAGTAGTACTTACTGATACGTCTATGACCGGTGTTTCGATATTTCCCAGCGTAGGTATCGGCGTCTGATTTATATGGAAGTTTTTCCATGAATCCAAGATCTCGGAGAGCTTGTCGGACCCTCATTACATCATTTTCGTCTGTCCAGTCGTATGTATAGATGCATATCACAGAACTGTTAGTTTTTGACGTTTCTCCAGCAGTCAATGAATCTACATTATAACAATTATTGAACAAAGCATTATTAAATGTAGCATTATTCCAAGCCATTTATGTCTAGCAATTCGGAGATTTAGATCCACACCGCACATCGAGCCGATTGCAGCGCACCAGCATTCGCACCTAATTGAAAAATTCTCAAGTCACTGTCGCATAGTACCAAACCAAGTCCTTCCGGAACTTATAATTAGAAAATTACGAAGTATGCCATACCTAACTGCAAACCGCACCTCCCAATTTGAGATCATAGATGAAACTTGATCCATGAATTGATACACACATCGGATCCGATAACCAGATATGATAGTTAAACTATCATATCTAGAAATTTTGATGTATCGAATCGTAGATCGGTATGNGATCCGATAACCAGATATGATAGTTAAACTATCATATCTAGAAATTTTGATGTATCGAATCGTAGATCGGTATGGAAAGATTTTATTAAAGCTTGGCTCGGGTCGTGGATCGGCATCGAGTGGTTTTTTGCATAGTAGCTCGGTATCACAAGACTTTTTAATTCTTGCCTCGATTTAGAGCTTTTATACCTGTTGACTCGGTATCNGATCCGATAACCAGATATGATAGTTAAACTATCATATCTAGAAATTTTGATGTATCGAATCGTAGATCGGTATGAAAAGATTTTATTAAAGCTTGGCTCGGGTCGTGGATCGGCATCGAGTGGTTTTTTGCCTAGTAGCTCGGTATCACAAGACTTTTTAATTCTTGCCTCGATTTAGAGCTTTTATACCTGTTGACTCGGTATCNCTAGTAGCTCGGTATCACAAGACTTTTTAATTCTTGCCTCGATTTAGAGCTTTTATACCTGTTGACTCGGTATCAAAAGGATTTTTTCCTCTTTGCTCAGATCGAGGATCAATATCGGACGGTTTTCTGACTGTTTAATCGGGATCGATTGATTCTTTTTCACTATTGGATCGGACTGTGGATCAGGATCGATTTATTTTTGCCTGGTTGGTTCGGATCGTCTCTATCGGGACCAAAATTTTTTCCAAGTTTTATCTTTATCTGCGATTGAGATATGTTGTACATTTCGCAATTTTATATCCTTCAGAAAGGGCTGCACCGTGTACCTGTACCTCATTCGCAAATCACAATCCACCTTCCTTGGACCCTTTCGTCCCGCAGCCGCACTTGCACCTAATTTGAAAACTTCGAAGTTGTATGCCGCACCTCAAACTCCCTGGAATTGTTTCGAATTTACACCAATAAAAAATGAAACTTTTAAGCTTAGATTAGATGTAGATGTAAACTTATCTAAACTTATTTTACTAAAAATTCTGCCCAATTTGAAATTCCTTACNCTTAGATTAGATGTAGATGTAAACTTATCTAAACTTATTTTACTAAAAATTCTGCCCAATTTGAAATTCCTTACCCTGTTTTTTGGTAGTAACTTTGGATGCATGTCCTAGTTTTCCTTCCTCGGTAGCTTGTTTAATGCTTACCCAAACATCCTCTAATGACTCCATCTTTGGAAAAATCATCCACTTTCAACACTTTTCACCAACTTCTCGACTATTAAATGATGTTTTGTTGCTAGCGTATATCCAGTAGTCTGAAGGGTTGNCTTAGATTAGATGTAGATGTAAACTTATCTAAACTTATTTTACTAAAAATTCTGCCCAATTTGAAATTCCTTACTCTGTAGTAACTTTGGATACATGTCCTTGTTTTCCTTCCTCGGTAGCTTGTTTAATGCTTACCCAAACATCCTCTAATGACTCCATCTTTGGAAAAATCATCCACTTTCCACACTTTTCACCAACTTCTCGACTATTAAATGATGTTTTGTTGCTAGCGTATATCCAGTAGTCTGAAGGGTTGTACTGAATCAAAGGGGCTCAAAAAAATGCTTAGAAGAATTTCACAACCGTGTTATGTGTTCCTCTTGAGCGACCTACTGACCTCTACAAATGTTGCTTAGAATAATCCAGTGACCAACTTTTTCTAATAAAATTTTTATGTAATAACCTGTTGAAGTTCTTGAAAATTTTTAAAGAGTTAGAAGAATTTCACGACCGTGTTTAGTGTTCTTCTTTGACTTAGAAAAACTATTGGTTCCAATAGATCCTCCGATAAGGATTTCTCTTAGAAAACCTTTTGGACTAGGAAATTTAAAAAAATTCGGGGCTTAGAAATTTTTTGTTAATTTTGTGTTACCTCATAACCAGCAAAATGACCTCTAGAAAAGTTAAAGTCAGTGACACTAGCTACTTTTCATTATAAACTTTTTCGCTGTGGTGACCTAAAAGCAGGTCAAACTGAAATTTTAACAACACAGTTCATGAAGACTTTTTCGGAGACGTCTGCCAGAACAAGTCTGCCCAGGGCGGAGGACGTGGACCCCTCTCCGATTACCGCCCCAAAAATTCGGTTTTTTGACTGGGTACCATCCAGTTAGGATTTTTAACCTGGGTTCCATCCAGGGCTTTTTATAACTGGGTTGCATCCAGATTTATCACGGTTTTTATTCTGAGTTCCATCCAGACCATTTTATAACTGGCTTGCATCCAGATTCAGCACGGTTTTTATCCTGGGTTCCATCAAAGGGATTTTTATACTGGGTTGCTTCCAGACTGATGATGAAATGACGTATTGAAGTAAAAGTTAGTTAGGGTGACAGTCAAGGCATTGGCAATTTTCAACCTTCACAGATTCACGAAATGGCCCTGGGTAGACGCGTTGAACATCTTGAATAAATTTGAAAAATCTGAGTCCCATATCTTTCGGATGAGAAGAGATGTCAGACAAAATGTTCTCCCGATATAGGTATTCACCAATGTATTTTGGCAACATAGCCGTTGAACGACAAGTCTTTAAATCTTTCTTCAGCTTTCTCCAAGACCGTTCCAAGTTGTTATCTTGACACTTCACACGAGTCAGGTTCAGGTGAGGCAAATCTGTTGCCAGTGATGGATCTCCATTAAGAATAAATGCTGAAATTGGATGTACAGAATGATTGAAATGATTCACAGCACAATGCCCAGAGAACCCCAACTGCGCACAATTTGTGTATGAAGCGTGTTGATCAGATATAATGAAGCTGCCTTGAGCAATATGCTGTTGCATTAGCGGCCATAAAGTTGACTTATGTTTATTTCGAATGAGTCGAATGAACCTCTTGCCAGTAAGTCTGCTTATTCCGCCGAATACCCAAAACTGTCGCCGCAGATCCCTACTTCGATGAAACTTTCTGGTAAAAAGGTGAGACTCGTCGACTTCTACAACGTCACCAGGTCCTCCAATTTGCTCAATATCATGTTCATAAACAACACGACACACTTCACTTGCAAACGAGTACATATCCACTGAGGTTTGATGTGAAACTTCGCAGTGTAGTGCTGCTTGCATCACGGTAACTCGAAAGAAAAAGCAAGCAAGGAGTCGAAATACCTTAAGAAGAGGGAGTTTTGCGTTATCAAAAAACGTGTTTTCAAGTGGACTGATTGTTGGCTTGTTGCAATGCCGTCTTCTGCATCGCCATCGCATTCCGAGCTTATACGATGGCTTGTTTTCCAACGTCATTGGGAAGTAACATTGCGGGCAGTGAACTTCCTTAGGGATAAGCTCCAGTTGAAAAGCGGTGTTAATCGCCACTTGCTCGTCTACAACATGCGCTGCAAATGTAAACAGATTAAAATTACCAGCATTTAGCAATGTGTGTATTGACATGTTGATGTGGTGTGTGATTTATTCAAATGTAAGGCACGTCTAGGATTAACGTTGTGTTAGATGTGTTGGGTGTTGTGTAGTCTTGAATTTGTATTGTAGACGTTCCTTTACAATGCGTTCAACTATCTAATCACTTTGAGTTGGGGTATACAGTTGATGGGTATTTTTTAAACAAGTCTCAAACATCTTCAAATGTCATGGTTCGTGGAGAAGAGCTCAACTATTGGTCACTGAATTATTCTAAGCAACATTTGTAGAGGGTCATTAGGCCGCTCAAGAGGGACACATAACACGGTTGTGAAATTCTTAAGTTTTTTTTTTCTTGGGTGGATCTACTGGGATTAATTTGGGGCCTCTTTGGTTCAGTCCAACCGTCTGAAGTACTTAATGATGGTTTACATTCCGTAGTGTCCATCCACCTAATTAGTTTTTTTCACTTTAATTAATTAAATTAAGAATAAAGTTAAGATGTTGAAATATGAAATATACTTTTTTAGCCATCAACTCAATATAACTTTGTAATACTTACTTACACCACAACGGCCTAGCAGAGATGGGCATCGCGATAAGTTGACCGCTATCCACCGATTGGTCAAAGTAAAGCAGAGGTTCAGGGTCCTATGCCACAATCAAATGACATATTGACATATTGACATTCACAGGTATTTGTCAACAATTTACACAAAATATCACGCCACAAAGATGGCAGTGACATATGACAATGACAGATGAATTTCGACATTTGACAGGAAGAATTTGACATTTTACAAGTAATTGTCATTGACTTTTTTTTCGTCTGTGCGNCCGATGAATTTCGACATTTGACAGGAAGAATTTGACATTTTACAAGTAATTGTCATTGACTTTTTTTTTCGTCTGTGCGACATTGACTTATATTTGTCAAAAATGTCATAAATATTTGACAGAGGGATTAACGTCTGTCCGTTTTGGAAAAATAAATCTTTTGTATAAAAATTGTTGACATATGGCTAAGTTTGATGTCAGCGACTCTAGTAGCAGCGACAGTGAAGATATTGACATAGTGCTTCGTCCACTAAAGAAAGAGTACAAAGTAAGAATGAATTTCGTCCCATCCACTGATTTTGGTTTCAAAAAAAAAATTTAGAATAAACCGAATATATTTACTATATTTGACATAAAAATGTCAGAATATTTTGACATGTGTCAAAAATCCTTGAATATGACATTTTTTTCGTGGAGCGTTATTTTAGCATTCCTATCAATGTCAACTGTCGATATGTCAATATGTCAGTGTCAAAATGTCAGTGATTGTGGCACAGGACCGATAATCTTTTTAAGCCTAAATGTCACAAATTTTTGAATTTACCTCGCGGCATTTTTAAACCTAAGATGGAAACCTAAAGGGAAATAACTCAAAATGTATCAGACACTGATGCCTTGCTCCTACTCACTGCTTTGAAATTAGCGACTAATAAGCGAGCGAGACAATTTCGATAACATCGACGATAAATATCTGCTTATCTCAAAACCAAAAAAGAATTACTCCACATTCCTACTTTCTAATTACTATGCAGTTTATTTTGCACATTTGAAAGGAGAGGTGAAGGGGCTTTCTGATTTCAGCAGGTTGGCTACTTAAGAATTATTTCATTTCACTCAATATCAAACTTTAACCAGTAGAGTGGGTTTGTTGATAAATATGACAGTCATTTCAAATTTGTCTCTAGAAATTCTTATCTGAAAAAAAAAGTTAGACCATTAATTCAGATAAAAGTATAGATTATCTTCTCAAAATAATAAGTTGTGAAAGAGAATTTAAAGCAGAAATACTGATAAGCAAACCGACACTAGCGATCGAAGTTGAAAATTAATGAATGAAAAAAGTATGTATATTTTAGCTAACTTGAAAAAATACTAGAGTATATCTTTTTAAGTGTTTACTTTTAAGCATACAATCTGTCCATTTTTAGAGTCTTTGGATTGGATTCATTTTAGATATATTGAGTTTGTTTATGTATCTCCTACAATATTCTTACGTTTCCTATGTTCACATTTAGATTTCCAATTCGTTTTTAGACCTGTACTTAAAAGACATTTTGTTTGAAATGACGGTGGTGTGCGGTAGTCCAACACTATTGATGCCCGCCTATAACTAAGATGAGTATTGGGTGATGCGTTATAGTAACGACTGAAAATACCTCAGATATCAGCCGCATACATGGGCGAATCGCCCATGCTGCCCTCCGAAGGCAGCAGTTTTGGAGGAAGGCGGAGGGCACTAGCAACTGAGGAGGGCAGGAGGGCACTAGTAGCTGAGGAGGGCAGGATAGTAATAAGCACTGAGGAGTACCGGAAGGCAGGAGGTCAATAGTACCTGAAGAGAGCAGGAAGGCACACGAAATTAAAAATTACAGGAAGGCAACAGGATAGTACTAGCTAGTGTTCTCCATGACTCCCAGTTTGGCCGGAGTCAGAGTCATTGACTCAGAGTCATGACTCTGACTCTCTAAATGTTGGGAGTCGACTCTCGGAGTCATGACTCTGACTCCTTGAATTTTGGGAGTCGACTCTGAGTCAGAGTCAGAGTCATGACTCTCGACTCCGGAGTTACATAATACAAAAANGAGTCTGAAATTGAATTTTTTTTTTCATACATTTAGTTTCTTTGTTTCTAAGTTTGCTAATTTTCTAAGTTTCCTTGACAACAAGAAACTAAAAAAAGCCACTTTCATCAGGTTAAATAAGCAATTCGTAACTTTTTTTAAATATTTCTTTGTAAAAATAACTATCGAAATAATATTTGCATTTAAATTTTGTTAAAAAATAGTCCAATATGCCCATGTGCGCATGTGCGCATGTTTCAAAAGAGTCATGACTCCCAAGTCTGGGAGTCGACTCTCAGAGTCATGACTCTGACTCCCAAAACCCTTGGAGTCAGAGTCATTAAATGACTCCCGACTCCCAAAAACCCTGGGAGTCAGAGTCATGAGAGTCAGAGTCAGAGTCATGACTCCGGAGTCAGAGTCATGGAGAACACTAGTACTAGCAACTGGGAAAGGTCGTGATTTCAATTCAAGTCACAGTGCTGAAACAGGCCAAATCTAATTAATAAGATTAAAACCTCTACCGGCTCATGGATTGTTGGATGCCCTTCTGGCCCCATGCTTAACTAGAAATAAGTCACAACCCTTTTGAATAGTAATGAATACCGTTCGACAAATGTTTCTGTCTACCGCCCATGCGAAGCTTACTGAATAATCTAAGCGAACTGGTCATTTCCTCTCCACAATGGTTTCCGAGAGCTACCTTCGTCGTGTATTTTTGTGGTCGGGTCTGGTGCTTTAGTGGTCGGTGTTGGGGTTCGGAGTAGGGTATTTTGACTGTTTTAGTTTGAATTGTAGCTATTATATTATTGTTCAATTACTGGATGTCAATTTCTGATTTCTGGATTCAAGCACTCGTCGTCCTTTCTGGAATTATTTAATATTTAAAAACTTCCAGCAGTTCAACTACAAAAGGCTTCATTGTATCTTTTCATCAAGTTTGGAGAAAAATCGCACTGGTAAATAATTTATTCCAAAATTGTTGGCAAAATTTAATTGCGAAATACCTATTTTTTCGCAATTATTTTTAGCAACCTCTAACCTAAAGACTGAATTATCTAAATCCAATCCTAAATGGTTGAATCACCCATAGCGAGGGCAAAACTTTTTTAAATTTTTTTCAAAAAAATGTTTTTTTCATTTTTTTTTTGCCGTATCAGGACATTCTGAGAAGAGATTCTGAACATTTTTCGAAAAATTTTCCAAGTACAAAATTTGAAAATTTATTTCTAAGTCCAAAATTTTGATTTTGGGTTTCACCATAACCCAAAACAATTCTTACACAAAAGTTGCTCAGAATGAAAATTTGAACAACTTTTCCAAATAACAATTTTGTCTGTGGTGACCCATTCAGATCAAAAGTCAGGTCAAAGATCAGGTCAATTTACATTGCATTTATGGGTGGGGCAAGGTAAAATTTTCTAAGTGTTTTTGAAAAAATTTTCAAAAAAAAAACAGAAAAGTTTTGCCCCCACTATCGGTATTTAACCCTAAATTTTCATTAAACAGTGAAGTTTTATAACAAAAAAAAAGGCTCGAACTTGGTTTAGTATTTTCTGTATACACCTATTTTCTTTAAGAATTAAATTGATGTAAAACTACGAGAATCAAATAAGGTTTTGGCTAGGTTAGTTTTCTTTACAAATACTTCTGCCATTCGGTGCACAACTCTAAATATTTTTATAAAAATGTGTGTTTATGGTTAGAAAACTTTCACCATGCGTAGTAAATTCTGAACTCCAGTGTAGTATACATCTCTATGCATCTCAACGCTTTTTATAGTTTCGCGGTTACTAAAGGGTTTCTACGTATTTTTTAATTCNAATACATCTCTATGCATCTCAACGCTTTTTATAGTTTCGCGGTTACTAAAGGGTTTCTACGTATTTTTTAATTCACGTGAACAAGCACACTTTTATTTTGACGACTGTAACAGATTTGGTTTACATTCGTTTCTTTTTTTTATGTTTAACTTTATATTATAAGAAATCTTAATTTATAAGCNCGTTTCTTTTTTTTATGTTTAACTTTATATTATAAGAAATCTTAATTTATAAGCTTTCAGCCTTTACAATAATTTTTTTTTTGCATTTTACAGTGCTTTGAGTAGTAAGTACTAGACCAAAAAAAAAATTTTTTTTTTTAAATTGCTGTTGCTATCGTGCAAAAAGATGATATTGTTGAAGTTATTTGGTCAAAAATTATTGAGCACAATGAAACTTTATTGATGATTATGATAATAGGATATTATTTGCTATTGGCTATTTTTATTGTGGCCGAATAAGTTTCTTTGCAGTAAAATTTACAGTAAACTCCTTTAAGTAAGAAATGAATAGATATGATAATCAGAAAGGAATGAAAAATGACCTAACAATGCTAATGATACGGGATTTTTTTCAATAGATCTGTAGTATAATTATTTACTATATAATGGATATTGAGATTGGCAGTTTACAGATCAAGCGACATGGAATGAGGACTTATGTTTAACTGATTTGTGACTAATTAATTTAAAATTTAAATTTTACATGAATACACAATTTTTAACAATGTACAATTCATTCAATGTTTACGTAGCTCAAGACTAGAGAACTGGTTTTCCTCTCCGCGCAGGCGCAAACAAAATAAAAATTAAAGCTTAGGAAAACGATTTGTACAAACATAAATGTAAAAGTTTCTAAATATTCAATGCCTTTGTTAATCTGACTGAGTTTTTCTAATGAATGTACAAAAGTAAAAAACAAATGAACAACACCATTTTGATCAATGTTTCAGTTATATTAAATTTAGACTTCCCTGCCAAGGCCAAACCCGCTTGGAAAAGCTTAGAAAAAGGAGCATTTTTTGAATTTTTAAACAAGAAAACATGGAAGTTGAAAGAAATATATTGCACCCAAAGCTTTTTGTTCGTGTTTAAGAAATTAGAAAAAAAAATTTGTTTTTTTTTAAATTTTTTTTTACAGTGTGTTTCATAACCTTTTTCGTATCATTTCTCTTTTACTCTTACGCCCGTTTTATACTTAATGTCATTCGTCCTTCATTTGAATGAAATGAAGTATGATTGATGAATTTCACAACAAATTTTGCAAAAATCTTAATTGTCAAGGTAAATTACGCCCGATTTATACTTAACGTCATTCGTCCTTCATTTGAATGAAATTCAGTATGATTGATAAATTTTGTAACAAATTTTGCAATCTAATTTACCTTGACAATTAAGATTTTTGCAAAATTTGTTGCAAAATTCATCAATCATACTGCATTTCATTCGAATGAAAGACGAATGACATTAAGTATAAATCGGGCTTTAGATTGCAAAGTTTGTTGCAAAATTCAATCAATCATACTGCATTTCATTCGAATGAAGGACGGATGACATTAAGTATAAAACGGGCGTTACTCATCATGCTCTGAACGATACAAAGTAAAAGTAAAAGTAAAAAACAAATTGATACGAAAAAAAAAATTTTTTTTGAAACACCCTGTATAAGTTGTTATATTCTTTCTCATTTGTTATTATTTCAAAATTTCAGCCAACTCCCATTTTAAATAGAGCAAAAAATCTTATGTTTCTAAATATTTTGAGCAAAAGGAAATTTGATTTCTCATCTTAAGATATATAATTATAAGTGTTGAAGCCTATAAAACATTATAACGCGCATTTATAATTTCAATAATATTGACTCTCATAATTAACACCCATATGAGGGAGTTCAACTTAAAGGAATCATTTCCGTACAGTCTATACGATCAATTTCTTGAAAGTATCAAGAAAAGAGATACATGAAAAGCACTGAAAACAGATTGAGGACTGATGAGGTGCCCTTAGCATAAAAATCCTCAAAAAACAAAAAAAAAAAAAAAAAAAAAAAAAAAAAAACACCAATAAACTCTCCTGTACATAATAATATAATATAATATAATATAAATATTTACATACTTATTCGTATGAATTTACAACAAGATCACCATTAATTACTCCGAAAAACCAATAGATTACTAATGCGCATGACCTATATTCATCCTATTAATAACACTGCAGGAAGAACCAGTTTAGCTTACCCAATTTAACATTAGTTATATAATTTTAAACCTTCGTTGACTCTGACAAAAAAAAATTTCAAAACTTATTAAATTTTGTAAGATTAATTCATACTAAATTTCGATTACAAGTAAAAATTACGAAGAAAGTCCATCATTGACTTATTTTTCTTCATAATACAAAGTTGTTCTTTTATAAAAATTTCCACAAAGTCATCAACGTCTATAATACTTTATGAATATATAACAAGTCGAAGTATCAAAAAAAAAAAATTAACTAAAGAAAACTGAAGAGGCTGCGAACTAAATTGGAGTTTACGAGGTGAGATATTTCTATTTTCGTCCCAAAAATTCATTAGAAGAGTCTATATTTTTTTTTTTTTGGATTTTTTTTTATCAGAGTTTCCCTCTTAAGTTTTTCGGTCTTAAATGTTTTCCTTTAACGTAAATAATAAAAACTGACTGTTACGAAACCATGTCAATGAATACAAAGATGTTAAGTAAATTATGCGCACAAGATGACACGTGTTAGCAAGTGCCAGGGAAGTGACGGAATCTCCATACTCAACAAAAAAAAACGATGGAGCATGGAAGAAGCCCTTCAGTTTCAACTTTATAGTCATTTCTGATTTCATCTTCGATTCAGTTCCATCCTTATGGCTGAAAAAAAAACAACAAAAAGATCAAATTAACATAACAAATTACTATTCCAAGTTTTGATCTAAGAAAACAATGGAACTAAAAATTTATAATTTCAATCACGTCATTTATAATCCTAAATTGCAATAAGACAATAATAAATACAATTTCCTATTCTGAAATGACAACAAAAACTTTTTTTTTGAATCAATCTATAAGATTAAGATTAAGATTCAAGAATTGAATCAACCACTACTACCTATTTGATCAATTAATCAATAATTTACCTTATTGATTATTCGTAAAATACAGAGTGATCCAGATATTTTTTTACTATGTTTTTCTTTCACTCTTTCTGTTCAGTACAGGATGATTAATCTTTTTTTTGAACCCAATTTCTCCAATTTTACCGTAGCTCCTACAAATCTACAGGGACAGGCAATAACAACTGACAGGGAATACCCCACACTCCTACTCCTATCCTCAACCATAAATGGGCAAGGAATATCCCAGTTCATAGTGAATTTAATATCAATTAACATTTCATGTTGATTGATTTTTAGTGTAAAAAAGGGTTTGTGAATAACTTAAGCCCATTAATGGTTGGCGGAAGGGTGATGAGTGTGACATCGGAATAATCGGTGTTGTAAAATATAATTGAATTAAAATTATTTGCAATATTAACAATTTGGTGTTTCGTTTTTCTCGACATTCGTCCATTGTTTATCAAATCAAGTACCACTACCGACTTCCGGACGACTCCTGCGCACTACGCAAATCTGACTAGAAACCTTCCGAATTCAATTTGGCCAAACAAGTGGATCGGAAGGCGAGGGCCTGCGGAGTGGCCAGTTCGATCCCCGGACTTATTTCCACTCGATTACTTTTTTTTTTGGGGGTATATGAAGTCGACAATTTTTAATCCTCCTCGCGCAATTAATATTCCTTAACTGAAGGATCGGATTCAGATTCAGAACTTTGTTGATACTTTAAATAACAATCTGCAGATGCTACAGAACGTTAGAAGGACATTTTATGACCGTTTTGGCCATTGCATTGAAATGGATAGGGGTCCTTTCAAGCATATGATAAACTAATTTAGTGTACAGACCTATCTTTAAAATTAACTCTAAATTCCAAAGGAAATTAATAAATTGTTTGCCCATTTGTGTAAGTTTGGGAGATATGTTGTTACTGGCAATAGAGTGTAAAAAAATGACGTCATGCTTTCTAGGTTACAGAGTGCAAAAAAAAATTTAACCACCCTGTACATGACAAGAGTAAAAGAGAGAGAAAAAATCTGGATAATACTGTATACTTTATATTATAATATATATAATTTGTTATATATGTATAAAAATCAAAATTTGAAAAAATGAAATCCTAGTACTCTTACACACGAAATGCTCTTCCAATGACTGATCTTAAACGCGTGTTAGTCAGTTGTTGTTATTTTTTATGAATGAACTTATAACAAATTTATATATACAATTACCATCAATTATTTCTGCTTTGACTTTTGTGAGCTCTTTACGAACTTCCTTTAGAATTTCTTGTTTCAGCGTCTCCAGATCACTGTCATATGAATTTGGGGTACCATTGACTACAATCCCATTTGATGCATCTGAGCCTGACCGTTTCCTCTGATTTAGTTTTGGAGATGACTGTGTTGTCTCACGTTTTCCCAATGTACCAGTGGAACCATGTCCAGGACCAGAGTCAACATCATCCTATTAAAACAAAACCAAATCCATAATTTATCTATTAATCTTTTTTAATAGATTTTATCTTTGGATTGGCTTCCTTACTTGACTATTAGTACTATTCTGAAGCGCAGGGACATTAGGCGCAGAATTTTCTTTGACCATTGCTCTTCTTCTAGCGAGCGTCTTGGCCATTTCATCCATGAGCGATGTTCCACCACCTCCAGTTCCTGAAGGCGGTGTTTCTGGTGTCCCATTTGATCTTCCTCTAAGTGTTCCATAAATACTTCCACTGCTCGTACTTCCACTGCTACTCGAACTCGATGTACTTGTTGTGCTAATTGCATCTGGTTGAGGACGATTTGCTTTCCGAAGATGTGCATTTGCTAGTGCTGCTGCAAGTGAGCCTGCATCCCCATCTCCACCTTTTGAGAGGAGACTGTTTGGCATAGGAGGTGGTGGTGGAGGTGGACCTGGACCACCACTTGGACCATTTGACATCATGGGAGCAGGCGGAGGTGGTGGGGGTTGTGGGGCTGAATTTGTTCGATGATGACCTGGCGGCGCGTTGTTTGGCATTACAACTGGTGTATTTGGACTACTTAATGACGGCATCACTGCTAAACAAAATAAAAAATAAAAAAAATTTTGAATTATCAACTAATTATACAAACCTTTTAAAATTACTCAATTCTTTGACCTTTTGTATACAAAACCTTTTATACTGTATAACTATCTGAGAGAACTAAAAACAAGTACCATCAGCACATCAGCTATTGAAATACTATTATGAATTTTAGCCAGGTAGTTTTTTATCTTTTGTATTATAAAATGACTTCTTTTTTTCACCANAGCACATCAGCTATTGAAATACTATTATGAATTTTAGCCAGGTAGTTTTTTATCTTTTGTATTATAAAATGACTTTTTTTTTTCACCATTTTTTTTTGTAATCTTTGAAACAAACTTTGACTACCAATAATTTTGTACAAAAATCTTAAAATTTTGTATGTAGATATTAGTAGTAGTACCTTGTTGATGAGGAGGTTGTGACATCCTCCTTTCAGTGATTATGGCAATGTCTTCTCGTGTCATAGTTCGATATCCCATATCCTCTTCATTATGATGACTATGGGCTTGTAATTGTGGTTGTGGCGGACTCTGATGAAGATGTGGAAGTGACCCCGTGGGAGGTAATGGTGGTGCTTGGTTCATAACCAGTGATCTGTTTGGTTGTTGTGACCCAGTATTAAGGGCATTGAGTGTATCCACAGAATGAGTCATGGCAAAGGCAAATGCTTCTGCATCATCCTTACTACTGAAATTGAGTCCATATACTTGTCGATTGTCTCTCCATTGGTGAAACGTTGGTGTCGCCTGGTTGTACTTGAGACCTTTGAGAATGGAACAATTGATAACGACTTCTTGGTCTTGGAGTTTCCGACCCACTACACGGAACGCATTGTTCACGACGTGGTGGTAAATATGCACTTTGGAAAGTCCAGAAGAAGTACCACTGGGAACCCATTTCTTATTTGGTTCATCATAAATCATCACAGACGCCCGGGCAGACGCTATGCTCTGCTCACTAAAAATCAGACCAAAGAGAACATATTAGGGATCATTAGAATACAACAAAATCATGATTTATAGCCAATTTTCCTAATCATCCATTTTGGTTATTTTTGGCATCCTCATCATCAACATAGTGCGAGATGGTAGAGAAGAAAGAAAAAAAAACACTTTAGCTAAACAACTTCACTAGATGTTCAAAATGTTTCAAGAAAAAAAAATAGAAAAACAAATATAAAGTAACTTTTAGTGCAAACTAGAGTTATTACTGCTCCAACACTTAATCCGTATTCTGTAAGCTCAATTTTCATTTAGTAAAATCCTAAACCTACAAAAAATCATATTAACTATGTAATATTTATAAAATTATAAGTACAAATACACGAGTATTTGATTGACCTCTGCAAAAAAAAAATAAATAAATTTAATTAACACTAGTGTTGCGCATGGCTCTGGCTCAATGGCTCTGGCTCTGGCTCGAGCTGGCTCACAAAAATTTCTGAGCCAGAGCCAGAGCCACTGCATGGCTCTGGCTCATGTAGTAATTTTGAGCCAGAGCCATGGCTCATGAGCCAGCTCAACGAAACTTGTGAGCAATGGCTCAATGGCTCAACTTTTCCCCTAAATTCTTCCACTTTTCCTTTAATTTTTCATTTTTTTTTTCTTCCAAATCATCACTTTTTTTTTTAATTTTCGGAATTTTTGGTCACTGAAAGTCAATTTGCCTTTAGCCAGTTCATAATTATGATTTGTGTTGGCTTATTCTCACTTTTAGCAAAATGTGTATATTAACGGGAAATTTTTTTTTTTTATGTTGAGCCCATTGAGCAATGGCTCTGACTCATGAGCCAACAAAAGTGCGGAGCCAGAGCCATGGCTCATGAGCTCACCACGCGGGTGAGCCATGAGCATGGCTCATTGAGCCAGTGGCTCTGGCTCACGCCAAAAGCTGAGCCAATCGCAACACTAATTAACACTTTGAAACCCGCGGAAGCCATTTTATGTCAAAATTATATCAAAATTATATCAAAAAATCATATTCCTAATATAATAATTAATATCTTTTCATACTGGCCCATAGTTTTACAAATTTATCTACCGTTCCTTAACTTCCATTATATAAACTTTTTAGTCAATATTATTGATTGATTATAAGCTTTAGTATAATTAATCGATATAATTATACCTACAAGTTTTGATGCTAATCTCTTTTAGTTGAGATGAGTAGAATTACTAATTCCTATTTCCCCATCAGTCATCATTACTTCATCAAAAACATCAAAAAAACAACNTAGTTGAGATGAGTAGAATTACTAATTCCTATTTCCCCATCAGTCATCATTACTTCATCAAAAACATCAAAAAAAACAAAACATTTCACTAGATAACCCCCAAATATCCTCACTATGTTTATATACTAGCTCTAAACAAGAACTGGGTCACTTATATCAAATACAATTCAATTAATTAGTGCTCTAAATTCTCTCCAAGACCAAAATCATCATGCGTCTTCCTCTACGTAATAACTTCTACAGAACTCAATGAAATCAACATATATTTCAAAAAGATCCTACTATACAAGCTCTGAATTTGCACAAACATGTCATTAAGCTCCTTGAACCTGGCGCCAACAGAATTCATACAAAATTTGAATAATTTCCGGAACATATTGTATGACAAGAAATAAGAAATCCCCTTCTAATATCTACCCCTTGTCACATGTTAAAACTCCTGAAAATCATAGGAAGAATGGCTATGATTGGTCAACCATAAACTTTTTTTAATTAATTACAAGAACCATGTGTAAGTCCTCCTAAAGTCCTAATTCTAATTCCTTGTTGAATTAGTCTTTAGGAAATCCAAACATGTTTTCATATGTTTTCATAGTATGTCACACACTGTGTCTTCAATAGTATTATTATTATTATACGAATCCCACAAGTTCTATTTGTATTTCTACGGATGAGATGACGAGTTTGAAATTGAATTCTACGCTATGATGGTTTCTAGTAAGTTAAACTTCCTTTCCTACTCCAACTGACGGAGATTGAGTTTCATTTCGTGGAGATTTTTAAGTGGAATGAATTCTGACCCAAGAACAAATGTCAGAATCATCGAACTTTTTTTTTTTTTTTGAGAGGACCCAAAGAGAACTTCCTCTTTTGTCTTCTTCATAACATCATCTCTATCATCAGAATGCATATTGTATATATAAAAATTTATAATAAGACTTAATCTGCAACTTCACCACAAATCCTCTTTATCTAAACCACAATTTATATAAGACAAGACAGGCACAGGACCAATAATTTATGACCTTTGAATTAACAGTAAACATTTACCAGTCACACTCACACTCACACTCAAACTCAAACTCAAACTCAAACTCAAACTCAAACTCAAACTCAAACTCAAACTCAAACTCAAACTCAAACTCAAACTCAAACTCAAACTCAAACTCAAACTCAAACTCAAACTCAAACTCAAACTCAAACTCAAACTCAAACTCAAACTCAAACTCAAACTCAAACTCAAACTCAAACTCAAACTCAAACTCAAACTCAAACTCAAACTCAAACTCAAACTCAAACTCAAACTCAAACTCAAACTCAAACTCACACTCACACTCACACTCACACTCACACTCACACTCACACTCACACTCACACTCACTCACACTCACACTCACACTCACAGTCACACTCACTCACACTCACACTCACACTCCCACTCACATTTACAGACACAGGAGGACTTTGTATGNACACTCACACTCAAACTCAAACTCAAACTCAAACTCAAACTCAAACTCACACTCACACTCACACTCACACTCACAGTCACACTCACTCACACTCACACTCACACTCACACTCACACTCACACTCACACTCACACTCACACTCACACTCACATTTACAGACACAAGAGGACTTTGTATGTNAGACACAGGAGGACTTTGTATGTAATTGAATTTGACATAAAATCGGTCTATAATATAATCCTAGTTCATAACTTTTCTTGTCCTACTAAAATTCAATCCAAACAAACAAGTAAGAGTGAAAACAGCTTACAAGTTATAACTATGTAGTAGAACCTAAACCTAACTTTTTTTTTTTTTTTTTTTTTTTAGAATTGGACCAATAATCCAGGCTAAATTTTGAACTTTTTTTTTTTTCAATAGAACCGTCAAGTTTGGCAAAAGTAGGTAGAAAATCTGTCAGGATAATGATAAATCTAGAACCTAAAAAAATAAAAATATCTTGTTAGAAGTTAGAATGTGATATCTACCTTTTACCTCTTGTACTATCATATTTCTGTAAAGTTTCTTTTGACAAAAGTGAAAAGGCGTGTCGCCAATGGTGAAAGCTTTTCATTTTTTTTTTTATCGAAAAAAAAAAAATAGAAAAAAAAGTGAAAGTCTTTGAAGCGGTTTGGTGAAGATGACGATGGTTTCAATATCTCAAGAACCACTAACTGCTATCGAGTGTCAACAAAGGTTTGGCCTGTGTAGATAAACTATCACAAAAACACAATATACTTAAAAAAAATGGCTAAACCAAATTCTACCTGTGCGCTGTGCCATCCTTAATTTTTTCTCCTTAATTGTTAACCTTCTGTAACAAGATTTTCAAGTTGACATGCCAAAAAGGACNAACCAAATTCTACCTGTGCGCTGTGCCATCCTTAATTTTTTCTCCTTAATTGTTAACCTTCTGTAACAAGATTTTCAAGTTGACATGCCAAAAAGGACCACAGAGTGCAAGCCAAAATTCATTTACTAAAACTTTCGTTTTCATTATCATCATCGTCGAGCCTACTAAAAAAAAAGTAGGCACTAGTAGTTTTAGTAAGAGAAATTAAAAAAAAGACAAAAAAAAATAATAATTTTTTTTTCGATTCTTAACACTTTGTTCCTTGACCTTCTAACAAAATCGAACGCTTACTATAGAGACTACAGACTACAGACTACAGACTACAGACTCAAGAATCAATATGTTACATATCTTATGTCATATTTATACTCATACTCATACTCATACTTCTTCTGGTTCCTAAACGAACATCTTAGTTCTCAGGTAATAAATATATTGATAAATTTACTAAAGAAATGGCACTATATTGCGAAAAAAGAAACATAAAAAGGTGTGTGTATTATGTTAGAAATCGATCCGAAGTGAGATGATGACTCATTTTTCACCGAAAGAATCATGTCATGACNAGAATCAATATGTTACATATCTTATGTCATATTTATACTCATACTCATACTCATACTTCTTCTGGTTCCTAAACTAACATCTTAGTTCTCAGGTAATAAATATATTGATAAATTTACTAAAGAAATGGCACTATATTGCGAAAAAAGAAACATAAAAAGGTGTGTATTATGTTAGAAATCGATCCGAAGTGAGATGATGACTCATTTTTCACCGAAAGAATCATGTCATGACGAATAACCCACCGACCACCACCACCGGATACCGGATGGATGAGAAATAGAAAAATTTTCATAATAATGTAAAAAAAAATGTAAATAAGTAAAAATGTTTAAAAAAAAAATTTGTTAATATTTGACGGAAAACAGTCGTACAAACAAAAAAAAACCTAAAACTAAAAACTAAAAACCTTCTAAGAAAATGTCCTAGTGAGGAGAGGAGTCTACCCAGTAGTAGTAGTCTCGTCAGTGATCATTTTTATATACTAAAGTATAAAAATTGAAACATGAAGCTGTAGCAGTGATGATTATGTTGACACAAGTAGTCAAAAAAATTTTTTACCATCATCACCGAAGTGACATAAGAAGTAGACTTAATCTCTCAAAAACTGGAAATTACTACACATCAATGTCATTTCTGCAACCTGTTTTTGCAAATATAAAAAAAAATTCTTAAATTTTTTCCAGTCAGTGACGCATATCTGCGCAGTCAGGATCAGGAATCAAGTTTCATAGTCAAGAATCAAAAAGGTGACACTTGACAAAAGTATGAAACATTTGATGATTTTTTCATAGAAATACGACACAAGAAAAAGATATGATTAGGATGATGAGGTGGAGACATATGTCTATAAAAATTTATTTTTTTTTTTTGGAAATTGAAATTGACGTATTTTGTATAATAAGACCTTCTCGAAACGGAATTTATTATTTCCTAAATTTATTATTATTTTTTATTCCCCATATCCCACATCCGTTTTATTCAAGTATGGATTCAATTCCTGAGAAATGAAATAAACGTTTATCCAATAAATTTAAAATTATAGTCTTCCGGAATGAGTAAAAATCTTTCCTAACTGAATAGTTCCATTTGTTAAGAATTCAATAACCACAGGATAGACATATGAAACAAGGACACTACCATGTGGTTATTAAAAACCTCGAGGAAAACAAAATATTTGGAATAATATGTATGAAATATTTTTTGCTTAAAAATGGCACATAAGAAACACTGATAAATATTAAGAGGGAGGAAAAATTGCAATATTTTTGTTATAATTTGTAGTTAGATAAGAAAAAACTCTATTAAGAAACTTTGGAATAAACAAAAATCACTTATAGATATCACAAGAACCGGAAACCAACTCTAATTCAATTAATTACAGAGTCAAAATAACCAAAAAAAAAAATTTCAGTAAAAGCTTTTTCATGAACAACACCTACTTCAAAATGTCGCTCTTATATGAAATCTAATATACAAATATACATAAAGTATATACATAGTCTAAGATTCAAAATTCAAAGATTTTATGGAAAATATTTTCAAAATATTTTCAAAATATTTTCAAAACGTATCCCCAACTCAAAAAAGAAGGAAAAAAAAAATTTTTTTTTTCTTCTTTTTTTTTTTGGAAGTGCAACGAATTGGAAGTGTAATTCGTTGTTATCAATGAAAATTTTCCAATTGATCAAATGTGTGAACACCCCACTTAACAACACATTTACAAGTACTTTGTATGATAAAANAAGAAGGAAAAAAAAAAATTTTTTTTTCTTCTTTTTTTTTGGAAGTGCAACGAATTGGAAGTGTAATTCGTTGTTATCAACGAAAATTTTCCAATTGATCAAATGTGTGAACACCCCACTTAACAACACATTTACAAGTACTTTGTATGATAAAATTAGAAATATATATACATTTACTAATAAAAATTTCACTGTTTTACCTCATTTTTTTTTGAAAAAAAATTCAGCTAGACTTCAAAATTATTAATCATCCATAAAATTCTGAAATGAGAGTAAATGAAAAAATGAAAAATGATCACTTCACTTCCTTCCGGATGAATAATAATAATGTATATTGTAAGTAATTCCTAACTAACTACTTGACTAACTAATAACAAGAAGTAAACTGAAGAGAAGAGTCACATTTTACAAATCTACTCACTCGTTTCGTCACTCGTCACTAATCTAAATGAATCATCTCATGAATGAATATAATCATCCTGAGTTTAAACGAAACAAGTTACTCAATTGTCCTTGTCAATCTTTGGTTCAAGACCTTGGGGTGGGACTTTTAGAATTCTGGGACATTGACCGAGAGATCAATGGAGTCTTATATGAACAGAACAGAACAAACCCGAGTAAACCAAAATAAACTTCGGTGAAAGACCCCTGCGTACGCAATGCGTAATAGCATGTGAGACAAAATAATATTATAATAATTTAAATTCTTATTGGTAAAAAAAAATAATAATAAACTTACCTCATCTTGACATCTAATTATTATTAGAAAAACTTCCACGCACACCTACACACACGAGAGTAGAAAATTGACACTTGGCTAAATAGGACTTTTCATCTGAACTAACCGATTTGAGCAAATTATGAAACTGGAGTTTTTTCTTGGGGTATAGTGTGTGGTAGAATTCGGACTATCCCAGTACAAGGGAAAACTCCCGTGAGTCCTCCTCTTCATATAAGACATTCCCTTTAGAAAAAGTTAGACCTATAGGACTTTATACTCCAACTGACTGTGTATCTGTGAGTGCTTACTAAAACTATAGTACCATACTCAAAAGTATAAGGAAACTTCCGTCTGGCCCAAATGCTCCCAGATGCAGCTGCTATACTCCATGTGAGAACTAAAGAGTCAAATAAAATTCCCAGTTACGACGACGATCGTGGGGGAGGAAGAGTACTCGAACTCAAATGCGTTACCGTGTATATCTAAACCTTTGACTCTGAGTTTTGAAGAAAGGAGGTGCCACTTTCCCCAAAAAGAAGTCTATTTGCTCTGTCTAAAAGCAATCCAGAATTCAGACGCATGCATCGCCTCTCCACATCTGATCCAAATGAACTAGATTCTAGAAGAAAAAAATAGAAAATAAAATCAGAGTAGTCAGTACATTATACAGAACATGTAGTACCGAAGATACTTTAGCAAGTGTTGAAGCTTATAATGAATTTTTGATCCATGCACCATGCTCTTATCTTTTAGTTGAAGAAAACAGCTGTGATTAATGATTTGTCGCAAATTTTTTTTTATAATTTCTGATAAATTATTGAAAATAAGGTTTTATCTTACCGATTTGATAATTTGCACATTGTACTATACATACATGTACTTCTAATTCCCTTTGATTTCTAGTGTAACTTTCAATAATCTTTCAGAAATAATAATTATTATTGTTAGTAATTGAACTCCCTAGAATAGTTGTTAATCAGTACCAATTTTTAAAACACAGTGTTTTCAGTAAGATAATGTAAAGGTTACTGTCGAAAATACGGTGTTTCTCAACTCAATTGATGAGTTTAGTAATTTTTGATCGTTTAGTTGCATTCTGTTGCATTTGCAATGGTCTGATACGATGAAATTTTTACAGCGGTCTTGCAATGAGACAATGAGCATGATTTGAAAAATTATGAATGAAAAGAACCAGTGGTTGACGATGGATGCTAAACATTACTGGCTCCATCGATGATGCAAAGATTGCATAAACGGACAACCTAACAACTAAAAATCATATTTAGAATTTGACCCCAAAACTATCCTACCCATCAAAATTAACATTATAAATTATAATCCGCTCACCTCATGACTTCTAGAAACATTATCAGATGTCGGTAAAAATACGCGATAAAACCAGCTGATTAAACACAAAATGACATTCCACAGGTCAAGTCTAGTTACCTGGGTCAATCCATTATTCTCATACTGAAACGGAAGAGGGTCTCCTCACCGTCCTTATTGCTTTTAACTGTAATAANGGGTCAATCCATTATTCTCATACTGAAACGGAAGAGGGTCTCCTCACCGTCCTTATTGCTTTTAACTGTAATAAGTGATTCCATACATACTTAATGTGGGTTGAATCACCCATACCGGGGGCAAGGTATAAAATTTCTAAGTNTAATAAGTGATTCCATACATACTTAATGTGGGTTGAATCACCCATACCGGGGGCAAGGTATAAAATTTCTAAGTTTTTTTCGAAAAAATCTTTTTTTTCGTTTTTTCGCATAGAAATCCGTTTCAGGACTTTCNATAAAATTTCTAAGTTTTTTTCGAAAAAATCTTTTTTTTCGTTTTTTCGCATAGAAATCCGTTTCAGGACTTTCGGAAGCGATTCTGAAAATTTTTTGAAAAATTTTTTTTTTTCGAAAGTTTTCTAAGTACAAAATTTGAAAAAAATTTTTTCGAAGTCCAAAATTTTGATTATGGGTTCTATTATAACCCAAAAAATTTCAACTATAAAAGTTGCTCAGAATGAAAATCCGAACAACTTTTCCATCTAACAATTTTCTTTGTGGTGACCCCTTCAGATCAAAAGTCAGGTCAAAAGTCAAATCAACTTCCAATGCATTTAGCATGGGGCGGGGGCAAGGTAAAAATTTCTAAGTTTTTTTTCAAAAATATTTTTTTAGTTTTTCCGCATAGAAATTCGTTTGAAGTCCTTCTGAAGCGATTCTAAACAATTTTTTGAAAAAAAAAAATTTCAAAAATTTTCTAAGTACAAAATTTTTTCAAAGTCCAAAATTTTTTTAAATTAAAAAAATTTGGTTTTGGGTGCCTTTTTTGACAAAATATGTTTATATAAAAGTTACTCAGAATAAAAAGCTTAACAACTTTTCCATCTAACAATTTTCTCTGAGGTGANACTCAGAATAAAAAGCTTAACAACTTTTCCATCTAACAATTTTCTCTGAGGTGATCCCTTCAATTCAAAAGTAATGTAAACGTCCTAAGTACCCATACCGGGGGCAAGGTAATCTTTTTTCGAAAAAAAAATTTTTCCCGTTTTTTTTTCGCACAGAAATTTGTTTCAGGA
The DNA here is from genome assembly GCA_002738285.1 of Holacanthella duospinosa. Classification (NCBI taxonomy): domain Eukaryota; kingdom Metazoa; phylum Arthropoda; class Collembola; order Poduromorpha; family Neanuridae; genus Holacanthella; species Holacanthella duospinosa. The sequence goes on along the minus strand of NIPM01000230.1, from coordinate 247,507 downwards.
CATTCTGAAGCGATTCTCAAAATATTTTGAAAAAAAAAATTTTNTTTTTTCAAAAATATTTTTTTAGTTTTTCCGCATAGAAATTCGTTTGAAGTCCTTCTGAAGCGATTCTAAACAAAAACTTAAAGAAAAAAAATTTTTTTTTTCGAAAATTTTTTAAGTACAAAATTTGAAAATTTTTTTCTAAGTCCAAAATTTTGATTTTGGGTTACACTATAACCCAAAAAAATTCATCTATAAAAGTTGCTCAGAATGAAAATTCGAACAACTCTTCCAAATAACAATTTTCCTCATGAGCCTGAGCCATGGCTCATGAGCCAGCTCAACGAAACTTGTGAGCCATGGCTCAAAGGCTCACCCGAGCGGTGAGCCAGCTCATGAGCCATGGCTCTGGATCCGCCCTTTTGTTGAGCTGGCTCATGAGCCAGAGCCATGGCTCAAAATTTTTTTTTTTTTCAAAATATTTTGAGAATCGCTTCAGAATGTCCTGAAACAAATTTCTGTGCGAAAAAAAACGGGAAAAAATTTTTTTTCGAAAAAAAATTACCTTGCCCCCGGTATGGGTACTTAGGACGTTTACATTACTTTTGAATTGAAGGGGTCACCTCAGAGAAAATTGTTAGATGGAAAAGTTGTTAAGCTTTTTATTCTGAGTAACTTTTATATAAACATATTTTGTCAAAAAAGGCACCCAAAACCAAATTTTTTTTTTAATTTTGGACTTTGAAAAAATTTTGTACTTAGAAAATTTTTGAAATTTTTTTTTTTTTCAAAAAATTGTTCAGAATCGCTTCAGAAGGACTTCAAACGAATTTCTATGCGGAAAAACTAAAAAAATATTTTTGAAAAAAAACTTAGAAATTTTTACCTTGCCCCCGCCCATGCTAAATGTATTGGAAGTTGATTTGACTTTTGACCTGACTTTTGATCTGAAGGGGTCACCACAAAGAAAATTGTTAGATGGAAAAGTTGTTCGGATTTTCATTCTGAGCAACTTTTATAGTTGAAATTTTTTGGGTTATAATAGAACCCATAATCAAAATTTTGTAGCTTCAGAAAGTCCTGAAACGGATTTCTATGCGAAAAAAACGAAAAAAAAAATTTTTTCGAAAAAAACTTAGAAATTTTATACCTTGCCCCCGGTATGGGTGATTCAACCCTTAATGTGTATTATCCATATACAATTCTCCGACCATATGTTGACCTTGGCCGTATGTACCTTACCTTTGAATCAACAATGAGGTTATGAATGAATTCATAATGCAGTGGTTTTGATTAAGTCGTGCTAAAACAAGGCAAGATTCTTGCCGCAAGAACAAAGAATTCATTAACAATTGAGGACAAACGTTTTGACTGCAACAGCAACTGCAACATTACATTATGAGCAGTGTTCGGCACCCCAGTCACCCTTCTCCGTCCCGTCCCCGTCTTTGCTTAAAAAAAATTTCCCCCGTCCCATCCCGTCCCGTCTTCTCATAACAAAAGGCTTCCCCGTATCCGTACTGTTCCCGTCTTTGCTTAAAAAAATTTTTTCCCGTTTCGTCCCGTCCCGTTCCCGTCTTTCCTTAAAAAAATTTTCCCCGTCCCGTCCCCGTCTTCTCATAATAAAAGGCTTCTCCGTCTCCATCCCGTCCCCGTTTTATGAAAAAAAATTTTTATACTNTCCCCGTCTTCTCATAATAAAAGGCTTCTCCGTCTCCATCCCGTCCCCGTTTTATGAAAAAAAATTTTTATACTTGTCCCCGTCTTTCTATAATGAAAGGCTTTCTTGTCCCCGTTCTATGAAAAAATTTTTCTACTCTTCCCCGTTTTTTCATAATGAAAGGCTTTCCCGTCCCGTCCTATGCAAGAAATGTTTATACTCGTCCCTGTCCCGTCCCCGACTTTTCATAATGAAATAATTCCTCGTCCCCATCTTTCCCTAAAAAATGATTTTTTGAATTTTGATTTGAAACGAAAAATTGATTGATTGAATTATGAATTTTAATGTACTAAATTGAAATTGTGTATTTTGCCTATTTTCAAAATCAAAATTTTGATTTCGAGCTCCTTGCAATTATGAATTTCTATTTCAATCAGCTTGGGGTACTAAATTTTGATTTTAATTTCAAGTCAAAATATATATGGAGTTTGATTTTGATTTCGTATTGGCTAGATTTGAATTTCGATTTTAAATTGTACAAAAAAATGAATTTCAATTTCGATTCGGTAGGCAAAGTTGATTTCGGTTTCGATTTTGATTTCTATTTCGAGTAGCAAGATGATTTCGAAAATCGAAATTCAATTTCTATACAAATCGAAATCCAAAACTAGACAATAGAACTAAAAATGCATACCTTTTCAGTCGAACGAAACCGAACCCTATGACTTTTCAGACTCTGGAAATTGAAACGTTTATATTAGTGAGCTCTAATAATTGAAATTTCGATTTCCAATGAAGCTAAGTTGGAAGTCTGTGCCTGAATAACACCCTTTTTTTTAAAAGAAATGTCTTCACCCGTCCTCGTCTTTCTTAGAAAACAGACTTCTCCGTCTTACCATTCTTTCATACTAAACATCATCACCCGTCCCCGTCCCGTCCCCGTCTTTCCGAAATAATTGACTCACCCGGCCCCGTATTTTCCAAATAATCGACTCACCCGTCTTCGTCTTTTCAAAATAATCGACTCACCCGTCTCCATCCCCGTCTTTTCAAAATAATCAACTCACCCGTCCCCGTCCCGTCCTCGTCTTTCTAAAAAATTCGACTCACCCGTCCCCGTCTTTCAAAACAATCAACTCACCCGTCCCCGTCCCGTCCCCTTCTTTCTCAAAAATTCGACTCACCCCTCCCCGTTCCGTCCACATCTTTTGAGTAAAAAAAGGGTCCCCGTCCAAACCCGTCAGGGCAGGGACAGGAAAAACGGGATGCCGAACACTGATTATGAGTATCTTATGAGTAATGACTTGATGTAAAAGTTGACAAATATGAAAATGAAAAAAAAACATAAAAAATGTCCTACTCGTAACTCCACTTGAGCACTAGACCAACCGGAGCACTTGGAAAACAGCAAAATTAAAGGTACTCTGCAAAATTGAGTATTCGATGCCTCAATGGATCAGAAATTGGTTTCAATCAAGTCAATCAATTAAAAAACNTGAATCAATTAAAAAACTTACGGAATTGCTATCCATGGTTTGCGGTCAAGTCAAATTTTGCAAAAAATTTGTTAATTTTTTTTTTGTCAATTTTTTTACAAAAAGTTATCTACAAGTNTCAATCAATTAAAAAACTTACAGAATTGCTATCCATGGTCAAGTCAAATTTTGCAAAAAATTTGTTAATTTTTTTTTTGTCAATTTTTTTACAAAAAGTTATCTACAAGTTCTGGCCCGAATTTCATCAAGTGATACATCAATCAATGAAAAATACTGTCTAGAATACGGTTTAGATATCAATTGTTGGCGTTTAAAACTAAAGTTTCAGAAAAATTTGAAAAATAATGTAAGGAATGTATTTTATTAGTAGTGCATAATCTAAAAAAATGTAATTTTGCGACTAAGACAAAATTACCATTTGACGATGTCAAATTTATTCATATTAGGTCCAGATATACTTATTACAGCAACTAGAAAATAATTAATTTATAAATTACCTATCTGCCTCAATCTGATTATTCATGAAAATCATAAAAGAAATTTTTCAAGTTTGCAAAATTTGACTCAAGCCCTAAGAATCGACTTCAGGGGCTTGTTTCACAAAAGGATTACAATTTTACAATAATTATAATCAACTACAATTCACATTTACAATTCTACAAGTCACTTTTGTAATTTTTATTGGAATCGCACCTGAAATCTTACAATTTATCTTGCACAACGTCATCATACGCAAGAAAAATTTCAAGATCCAAAATTGCAATCGAATGCAATTTCGATCATGAAACTTTACAACTTGAATATTTTGATTCAAAAAGCCCCATCTCGTAAAAAAAAGTTAATGCGGGACAAGTTTTATTTTGAAAAAACATCAATTTAAGAAACATCCGATGACTTTCTGCTAAATTACTTGAATCAGTAGAATAATTTCTAACACGACAAAATGTGGTTACAAAAAACAAAATTCCGACTAATTGAGCTCATCCAGGAGAGATCATGTTTGTGGAATTCCAGGCGGCGGGTTTTCAAATATAAATCATTTGAGGCAAGTTGAGTAAAAGCGATAATAGGTGAATTTTATAGGTTTGGTTACTAGTGTAATCAATAATATAACGAAAGTTTCATACAACTTGTTGCACATGAAATTGCATAAAACTTTTGAACAAAAGTTGCGCAACTTTTGCTCTCTGGTGTAATTGGTGTATAATGCTAATTGGAAATTAGTGCCCTCAGTATAAACTACTTGTTCTTGATTTGTTCTAACTCCCACGCTTGTTCGAGACTACGAAGAAGTAGTCGCTTTCGATGATGAGGATGACGATGATGGATTGATTTAGTGAAACTTATATCCATCATCTGCATTCAATTAATTACAAGAATTCGTTGCAAGTTTAGCATTGCAAGAAAAATAGCAACAAATTATAACTAATGAATGTTTTAAAAACCAATCCGATTCCTACAACCAATTTTAAAATCAAAAATAATGATTTTATAATTATNATGTTTTAAAACCCAATCCGATTCCTACAACCAATTTTAAAATCAAAAATAATGATTTTATAATTATGATGAATAATTTTGAAAATNTGTTTTAAAAACCAATCCGATTCCTACAACCAATTTTAAAATCAAAAATAATGATTTTATAATTATGATGAATAATTTTGAAAATACAAGATTATAAAGTGAAGGAATTTTGTTAGTGTGTCAACAATTTACGTTAGATAGGGACTGATTTTGGTCAAGAAATAGAACTTATTTGTAGGTAGGACTCAATGAACTTATTTCTTGGAATCCTGTGATACTTGTAGGAGGCTTGCTGAGTGTTTACATGATTCCTAATAATCACATCAAAATTAGTTGCCACTATTTTTAATTTACCTAAAATTTGACTAAAATTTGCTCCACAGAAACCATCGTCGACCAATTCAGTGGAAACTTCGTCAGAACTCTCCTATTTCTCATTGCTGCAATATTTTGAACAAAGTTTTTTAAATTACAATAATTTTAATTTAATTACAATGTGAAAATCCTCTGCAAANCGTATTTCTCATTTTCTGCAATATTTTGAACAAAGTTTTTTAAATTACAATAATTTTAATTTAATTACAATGTGAAAATCCTCTGCAAAAATTTATTTACAATTCATATACAATTGTTACAATTATTGTTTTGTGAAACCATATTTCCATGAAAATTTGTAAATTGTAAACAAATTGTAAATTGTAATTTGTAAAACCCTTTGTAATTGTAAATTGTAAGTGTGATTTTTATGAAACGCAAAATTGTAAAATTGTAAAGTTTTTTTCTACAATTTTACAATTGCAAAATTGTTATCCTTTTGTGAAACATGCGCCTGAACGCGATATCCGTTACAGGTATGCAATCACGCTCAACTAACTCAGTCACGATTGTGCATGTTGCCGATCCGTGTTTGCGTGAATATGTCTAGGTGAGATGTAAGCTGCGGTTGCCAAAGCTTTATATAACTTAAGCAGGGATGTAGCATTGGGATTTTACACTGGGATGTAACGCGGTAGGCATGAATTTTTGCATAGGATTTTTTACTGGGCGGTAGGCATGGGCGGTAGGCATGGGATTTTTCGCTGGGCGGTAGGCATGGCCGGTAGGCATGGAATTTTTTGTAGACATACTCGGTAGGCATGGGATTTCTTTGCTGGGCGGTAGGCGTCAAGACCCGTTGCCTTACTCCAACCCACACCCCTTAATTATAACCGCTAAACTATACTTAAAAAAGTAATAGCCATAAATAAATAGTTTGGTAAGGAAATACATATTTTAGTAAAAGTGTTTTTTTTTGTTTCCTAGATAGTTCTCCAAAGTACTCGGGTTATGCTTAGGTGAACTTAGTTTGTTTGGGTTAAGNACTAATAACCATAAATAAATAGTTTGGTAAGGAAATACATATTTTAGTAAAAGTGTTTTTTTTGTTTCCTAGATAGTTCTCCAAAGTACTCGGGTTATGCTTAGGTGAACTTAGTTTGTTTGGGTTAAGAAATGGATATTTTGACAGGGTAAAATCAGAGCAAACAATATGGTTGCTTCGTCCTCTGCTTTCACTACTGTCTCAGTCAGCGTGTTTTAAGATGAGGTATCTCCTTTCGAAATTCAATATCAAATTAATTGGTGCACCAATTCATGTAATATTTGTCTTATTGTAAAACTGAGAAACTAGATGGATTTTTGGTCGTATTTTCAAGGGTGGGAGACAAAGGTTAGAAAAGGTCAATCATAAAGATTTATTGAATTGGTCAACTGGTGACGCATTTAGCATTTACGATGGCATGCAGGAAATGAGCGTCAAAAAACTCCGATTAAATCATCGTTCTTTGATGGAGCACATGCCGAAGTGCTAAACCAAGGGAAACTAAATTTTTGTTACTTTTTTGTTAGAAAAATTCCCATGCCATCGTAAATGCAAAATTTAAAACTTTTAACTTTAATCGTTGACTCACCATAATAGCTGTTGTCACTATCCGTGAAAATAAGAACACAAAATTTCTTCTATTTTTTGGCCTTTGAAATGAACTAAAAACAATACAAATTGGTGGTCCCGTTGCCGAATTATTCATTTAAATTCAAAATTTATAAAGTATTATTAGATTAAACAATAATCGACGTATGAATTTATATATGCCTAACCATAACAACTTTTGAAGCTGAGTGAGTACAATTGCCTAGGAAGAGCTGTAACGGCAGATCAATTCTTGAATTATGAAACCATATAATTGATATCCATGTCAAATTAAAGTCAAATATTTAATACAACAAATTATTGAATTTATCTTTAGATTGAAGGTTATTAAATTTTTATCGATATCTCACTACGTAGACTTAAAACTTAAGTGGTAGAATACCTGGACTTCCCTTCACTTAAATTTTTCAAAAAATGAAATTAATGGAAATACTAAAAAATGGAAAAAAAAATTTCTATATTAAATTACAGAATTGAATTGAACTGGAAGCTTCCCTTCATGAACTGAAAAATAAATTTGTAGTTGGCAACTGGCAACACTGCCGATATTAAACAATTTTTATAAATTATAAAATTCGAAGGTGATTGGAAAATTTGAATTTTTTAATTTCTTGGGACATCAAGTAGGAGATTAACAGATAAAATTTCTTAAAAATAGAATAGGTTAAAATTCATTTTTACGCTTTTCTGTTATTGGATAAGTAAAGTAGCCAATCTTATCTTTAAGATAAGATGACAGATTTCATTAAGATAATCAATCATAACTCTAGGGCGACAAAAGTACGGTACCTATTGTGGCTCATCTTCATCTCATCATACTTTTTCTCCTTGGTTGAGTCGCAAAAATTTCTATTCACTTTTTACCCACCAAGTGTCAGTTTTGGGCATTGTTTGTACCCGTCCCGTCCTGTTTTTCAATTTTTGAAAACCTCTCTCCTCTCAACACTTTAGGTAAAGTGTCATGTGAGGTGTTTAAGCACAAGCAGTCAAGTGAAAATTGAGAGAAACATCTTGTTTCAACAGCTACCCTATTTCTGAAACTTAGCTTAGGGTAAACGAAGAAAGTGCTAGATTATTTGCAATAATTATTTAAATTTTTAATTAAAAACAAAGTGGTTTGTTCTCTTACAATGATTCTAATTTCATTCTAATTACGATTCTTCAACAGATTTTAAAAAATTCAAGATTAACATATGTTGAAAAAATTCTGAATTTAGTAAAAATGTTTAGATATCTTCAAACAAAATATTTAAATTATCATAATTTACTTATAGCTGCTAAATAAGTAAGAACTTAATTTATAAATGCTAAAAATTAAAAATTTGTAAACACAATAAAAATCTTAACATAGTTTTGTGTAAAACCAAAATTGTAAAAACAATAATTTTTTTATACTTTGTGAAAAAAAAATCTCCCTTAAATAAGTTTAAAGAAAACAATTTTTTTTATATGAAAGCCATTTCCCAAATATTACGGAGCCAGAGCTTCGCGGTCATTTTTGGGAGCCAAAGGCAGTGGCTCCAGAGCCACCTGGCTCTTGCTCCATTAAATTGGGACACATGAAGAACACTAGTCAACTCGGCATGGTCTGCGCAATACGATTCTGATCCTATGATTATTATACTGTCAACTGTAACTTTTATGGAGCACTTCCATCTTTGAAGTTTTTCGCTTTCACAAACAAACGCCTAATGTTTCTTATAATTTGCATATTAAATCGTTTGATGTCGAGTTGTAGGCTCCAGGCGTCTTCAAACTAAAAAGACCATGCACATATGGTCTAGTAGCTTAACACGAATAAATGGATGCGCGATAGGATCCGGCTCCTATCTTTCGCCGATTGTATCCATTGTTGTTTCCACGCACACTTCCAGTCCTTCCTCAAATCCCAACCATTTCTGGCCGGATCNAACATTCCTGGCCGGATCCGTCTCATCCCTCTTCACAACACCCGCATCCTTCCCGTCTATGTCCGCATCCTTTTCATCCACGCCCACATCAGTTCCGTTGCTGCCTGCATCCCTCCCTTCCATCCCCGCATTCTTCCCGTTAAATCCCGCATCCGTTTCATCTATGCCCCTATCATCAGTCCCATCCCTACCTGCATCCCTCCCGTCCAACCACGCATCCCACCAGAGCCAGGTGGCTCCGGAACCACTTGGCTCTGGCTCCATTAAATTGAGACTCATATATAACACTAGTCGACGTTTGGAATCATTGAAAAAAGAATAACTCTACAATGATACGCCCGTTTAATACTTAATTATAAGATGCTCATCATGTCATGATTGCGTTGTCACGACATTCTACACAAGTCAATGAACTATTTATGCTTTATACAAACATTGTAGGCATGAAAATTTTTATTCTAACATCATATTTCATTTTGTCATTATTCGCACGAATTGTCGTACAAAGTATAGATCGGAAATATTTTCAGTTTGTATTAGCTGAGGATAATTAATATATCATTTGTAGATTAGACTTTACTTCAATTTTTATTTTATCGAAAATGGTTAGCGACAGAATGCGCAGAATTATAAAAGTTGTCCTGTTGAACCGTCTGCGAAAGAAATTTAAGCGGAATTTACGCCCGTTTTATACTTAATTATNTATAAAAGTTGTCCTGTTGAACCGTCTGCGAAAGAAATTTAAGCGGAATTTACGCCCGTTTTATACTTAATTATCAGATGCTCATCATGTCATGATTGCGTTGTCATGACATTCTACGCAAGTCAATGAACTATTTATGCTTTATACAAACATTGTAGGCATGAAAATTTTTATTCTAACATCATATTTCATTTTGTCATTATTCGCACGAATTGTCGTACAAAGTATAGATCGTAAATATTTTCAGTTTGTATTAGCTGAGGATAATTAATATATCATTTGTAGATTAGACTTTACTTCAATTTTTATTTTATCGAAAATGGTTAGCGACAGAATGCGCAGAATTATAAAAGTTGTCCTGTTGAACCGTCTGCGAAAGAAATTTAAGCGGAATTTACGCCCGTTTTATACTTAATTATGAGATGCTCATCATGTCATGATTGCGTTGTCATGACATTCTACGCAAGTCAATGAACTATTTATGCTTTATACAAACATTGTAGGCATGAAAATTTTTATTCTAACATCATATTTCATTTTGTCATTATTCGCACGAATTGTCGTACAAAGTATAGATCGTAAATATTTTCAGTTTGTATTAGCTGAGGATAATTAATATATCATTTGTAGATTAGACTTTACTTCAATTTTTATTTTATCGAAAATGGTTAGCGACAGAATGCGCAGAATTATAAAAGTTGTCCTGTTGAACCGTCTGCGAAAGAAATTTAAGCGGAATTTACGCCCGTTTTATACTTAATTATGAGATGCTCATCATGTCATGATTGCGTTGTCATGACATTCTACGCAAGTCAATGAACTATTTATGCTTTATACAAACATTGTAGGCATAAAAAATTTTCATCTAACATCATATTTCATTCTATCATTATTCGTACAAATCGTAGTACAAAGTATAGATCGGAAATATTTACATTTATATTAGTTTAAGATAATTACTACATCATTTGGAGATTAGACTTTACTTCAACTTTTCTTTTAATCGAAAATGGTCAGCGACAGAATGCGCAGAATCATAAAAGTTGCCCTGTTCAAACCATCTGAGAAGTAAATTTAGGCGGAAGTCAAGAAGGATGTCCATACGACCAATCTTCCTGAATCGGCTTGTCCAANCCATCTGAGAAGTAAATTTAGGCGGAAGTCAAGAAGGATGTCCATACGACCAATCTTCCTGAATCGGCTTGTCCAAGAGAAAGAATTTTAGTACGTGAATTGGCCGAAGATCCTCAATATCACGTAAAATATTTCCGGTAAGTGTAATTTATGCTATATAAGTTTCATCGTTATTATATTTCTTCGTGATTTATTTTTCAGGATGGAAAAGACGGATTTTGAAGAAATACTTAAAACTGTTAGTGAAGGTATATCCGGATGCCAAACTCATAGTAGACCAATCTTGCCTGTTGAAAAACTAGGAATTACAATAAGGTAAAGTGAGTCTTTATTTTGCCGTTATGAAAATCCATTACGAAATTAAGGGCTTATGTCTGAATTTATTTGACAAGGTAGGTTTAGTGGTTTTTGAAAAATTATTTCAAAATAAAATTATAAAAAATTGTTAAAATATAAATACAGAAAAATTGTACAATTTTTCGCTACATTTTATGTCAATCATTTACTTTTCGTCAAAACTCGTACTGTAAATTAGAAATTTGTGAATTATTTACCTAAAGCATTTTCATAATGCAACTCTGCTGCGACACTATAATATTTGTATATTTGATTGTAATTACTACCTACAAAAATAAATTTTTCCATCAAAAGAAATTTTTTATCATGTGAATATCCTGATATTCACATTAATTAAAAAAATAAGATGAAATTGTTTATTGCAACGTGATACTACATAGTTTAAAAAATGGAGCTCAATTACGCTTTTCTAAAGTAGAACGGAAGTTGTGACGAATTAAAACCTACTTTTACATATTAAACTCCCAATGGCCAATTTCGAAGTGGAGTTGTATAGCGGCAATTTATAAATTCTAGCATGAATCTAGATGGTTTATCAATATACGAGCTAAAAGTTTTCAAAAATTTAATGACAGTAACACTCAAATTAATGCCCACAACAAAATTTATTTTTTTATCAGGTACTTGGCTTCCGGAAATTCTCAATCATCATTGGAGTTCAATTTTCAAATATCACCATCTTCGGTGTCAAAAATTATAAAGGAAGTTATGGATGCTATTATTAAAAATTGAAGTATCTTCTTAAACCCACAGAAGAAATATGGAGAGAAAATGAAAAATGGTTTCAGAAGAATTGGAACTTCCCTAATGCGTGTGGAGCTGTAGATGGGAAGCACATCCGCATTCAAGCGCCCTCATTATCGGGATCTACACATTTCAACTATAAGAATTACTTCTCTCTGGTCCTAATGGCGGTTGCGGATGCAAACTATAAATTTACATACGTCGACATCGGAGCGGCAGGGTCGCAATCAGATGGTGGAGTGTTTGGAAGATGCAGCCTAGGGGTCAANACATACGTCGACATCGGAGCGGCAGGGTCGCAATCAGATGGTGGAGTGTTTGGAAGATGCAGCCTAGGGGTCAAATTAAACAACGGGACAGTTACACTTCCCCCTCCAAAGTTAGTTGGGACTGATGTGCTTCCTTATGTTCTTCTAGGAGATGACNACGGGACAGTTACACTTCCCCCTCCAAAGTTAGTTGGGACTGATGTGCTTCCTTATGTTCTTCTAGGAGATGACTCATTTCCACTGAAAATTAACCTAATGAAACCATTTCCGGAACAATTTCTGACAAGAGAAAGGAGAATTTACAACTACAAACAATCTCGCGGTAGGATGGTTGTAGAGTGCGCATTTGGAATCCTATCTTCACGCTGGAGAATTCTACGTTTTACTATCATTGCTGATGTATCCTTAACCAAAAGTTGAAGTTTGCGTAATCCTTCATAACTTTTTGCTTACCTAGTACCCATCCGTTTCACACTCTGAACAGAATTGTAATGAAGCAATCNCTGGAGAATTCTACGTTTTACTATCATTGCTGATGTATCCTTAACCAAAAGTTGAAGTTTGCGTAATCCTTCATAACTTTTTGCTTACCTAGTACCCATCCGTTTCACACTCTGAACAGAATTGTAATGAAGCAATCATCGAAAATTCACTACTTTTGCCAATATCTACTCAGGGAAGCAATAACTATACTAGGGATNGTAATGAAGCAATCATCGAAAATTCACTACTTTTGCCAATATCTACTCAGGGAAGCAATAACTATACTAGGGATACAAATTTCATTAGAAATCAATTCATGAGATTCTTCAACAATGAAGGTTCACATTCAACCGTTCTAAGCAACCATTAAATTCAGTAAATGTATATTCAGTCATTTAAGTAGTTAGTAAAGTGTGAGGATGTAAGTCCATGGTATAAATAAAATACGTTTTTTTTACAAATTATGAATGAGTTCAGGTTTTCAATTGGTCNGGATGTAAGTCCATGGTATAAATAAAATACGTTTTTTTTACAAATTATGAATGAGTTCAGGTTTTCAATTGGTCCACTAGAGTAGTTTGCATTATAATAAATCATAATTAATTAATTAGNTTCAATTGGTCCACTAGAGTAGTTTGCATTATAATAAATCATAATTAATTAATTAGTCTATCATTTTAAAATAATGCTGTAATTAATTTCAATTGAACTTAAACAAATTGATTTAAAGTAATTTTTACTGAAAATTATAAACAACGAGTGATTCTTTGAAAACTTAGTTACTTCCACATTGTTTTCGAAATGTTTATTCATTGTTGTATTCATGGAAACGAATGAATCTTATATCTTTGTATTGTCTATTTCTACAATGATGATCATTTCCAAATAAGAGTTTGCTAATGACAACTTATCGTAAAATTTAATTTACGGACGATGATAATAATGTCTAAAAATTTAAATAACACTGAATCAAGACAAACTTTGCAATTTCTTAATCCATCAGCTTCCTATTGTTTCTCTCTTAAGGAGTTATAGTAGGTGTGCAGAAAAAATTAAAGTTTGATTTTTGCATGTTATGGAGTGAGGCATAAGTGTATATATCACAATCGTTCTTTTTAGGTGACATTAAAAGTTAGATCTGTTGTGCTTGTGTTTATTTTACCAAAGACAAATGTCCAAAAAGTAGTCCATCATTATTAGATAATGGATTCACTCCTACTGCTTGCGTAATCATTGTTTCCTTATTTTATGCTACGGATTGATAAACAGCCTTTTTTTTTAAACATCATTTTTTTTAACGGTAAATGGGTTTTTATATATTTTTTAAGGGTGAGCATAACAGNGGATGTAAGTCCATGGTATAAATAAAATACGTTTTTTTTACAAATTATGAATGAGTTCAGGTTTTCAATTGGTCGACTAGAGTAGTTTGCATTATAATAAATCATAATTAATTAATTACTCTATCATTTTAAAATAATGCTGTAATTAATTTCAATTGAACTTAAACAAATTGATTTAAAGTAATTTTTACTGAAAATTATAAACAACGAGTGATTCTTTGAATTCATGGAAACGAATGAATCTTATATCTTTGTATTGTCTATTTCTACAATGATGATCATTTCCAAATAAGAGTTTGCTAATGACAACTTATCGTAAAATTTAATTTACGGACGATGATAATAATGTCTAAAAATTTAAATAACACTGAATCAAGACAAACTTTGCAATTTCTTAATTCATCAGCTTCCGATTGTTTCTCTCTTAAAGAGTTATTGTAGGTGTGCAGAAAAAATTAAAGTTTGATTTTTGCATGTTATGGAGTGAGGCATAAGTGTATATATCACAATCGTTCTTTTTAGGTGACATTAAAAGTTAGATCTGTTGTGCTTGTGTTTATTTTACCAAAGACAAATGTCCAAAAAGTAGTCCATCATTATTAGATAATGGATTCACTCCTACTGCTTGTGTAATCATTGTTTCCTTATTTTATGCTACGGATTGATAAACAGCCTTTTTTTTTAAACATCATTTTTTTTAACGGTAAATGGGTTTTTATATATTTTTTAAGGGTGAGCATAACAGCCCCAAATTTCCAAGTCATTACTACTCAAGCTCAACAGTTTATTCATTAACACCGGTAAGTTTATGAAATGATAACACATGGACATGTTTGAAGAGGTCAATGACCTTGAAAAAATTTCTTTTAATTTCAAACAAGTTCGAGTAACTGTCCAGAACATACGGACTCATTTCATAATGTTAAAGGGGCCAAAATGGTAAGGGAATTCAACAAAACCTCACTCAACAGTTTTAATTTTTATATTTTTTATATGACTTTTTCTTCCTTTCATCACAATCTTTTCTATTCTGTCNGGCCCAAATTTCCAAGTCATTACTACTCAAGCTGAACAGTTTATTCATTAACACCGGTAAGTTTATGAAATGATAACACATGGACATGTTTGAAGAGGTCAATGACCTTGAAAAAATTTCTTTTAATTTCAAACAAGTTCGAGTAACTGTCCAGAACATACGGACTCATTTCAGAATGTTAAAGGGGCCAAAATGGTAAGGGAATTCAACAAAACCTCACTCAACAGTTTTAATTTTTATATTTTTTATATGACTTTTTCTTCCTTTCATCACAATCTTTTCTATTCTGTCCAAAACAATTCAATTCTCTTACATTCTCTTTTTCTCTTTCTTCTTTCTTCAACTTATTTTTACTAACGAGAAAGTTCCATTTATGAAATTTTCTCTCAAATTTGATAAGAGCTAGGACCGGAAGTGGAAGGGTCAAGGAGCTACACAAAATTCTTCAACTTCAACACAGTTTAATAAATGTTTATTAAAGTAAGATTATGTAAGTATATCAGATAAATAGAATAAGATTTTCTGTGCATATAATTAATTAATGTAGGGTTTCTAACTCTGCTAAACGTATCAAATTGTTTAAGTATATTTGGAGCTTGATAAACAATTTACGGTTAATCAAAGAAATATTTCTTNCGTATCAAATTGTTTAAGTATATTTGGAGCTTGATAAACAATTTACGGTTAATCAAAGAAATATTTCTTAGTTTTATGTCTACCATCTCCCCGTACCCCTCAAATTCATCCTTATGTGGTTCAGTTTTTGCAATTTTGATCAAAGCATGTTCAAAATCGTCCAAACGCTTATTCTTTATTTTCTGGTGAGGGCGACTTCGTGGAGACGGTTGTACTTGAGAGGCACCTGTTGCATTTAATCCTGAGTTTGNAGTATATCAGATAAATAGAATAAGATTTTCTGTGCATATAATTAATTAATGTAGGGTTTCTAACTCTGCTAAACTTATCAAATTGTTTAAGTATATTTGGAGCTTGATAAACAATTTACGGTTAATCAAAGAAATATTTCTTAGCTTTATGCCTACCATCTCCCCGTACCCCTCAAATTCATCCTTATGTGGTTCAGTTTTTGCAAGTTTGATCAAAGCATGTTCAAAATCGTCCAAACGCTTATTCTTCNGTTTGATCAAAGCATGTTCAAAATCGTCCAAACGCTTATTCTTTATTTTCTGGTGAGGGCGACTTCGTGGAGACGGTTGTACTTGAGAGGCACCTGTTGCATTTAATCCTGAGTTTGAAGGCTCATGTATCATGTCTTCCGGAATTTGAATCCCTTCATCCATTAGTTCGCTTTGCTCAAATACTTATACTTCTTCATTTTGAAATTCAGTAATTTCATTACCTATATTTCCTTCCTCATCCGTAGCAAGATTTGAGTAGGTTCTGATGGAAAATTGTAATTTATTTAGACATATTTCTGTGGTAGCTACAAATAATAAATTAGATATTTACTTCTCTCTAAGCTCGGCAGCATCATTAACAAATGCCATAGAGGTTTCATGCCGAAAATATGCCCATGCTCCCCGTCCGTGTCCACTTGGCTTCTTCAATCTACCAAGGAACCCCATGAATTGTCTTCGTATCTCCTCCCACTTCTTTACAGCAGACACTAAATAAATTAATTATGAAGTCATTATAATATGAATTAGATTGGTAATAACTATGAAACTTACCTTCAATATTTAAGTAGGAACTAATGTCAGTTCGGAAAAGCAAGTCACTTTGTTTATTCAACAAATTCTTAAAATTGGTAACCCACGGATTAACTCCACCAGGGTTAAATTGAATAATTTAGAATCCGTCTGCGCATGCATATGCAAATAATTATGTTAAATTAAAACTTTACGATATTGCCTTAGATATTGCCTCATTGTGACTTTTACTAACAATGTTATTGAATTATTATATTCACTTTCGCTCTTAAATTACACTGATAATTGCTTCCCATAATTTCCGAAAACTTAACTTATTACAACGCTCGAACTAACAAAAATTAAATGTTTAACAAGTACGTAACAATTGTTTTACTATCTTAATCGATCGCGGATTAATTTCCCCTCGGCATATAATTTTTCAAAAATTTCAATAAGATTGTTAAATTAAAATCATATGTAACTCCCAGGTTGCATACTAATGTGGTTACACCGAAACACTAGATTTTGTCGCGGATTAATTGGACACGGGAATATTTATTTTGAAAATTGCACAAATCTTTTCAAAATAACCTTATACCAATTAACCTAAAACCTCGTGGAAAAGCCACACACTCGTATAAGTCGCAGGTCTTGATGGGTGTT
Organism: Holacanthella duospinosa; assembly: GCA_002738285.1. NCBI lineage: Eukaryota > Metazoa > Arthropoda > Collembola > Poduromorpha > Neanuridae > Holacanthella > Holacanthella duospinosa. The sequence goes on along the minus strand of NIPM01000230.1, from coordinate 230,579 downwards.
TTCATTTAGCAGAAAGGCCGCACCCGCAGAAAGGCCGCACTAGTTTTTGTACCAAAAATATAGTTATAATAGATGGAATGCAAAAATTGAATTCATCAATTGTACTAGAAGTCTGTTGCCATTGATGCCGATAGTACTTACAAAAAGAATTTTTTTTTATAGAATTTTTTTTTATAAAATTTTTTATCAGTACTGGAGTAATTCAGAGAGTGGGTTGGTAGGGCTTCCATTTCTAATTAAATCTAAATTACAGTGGAGTCCGTTTAAAGTGATTCAGAGAATCAAGTTATATAACCAGTTTATGTTAACTGTGTTTGACTAAATCCAAAATATATGCCATTAAAAGTCATGGGTCAAAAGACGACGAAATGGATCCTCGTTGAATTGTTTCACCTTTTTTGCACACATCTTTCAGTGTAATTGTACTTAGTAAAGTACTCAGGTTGGTTTCTGAGGTTACACACATAAGTAACGTCCCACCCAAGCTCTTCAGGTCAACAGATATTTTTACCAATGAAATTAATATTGACATAAGCCCTAATAATTTGGAACGATTTTCTCCTAAAACAATATTTTTGATCAACTAAATATATCAAAAGTCTACATTTGTATAAATAGACATAACTTACACAATGTTTAAAGACATATACGGTTCCAGGAAAATACCAAATTTAGTCGCGCATTAATTTGACCCGGGTAATTTGTTTTAAAAAAAATCTCAAATTAAATTTACAAATCTCAAAAATTTACAAAATTTTTAAATTACTTTCTTTAAACATTTGGTTACAGGAAAATAACAAATTTAGTTGCGGATTGATATGGCCCGGTTATTATTTTTTTCGAAAACCTCAAATAAAATTGNAAAAATCTCAAATTAAATTTACAAATCTCAAAAATTTACAAAATTTTTAAATTACTTTCTTTAAACATTTGGTTAGAGGAAAATAACAAATTTAGTTGCGGATTGATATGGCCCGGTTATTATTTTTTTCGAAAACCTCAAATAAAATTTTATAAATACACAATTTTATTTGAGATTTTTAAAAGAAAAAGTTTTCGGGCCCAAATCAATCCGCGACTAAATTTCATATTTTTTCTGGACTCTTTGTGAGTTGTGGAAATGTATGAGGGAGTGGGTTCATTGACCTCAAGTTTAACGTATGCGCGTAAAGGTAGGGAAATTTAGGTAATGGGAATTACAAGTTAATCATTAATTAAACATAATAAGTAATTCTAACGAAGTTTAATTTTGTTAATACATTACGTCAAAATACCTAAACTAATGATTTCGTTAATATTATTTGGTCCCAAAACCCTTTTAGGCCAATTCAAAATGAATAGCCAGTGTCAGTCGGCATTCCTGAGATTATATGTCGGACCAAAAGGGAGCTCCAACGATCGATATTGTGGTTACTCGACCTCCGCACTCGTACCAAGGTTCTTGAATAAGAGTCGGATTGTAGGAGTGTATGCCAGCGGGTGTTGGGGTAAGGGTTCACTTTGTGTCTGTCACATAAACGAAAGTGAGAAAAGGTCATTCACCTTTGTGGCTTACTCACGAGGTGTCCATAGGGTTTAGGGTTGTTTGGGACCTGTTGGGGAATTTTTAGTGGCGCAGAATTTTTATGCACATGCGCAACAACTTTCCGTTAACTTTGATCATACAAGGCCATACTCACAACACCTCTCATACCTCTTTTTTCTTCATAGTTCGTCGTGATTTTCCATAGTGTTCAATTTATATCTAGGAAAGTGGAATTAAAAGTGTAAATTGTTTTGTCTATGGTTAGATTGGTGATTGGTTTATTTAATTAATTTAGTGAAGCCTTGATTTGAGTTCGGCTTTACTGAGTGAAGAGAAACGCTCTTTAAAAAAACTGAAAGCTCTAGACATTCGTATGTAATTTGCCAAAGAGAGTATTATACCAAGTTAGGACTATTAGCTATTAAATATTCAAAAGAAGGTTGAAAACCTCACAAAAGCGAAAAAATCCTTACATCTTATGTGTGTTTCAACAATTTGTAAGTGACATGTATCTATTTATGCAATTTTATTTGAGATTTTCGAAATAATAAATAAATTACCGGACCAAATTAATCCGCAATTAAATATCGTATTTTCCTGGAACTAAACGTGTGTAAACATTGTGTAATTGATATGTCTATTTTTGCAATTTTATTTTAGATTTTCAAAAAAATTAACTACCGGGTTAAAATTAACCCGTGTTCAATATTGCTGTTTAAAAATTGTGTAAGAGCCATGTGTCAATTTATGAAATTTATTTTAGATCGTCGAAAAAATAAATTACCGAGGTTAAATCAATCTGCGCGACTAAATTAGCTATTTTCCTGAATAAAATAGCGCGGTTTTCGTGCAGTTTATATAATTTAGTAGTGTTTCTATGACAATTTAATCATTGTGGCTAGTAAAAAAAGTGACTTGCTTTTACGAACATACATTAATTTCCAGCCAATTTTTTTCCTTCACCCTACGATCCTTATAATCTCGATGAGATTTGTCATAAAGGCATTTCCGTTGGCGAACTTGCTCAATAATCTTTTCTTCTCCGTCTCTCATGTCCATTTTTCTTTAGAATGTATATTTCAACTTAATTTGAACACAACAATTGAATGAACCGACAATGGATGAATGAAGCATAAATAGATTCATTGTGGATAAACTTTCATTCAGATTATTGACAAGGTTATTCAGATTATTTCTTTGACAACGACCAAATTAAGTATAAATGCCTAATTAGTTCGTAATAAAGACAATTATACGGATGAAGCACAAATAACAATTAAGTATAAAACGAGCGTTGTTATACTTAATGTTATTCGTCCTTCATTCGAATGAAATGCAGTATGATTGATGGATTTTGCAACAAATTTTGCAAAAATCTTAATTGTCAAGGTAAATTCGTTTGAAAATTTGTTACAAAATTCATGAATCATACTGCATTTCATTCGAATGAAGGACGAATGACATTAAGTATAAATCGGGCGTTAGTCATCTCATCATCGCTCAATGCCCAAGTAGAATGGGCATTACACCATACCATACGGTTAAACTTTGTGGTATTCTTACTAAAGTTTGATAATTTCACTTGCACAGAAATGGCGGTAATTATTGTCATTTTTTAAATTTCTTATTAACCATACAATTAAAAATAGTGGTCAAATTCACTTTTATTTTATGTCAACTTCAATTTTCAATTTCAAATTAATTAATATCATTAATTTCTCAATTAATTACATTTCTTTGACAACTTTAGTTTGGTAACTCAATTCAAAAGTTCTGAATTGAATATTCACAAGTCTACAATGTACTTAACAACTTGGGAAGATTTTGAAAGGCAGGCAGAGAGACTTTACGTTCATGATCCACATAAGGTAAAAATGGTTAATTCATTCGTATGTTTATTTAGTTTTTATGACATATGTATCAAACTAAACTTTAATTTAATTATTGTGTGATTAATTTCAGACACGTTACAGTATCAATTACCATCACAAAGAAGGTTATTTTAAAGTGAAGATGACCAATGATGCAGTTGTAAGTTTAAATTTTTATTTTAAGTTTCATAAAAACAATTTTCTTAACTTTATTATAATAATTAATACTTAATAATTACTAATTATTAATAAGGCGATAGATTCATAACGCAAAAGTAGCAGTTCTTATTTACGAAAAAAATGTACTATGCCTTTCAAGTTTTTTTTTAAATTTAAGTACTACTATAGTGTTGGAGAGTTTATTCAGACACTTCTCTAACTTCAGAGAGTTTCTTCAGACAACGCTCTAACTTAAGTAAACGATATCGTAAATTTTTATATCAAAATTACATCTGATCTATTCTAACTATAGTTGTATTTTTAATAAGTTTTATTTATTTCATCTTTCTATAAGAGGCAACAATTTTTTATTCGTTTATTTATATCTTTTCAGTGTCTCCAATATAAAACGGAAGTGTCCCAGGATTTGAAACGGATGGAGAAGTTTATAAATAATTTAATGCGAGCTATGGCATCTAAAGACCATTAGTATTATAATTCTGTAAGTTAGCCAATAGGCATGCTAAGGACATAATCAAGGCATAGCTTGTCATGAGGGAAAATGTATATATTTTAATATATTTATTCAATAAACTTTACAGGATAATATCATAATTATTATATTTTTTATAAAAATTTAATAATTACAGTATCAGGAGTAATCGTCTTGAGTATATTGGCACATTGGTTATAATTAACGTGATGATATGCTAAGATTTAGACTTAAATTCGATACCGCATAGGCATAGTACAGTGACCTCACCAATACGAATTATTAGAACTTTTTTTTTTTTTGCTTTTTCAAAGCTTATTTTACAGAGATTCTAGAATTCATTTTTTTTTATATTCATAATGATCAAGGCCGACCAAATGCACTTTTTGAACTAAATCGCATTTTACAANAAATGCACTTTTTGAACTAAATCGTATTTTACAATTAACCAATAGTTAATCAATGGAATATGAATAATAATATCATTTTCTAGCTTCTAAATTAGTTGTTTCAGCATTATGTATTACCATTAAACTTTAATGCTATTTTCTGTAGAAAATGAATCGTACTAAATCGTATTTTTTTACGATTTTAATCGCATTTTCTGAAAAAAAAAATCGCATTTTTTGGTCGGCCTTGATAATGATTGATTCATTTTGAATTCAATCGATTTTTGAATTTTTTTTTACTTTTCGCCACTACTACTTAGGTTATTACTTAACGACGATCCCATAACCCGTTGTGCTGCTAAAACAGCATGAGTTGCAGCCTATAAATTAAAAAAATTAGATTTTTTCAATAATTTCATATTATTATTTAAACAGTAATTATTATTTAAAGTAAATTAATTTACTTTGAACTTTCTCTTGGCATTGAATTCTCTGATACGATCTTGAGTTAGTTTCAAATGAGTATCTTGTGCAGTGAAACCTTTGACCCAAAGATGTTGAAGTGCTGCGGATGCTGTAGGTCTCTTTTCTGGCTCAAGTGTCATCATCTTTTAAAATAAAGGTAAAAAAAAATACAATTTCAATGACACATCTGTTGAATTATTATTAAATACATACTCAAAAATGTTAATTTTTAATTTACTTGAATTACAAATTCTCTTGCAGGATCAGAGATTTCATCCCAATATGGAGATTCAAATTCATAGTCTCCTCGTACAATTTTTCTGGTCACACCAATCTCTCCACTTTCATCCCAAAATGGTTCGTATCCGCAAAGTCTAGTCAAATATACCGACTACTTCAATCAGAATGCCAGAAGAAAATAATTTAAAATTTAAAATTCATCATCCAATCAGATTTGAGTATTTACGAAAATTTTATTCGAATCTGATGAAGTGAATTTAAAATTTTTGATTTTTTTTTTTGGACTATTCTAATTGAAAATTCGCTGTAGTAGCGCGTGCGCGTCAATTATAATCTCAGAAATCATTATTTTGTAAGAAATGGTTATAATTTGATACATACAAAATATAAAGTACGACTCCAAGACTCCATATGTCCACAGCAGAGGAATATGGTTCCTTCATTATTACTTCCGGTGCTAAAAATCAAATTGAGAACAGTTTTTAAGTATATTCAACTTCTGTGGTTTCATCCGCTACATTTTTCAATTGAATTATATAAACTCAATAGAAAGTTTTATTTTACCAAAAAGGAAAAAAATTTCAATTATTTTACTTACCACAGTATCCTATGGTACCACAAAATGTCTTCATTATTGTTTCTTCGTCAACTGACTTGGCAAATCCAAAATCACTAATTTTAATGAGCGAGTCATCTGAAATTGATTGATAGAGTATATTTTCTGGTTTAATATCCCGATGAACGATTCCTTTGGCATGTGAGTACTGGAATATATATATATAATATTAATATTTTATATTTCAACCAATCAGATCAATGAGTTTTACTTCTAAGGCACAGAGAACTTGGTAGATCACACGAGCCGCTTCTTTTTCGCTATAATGGCCTTTTTTAACAATTCGATCGAATAGTTCACCTCCAAGGGCTAATTCGAGTACTATGAACACTTCATTGGCAGATTCATAAATCTGTCTCATTTGAATCTGAAAATTAAAAAAAAAAATGACTACTTAAATTTAGTTATCAGTTTTGGAAACATGAGTTAGAGGAGCTATTTATATACAAGATGAGTAAAAAATCCACTGAAAAATCATATTTTTCAGTGGGTTTTTTGTTAAATATACCTAATTTTTAGAAATAATGGGTTATTTCAGCTAGAATTACTTAAGAAAATTTGAATTTTTTTTAAATTCAAATTCAGCCAATCAGATTTGAATGTTTAACTTTTGCTCGAATTCAATTGGCTGAATATTAATTTTTTTAAATTTTCTTCGGCTATCTTAATTACATAACCCGGTAGAACAAAAGGATACATTTAAGTATTAAATATTAATTAAATGTGATTTTAACATGAATGGTACAAAGTTGCATAATTTCATAATTAGTTTCTAAATTTGCAAAAACAAAAAGCAAAAAAAATTTTTTTTTTTTTTTTTTTTTGAGCTTGTATTTGAGTTTGAGGTTGATTTTTTCCAAATTTCAAATTTAAATTACAATTACGAACAACGTAAAACAAAAAATTGGATCAATGAATTACAATATTTGGGTGGTTCAATTTGAGTAGAGCTTCGATCTCAGAGTTGATAACCTTTCGTCTTTTCCCTTGACCCTGTAACACATGAATGAAAATTAGAAACTTATAAAGTTTTATATATCAAAAGTTTTTGCAAAAATTTCGCAAACTTTAATAATACGTCTTCACACTAGATTAATAAGAGTATTAATTAAAAAAAAATATTCGTGGGAAATTTGATACAAGTTAAATCCTTAGCTAAAATCACTTGAGAGAGGACGCATATGCCCATCAAGTATTTTGACAATCGAGTTTTTGTTTTTGCAGGTGCGGCATTATGACCTTCAAACATTTGATTACATAACTAAATTTTATTCGTAAATTTCAATTCTCAGAATTTAATAATATATAGTTAAATATTATAGCATTGGAGTGAAATAGACGAAATCATCAAAAACTTACAGTGTAATCTGGGAACTAATATTTACATTGTTACTAATAAATATTACACAGTAACTTACTTCCTTCTGAATAACTTTGCAAGCCCATTCACGACTGGATAATTTATCCACGCAACGATACACGCATGATGTGACTCCCCTGAAAATATCATTTTGAAAAAAAAAATTATGATTTTGAAAAAAAAATTATTTTTTTTTTTGCAAAATTTT
>NIPM01000230.1:129333-223218 GCA_002738285.1 Holacanthella duospinosa | reverse complement strand
TTTTTTTATTTTTTTTTTTTTTGCAAAATTAAAATTTTTATATAATAATAACTTACTTGCCCATGACCCCTCCTATAGTATAGTCTTGAAAGAAATCTCGGTCTTTCGTTCTACTTTCAATCCAGTAGTCATTAGGTTCCATTGTTTGAAAATCTGAAGAAAGAAAAAAAAACCACAAAATCTCTTGACTTGTTGAATTTATCACAAAAATCACAAAAAATAATGTTAATCCTAACCACTGTGAGATTGTGATTTGCAAAAAATTTTTTAGTTTCTTCAAACACTTGAAGCGTCAAAACATCAATTTTTGTTTCTTTATTCCTGTCGATAGAGTAAACACAGTACACTTACTATTAGAACTACACAGAGCATTTTTCTTACTATTTATTTGTTTTACTGACAGAGAGATTGAGCAAATTTTTTTTTTTTTTTACAAAAATTCTGTTCAACTTATTATTTTTTTTTAGTCCATTGACTTCACAAATTTTGAATTATTCACTATAAGAACAGGAAGTTAACGCTCCTACTACACTACATAACGACGAACCAACTGAATTGTNAAATTTTGAATTATTCACTATAAGAACAGGAAGTTAACGCTCCTACTACACTAGATAACGACGAACCAACTGAATTGTAAAAAAAAAAAAGTTACAATAATGATTTTCGTTGTTACAAAACTTGCTTTCCTTGAGTTCTCTCCTCAATATGTTTGTAGAGTGTGGAGATTTTTGTGCAATTTTCAAGTCACAGAGAGAAAAAAAAAAATTTAGCACTACTTTTTTTTTTTTCAATAGAAGTTTCCCTCACCACAAAATAATAGAACTTCACGTACAGAAAGTTTGGTTGGATGTTTTGATAGATTGGATTTAATAAAAAATTAATAGAAGGCCATTAGAACATACAAATTTAGATGGATATGTTGTTGTTTGCAAATTTCAATCTAAACTTCACTAAATGTTAGTATTATAACAACAACAATAAGATTTTATAAAAGACACACTCGTGGTATGAATTTTGATTTTTAAAACTATATATAAAAATTTACATAAATTGCAAATTCGAGTCGGAGTCGGCTCCTTGTATATTTTTTTTTTGTTTTAAACTCATCTCTAATATTATATCCGTAGAATAAATCATAAAAATCTAATTTTTCTTGCTTTTTTTTTTTTTTTTTTTTGGTTTTTGCAGGGTTAAGAAGTTTACCTGATGCAAATTTTTGATGTGACTTGACTTACTCATGATGGCGTCATAGAAAACGTCGATTCATAGAAAACGTGGGAAGTCACTTGGTTAGTATTTTTTTTTTATATCGCGTGTATCAAATTTTTACTAAAATACTCTTGCTCGAAAGCCAAAGTTAGCAATTTCTGAGTGCTTAAATGGAAATTTTTACCACTAATTCAATATTGTCGTCGTCTCGTCTTCCTTTCTATCGAATGGGGCGGGGTTTGGTTTCATAACATATTTTCATGTTGATTTTGCAATATCGTTTTTTTTTATACTAACATACAATTCCGTATGTTTGAAACTCGTGTTTATTGATTTGACTAATGAGTTCTTTTACTTACCTTGCATGTAAAATAATACTCAATTTATAGGTATGTCGAAATGCCTAATTGTCTTTTTTAGGACTTATTAAATTGCTACTAGTAACTACTAACTAGTAACAATATTGACCTTCAACTGTATAAATTATAAGAACAAATTTTTTTTTCTTCTAAGATCAATCGAATTTTGACCAATTGACCAATTTTTTTTTTCTAAGATCAATCGAATTTTGACTAATTGCCCAATTTTTTTTTTTTTTTTTTTTTTAATAAAATAGTAAAAAATTTTATTTATGAACAAATTATTTTACAAAAAAAAAAAATTTTTTTTTTAAATTAAGAAATTTTAATTTTTTAAATCAAGATTCAGATTCTTAAACAAACAATTTAAAGTCACAAAAATTAATCGGATTATACAATATGGAGTGCGAAAAAGCAATAAAATAGGTAAGTTGTATAAATTGAGCATAAGTTTGCTTAGATAGACCTATATAGATAGCTATATAGGCTAAGCTGTTTAGCTTATTGGCTAAAACACTTGTTGCTAATTCTTGATATTTAATTACAATTGACTACATGGATTTAGAAAAAATTATTTGATCAAAATAAAAAAAAAGTAAACTTGTCGAGATTATCAGTTATCACCAGTGATTACACAGTTGTGTAACAAGCTTGCAACAATGGAGAATTTCTAATCTAAAAGCATAGTTTAGCATTCAAAACTAACTTTTGTTGTTAAGTTCTTTTGATTGGCTGATCAGTAGAATCACAGTCGAAAACTACTTACACGAAATTTTTTAGTCGATTCTATTCTAATCGGATACTAATCAAAATTTTACACTACTACTAACACTAATTAATTATTGATGACAAAAACTCAACAAATAGAAAGTTGCGCTAGGGTTAAATGGTTTAAAAATTTGAATTGTTTAAAAATTTAATAATTTGATGTACAATTTTTTCCGCAAATTTTTGTTTAAATCATTTTATTGTAACATAGAGATATGTTATATAGGTACTTAATTTATAAAAAATTACTAAATAAGCTAACTTTTCTGATTCTATAGAGACTTTTAGTATTAAAATATTAAGCCACATGAAAATCAAAAGTTCTATTTAATTTAATTTTAATTAATTTAAGTTTAATTACGTATATTTGAAGTAATTAGGATGAAGATGTTAATTTTCGGAATTATTTTAATTTAGAAAATCTAAAGAGAAATTACATCTTAATTTTCCATCAAGTAAGTATTTATTATTATTTAATTTTATTTAATCCTTTTTAAAATGTGTGAAATTCATTTAGAATTATTTTATTTTGACTTATAGATACAACTTAAGTGGCCAATTAGAGAGAACTTAGTCATCGATGCCGACTATGGACACATTGCTTTTACACAAGTATTCAAAAAATATGAGCCAATTTTTTTTTTTGATTTTTTGTTTTGGACCAGATAAGCTAATATTTCAAAACCTTATCCAACTTGATTTGTTATCGAAAATCAGAGTAATTAATATGTGTATGAAGATTTGATACACTATCGGTAACATCATAGAGCTTCACAGATGCTTAGTAAGCATGCGCGTGAAATTAACTCTCTTTTTTTACAAGCTTTCCTCACTATTAAATTTGTTTTTAAATTTTTAGAGCTATGGGAGTTAATGGTATGAAACTAATTGGGAATCCCTGAACCAAAATTTAACAAGAAATAATACTACAAGTTGCTGAAATTTCTTATGTTTGGTGACAAGGTAAGCCACTTTCAAATTGTAGTTATAAANATACACTATCGGTAACATCATAGAGCTTCACAGATGCTTAGTAAGCATGCGCGTGAAATTAACTCTCTTTTTTTTACAAGTTTTCCTCACTATTAAATTTGTTTTTAAATTTTTAGAGCTATGAGTGTTAATGGTATGAAACTAATTGGGAATCCCTGAACCAAAATTTAACAAGCAATAATACTACAAGTTGCTGAAATTTCTTATGTTTGGTGACAAGGTAAGCCACTTTCAAATTGTAGTTATAAAGTAGTGATTGACTAGTTAAAAATTATAAAAAATATTTCAGGATTATTTCTAGCCTAAGGCGACGACGTCTGGATGGAACACATGCGATTTGCATCACACAACTAGGGAGATTTTGGTTTCGGGAAAAATTTACTGAATAAGTTGATTACTTGACGAAGTGAGGGAAGCTGTTGATTGGATGAAGAAACAGAATGGCCATCCAGTGGTATTTCAGTAGAAGTTCAGCGTTGCCGTTGTCAATTCACTATGGAAAATTCTTACCGGAGAGTGACCTAATCATGAATATCTAACACTTCATCCTAGCCGCACTTCTTGAAGACTGAAATATAGTTCGTGGAAATATAATTGCAAGAAATCAGGAAAACCTATGAAGTCCGGGATCCAAAGTCCTGGTTTTCCCCCGATATAAAGAAGTGAGTTTCTTCTTTCTTTTTTTTTACAAAAAATATATTGATTTTAATGATTACTTTGGTAATTTGTAGGAAAATCTTTAAATTCAATATTGGATATTATGCTTATTGCTGCAACGGGCAGAACAGTACAGCCGTTGTGCTAGATGATTGGTTCTCTACCACATCTACAACACACATGCGCAAAAATTATTGTTTTGTGTGTGTGGGGGGCTTGGAGATGAGTTTTGTCATTCTATTAGTAAAATATGGGAATGATTATGATTTTGATCAGGTCAAACAGTTCAACTTTTTTTGTAGTACCGACAAGGTTGTAAATGTTGTTTTGTTGTAAGTGATATACTTCGGTAGTGATAACCTGGCTTTCGGTCCAACTGACCTGAAACTTTACAAATATTTTTCCAAGACATGTCTAATCAATATTTTTAATTGGTGTCAAGACAATGATTCTATTTTATTTGGAACACATTTACCGAGAGTTTCAAGTCAACCATATCGAACGTCAGGTAACCGCTGCTACACAGCCCATATCGTCGTTGAAGGTTCATTAGGTGCTAAGTAAATTCAGTTGTCGTTTCATTATGTGCTTTCTGAATTTTCTTGTCAATCCATTATGTACCATCTGATTTTTTTTGGTCGCACCCATTATGTGCCAAAAATAAGATTTTTCAAGAAAGCCAAATAAACTTAAAACCAAGATGACCAGACATTTCTTTTCTAATCATAAGTTTTTTTCAGTTAATTATAACTTCTGAACGCTTCGACCAATTTTAATCATTTTGCCCACATTCGATTCATAAAAGCTTGTGTCACAATTTGACGCTGAAACCCCATTTTGGCAAAAAATGTCAGNTACCATCTGATTTTTTTTGGTCGCACCCATTATGTGCCAAAAATAAGATTATTCAAGCCAAATAAACTTAAAACCAAGATGACCAGACATTTTTTTTCTAATCATAAGTTTTTTTCAGTTAATTATAACTTCTGAACGCTTCGACCAATTTTAATCATTTTGCCCACATTCGATTCATAAAAGCTTGTGTCACAATTTGACGCTGAAACCCCATTTTGGCAAAAAATGTCAGAAAGCACATAATGGGTGCGACCAAAATAATTCAGATGGCACATAATGGATTGACAAGAAAATTCAGAAAGCACATAATGAAACGCCAACTGAATGTACTTAGCTCATAATGAACCTTCAACGACGATATCAGTTGTGAAGAAGCCGATTTCAAAAGTGTAGAATTCAAAATCGGCCTCTTTGCAACTGATATGTAAACTGTAGTATTAATTATAAGCGGTGAATGAATTTTATTGGTGCAATGACAAATTCTGCACTGTTTGACCTCCTGATTATATGTCATTTAGCTATATTTTACTAACCGAACGTCAAAATTCAATTCCCTAGCCCCTCCCTCCCTACCTTTCATGACGAGTTGGACAAAACAGTGATGAGAAGTATCACTGTATTGCTGACCAATTGAAAATTAGAATAATTTATTGAAGAATTATTGAAAATTAATTGGAAGAATTACACATTCTTCAAGTTTATTTTAAAACCTAGTAACTATGGTAATTGTATTGTTGGTATTGTTGTTGTACACAAACAGTAAAATTTAGGCTGCCCAGGGTGATTTTAGGTTGCTAGGTTGTTAGGTTGTTAGGGTTATTAACAACTAAACCTAACCTAACTACCTAACTAACCTAAAATCACCCTGAGGTTGCCAAAACTTTACAGATAAATTCAAGGTTGCTATGAGGAATTTTGACGTCTTTGATTATCAAAGATGTTTTCTGTAGATTTTTTATAGTAACCTTGGATAAACTAAAATTTAAAATGGAAAAACTATTTTAAAATGTTATGTACAGGGTTAGCCAAAATTAACTACCATTTGTACCAAAAGTGACTTCTCATTTCATGTTTACTTAAACCATTAACCAGGAAGACACTTTTGGTACAAAGAGTACTAACTTTAGCTAGCCTTATATTCATCATTGTTAAATTGTTCAACAAGTTGTGGTTTATGAGAGATATTACAATATATACAAAATATACAACTCCGGTCCAAAAATTTGAGAATTATTTCACAAATTTTTTTTTACATTTTGTACTTTTTCTCTTTTTTAGTCTCTTGCAGTATTAATCAATATCCTAAATGGATTTATATTTTTATTAATATAAGAATTACATATAAGAATTACATTTTCTGAACGGAAATTTAGTGCTGAATCCAACGCACGCAACCAGAAAGTCGCAGTTCTTCAAACAAAAAAGTTGTGATGTAAAACATGGAGTGTCCCACATTTTTCATTATTATTAAATTCACCAATTGCTGTGACATTTGAGAGGTCAATTCATAAAACACTCATCGAAAATTTTGAAAATTATTTTAAAAAAAAAGTGTAATTTTTATGCTTTTGTTTCTCTAGTAAGTCTTTTAAGCCTTGAAAGTCACTTCAAGAATTCAAAAGAGGGCAGTTGACTAAGCTCCTGTAAACTCAATCTTGAATCTTGATACTACATACTACACGGGAGTGATGGTTTATTTAATTTAACAAAACATATTCACTGGAATAATTATTGTAGTTTTTAATGAATTTTATTTTTAACTTATTTAATTATACATCACCAATAAGTAATTATTATCTATATTTATGAAAATTTGGCATCAACGCAGGTAGATAGTAATCACATAACCGCTCTAGCTACACTATTCGCGGTTAATAATTTTAATAATTTAATTACTACTATTTGACTGTTAAATTCTAATTTAAATCTTATGTTAATTTTGATGTTGTTAATTATTATCAATAATTTAAATAGTTAATTTTTTTTTGATCCGATTTAAGAAGAATTTGGTTACTTTCAGCCTAAAGAATAACAACAATTCATCACATTATTGTATAAATTACACAAGTTGTATTAGTATTAGTATTATTGTTAATTTTGTCTACCTTTTTATTTATGACATCCAATTGACTATTGTGCTTACTAATGGTTGTACCCATGTCAATCACCAAATTTTTAATACTTCCAACAGCCTCTGCCACACCTCTCATATTTGCCTCCATTTCATCTTCTCTCGAATCATTTGTAATCCTAATGATTTATAAAGAGAAATTAAAATTTAAAAAAATTCAAAATGAACAAAAAAAAATCAAAATATTGGCAATTACTGTACCGAGTGATAAAATCCCCATTATTCCCGATCGTACTCTTTGGTATTCGTTGGTCTATGATTGGAGAAGGATTTTTTTTCTTTTTCAACCAGATGTCAGGATGAGTCTCTTTCTTTCGACTGTAATAAATATTCAAAAAGTACACACCAATGAATTTTGTATTAAAAATTTTTTATATATTTTTTCTTTTTTCCAAAAAAATTTTCAAAAAAAAAAAAAAAAAATTTTTTTATAAAAATTTTTAAAACAAAAAAAAATTTTTTTTTTGTCCGCGGTTTACGTTTCTGACAAGAGTGAAAACGCGCGGAATAATTTACTTATAAACGCGGACAATCTGTAACTTATTCAAAGTAACAATCTAGTTGGATTTTGTTAACTTATTACGAAAAAAGTTTGTTTTTGTTTTTGCAAACTATTCATTTGTAATAAAAAAGTGAGTAAAAAATCATCGAATTTTTGTATCTCAAAGGGTTATATGATTCATTTTTCATAATTATTTTGGCTTAACCTGCAACAAATGCAAAAATTTTTGAAACAGAGACCACAACAACTATGTTTTTCAACTCTTTCCATTTTTATCAAATCATTCTCTGTATTTTGTAGTCCAACATGGATTTCATCGAATGCTCCTTCCGTTCTGTCAAATGCATCTATTAATCATAATTCATAATTAATCAAATCTTAATTTATTGTAGTTGATAAAATTCTGTAGAAATCCTTACCTCCTTGACGATGAAGCTCAGCCAGAGTAGCAGCACCGGCGTCTTGACTCTAAAAAATAAATATTTTTTTATGAAAAAATAAATAAATTTTTTATGAAAAAAAAATTTTTTTTTATGAAAAAAAAATTTTTTTTTTATGAAAAAAAAAATTTTTTATGAAAAAAAAATTTTTTTTTTTTTCATGAAAAAATTTTTTTTTTGTTTTATGAAAATAATTGGTATAGTTAGCATTAGCACTTATGAAGCAATTTTGATATATAATTAGAACATTTTACTTACTGTGGTAATCAGGCGTAACATTTCTCTTGTTGCCCGAAGAGACTAATCAACAAAAGTGAAATTATAAATTTGTATTTTATATTTTTATATTTTATACCATCACGCATGAGCATGTTTGTTCCAACTCACATCATCTGTCATCAAACATGCTTGCTGTTTGATACGAAGAGTTTCTGCAGTTTCAAAATTTCCAGTTTCTTTACTCTGATGATAATAATTCTTTGCCATGATGTACTGATAGACTATAATTTTTTTTTTATTGCAAATTTTAGCAAATTTCTACACTTATTACTTACTTGGTGAGATAATCTGGGCAAAAAAAATTTTTTTTTATATTTACTAAAAATCAAAACAAAATTTAGAGTACGAAACGCCCTATTATTTCTTTTATTACTGTTTTTTTTTAGAAAAAAAGAAAAGTTTAATATATTATAAATACTTTGGTTCCTATGAGAAAAAAAATAATTTTTTTTTGAACTTTATATTAATAAGTACAATAAATTTCGCTTCCTCACTAAGAATTAGGAAATTAGTTCTAAAACAGAGAAATTGTTACTTATTTCAACTGATGATGAGGAAGTCTTTAGTATTTGCCAAAATTTTATTTCCTGTTAAAACCAAAAAAAAAATTGTTTTTTTTTTGGTTACGCCATTCTATTGGTTTTACGTTGAAACAGCCGGATAAAAAATATCAATTTTGAGCAGTCAAGTAGAAAAACAGAATGATTTTTTCATGCAAATGAAATCCTATCACATGGATCATGAATTTTGAAGAGTTTAAATTTTTTTTTCGATTTAAAGGGTTGAAGGTAGTTGTAGGGTTATGTGTTAAAAAAATTTTTTTTTTATTGGTTGACAAATTCTGTTAATTTTACTTGTTTTTAATTTGATTTTTTCAATAATTTACGCATTTTTTTTTAAATTGAGTAAATCAAGATCCATGTTTACCCTTAACAATTTATTTAATTAATAAATTTTTAATCAAATTAGGTTTATACAGGGTTAATTAAATTTTAGGACTCCAGTCACTTAAAGTCACTTTTTCTAAAAACACCTAATAGTGTCAAAAGTGCGCGTAATTTTAAATCTAAAAGTGTCCTAACATGACCACCCGCTCAATCTCAAGCGAACAAAATCTAGAATGGAATAATTGAAANCAAATCTAAAAGTGTCCTAACATGACCACCCGCTCAATCTCAAGCGAACAAAATCTAGAATGGAATAATTGAAATTTAGTAAATTTTCGATAAAAATTTTTGTCCAAAATTTTTTTTTAGATTTTGCGTAAAATCATTATATGGCAGTATCAAAATGATGTATCTTCTTTTTTTTTGTAAAGTTTTTCTAAAACTTTTTATAATTTTTGGAAGTAATTTGGTGAAAAAGAGTACAAAAAATTTGAATATTTCTGTACTTTAAGAATATCATATTTCGGATATCTAGTCTTCCTTAATCTATTATAAAAGTGTGTCCAAAAGTTGTAAAAGTGATTCCAAAATGCTTACTATGAATCATTATTGTCATGAAAGTTTCTTGCCAAAATTTTCCTGACAAAGGAAAAATATAGAGAAAAGTCTTCCTTTTTTTCCACTTCGTAATTTTAACACAACATTGCACTCTCAAAGGGTTAACTTTTTATAACAATATTTTAGTTTTTTTTTACAAGTTTTTTTTTTCAAAATATATACATTTATTTATTTATTTACTAAATCTTGTATTGATTTTCATAATAAAAATGTTTCAAAATTACTAACATAAATTTACACATAAGAAAAATCAAATGAAATTAACTGTCATCATGATTTCAATGAAGTTGACATATTTACACAGGGTGTGGCTTCAACTAAATATTTTAAAAATTTCCGCAAATTATCTCTTACATAGTAAATAGTACTTATAATGACAGCACATTTCAAGATTATGATATAATTTACCATTTTTCAAATCAAAATAACTCCTTATCTAAATACTCAATCCTATAATTTCTATTTTTGTTAAAATTTGTAAATATTAACAAAAGTTTGTTAACCCTACTGAAACAACGAAATGACAGGGTTGAAAATGCACAATAAATTTCAAAAAAAAAAATATTTTTTTTTTAATTTATCGCTGAAACGAATTAGCATCAGATATATAAGACCATAAGATAAGGTAGGTTAAAAATGACAAGAAACTTATTATATAATGTATCATATGCAAATGAGTCTTAAAAAATATCAAGACAAAAGGTAAAGATGTTACTCTCAGTCGTCTCAGCAGGGTTGGTGAATTTCAAACAATAGCTAAAATTCATAACTCGTTCAAAACCGTGAATAAAGCTATGTTTAAAAAAAAAGTTCGGACCCTCTTGGTAGAATAATAGAGTTTAGAAGAATTGAACCAAAAATTTGATTCTATTATTTAAAAAANTTAATTTATCGCTGAAACGAATTAGCATCAGATATATAAGACCATAAGATAAGGTAGGTTAAAAATGACAAGAAACTTGTTATATAATGTATCATATGCAAATGAGTCTTAAAAAATATCAAGACAAAAGGTAAAGATGTTACTCTCAGTCGTCTCAGCAGGATTGGTGAATTTCAAACAATAGCTAAAATTCATAACTCGTTCAAAACCGTGAATAAAGCTATGTTTAAAAAAAAAGTTCGGACCCTCTTGGTAGAATAATAGAGTTTAGAAGAATTGAACCAAAAATTTGATTCTATTATTTAAAAAAAAAAATTTTTTTTTTTCATTTTGTGTACTATAAGGGGGTAAAGTGTCACCTTAAAAACAAGCAGAGGGATGATGATGATGATTGTGAGAGGGTGCAAGAAATAATGAAATGAATCTTCAGAAGACACAAAATTTCGAATTTCGGCAACAGGGGGGGAGGAGAGAGGGTTAAAAAATAAAATCTTTTATTTGATTATATTCACTCGTACCGACTAGCCAGGGTGAGTACGGGAAATTTCTTGAAAGAAAAGAAAGGGTGTGTAATTTTTCTATGTTATCCATGTCTATATGCAAATTCTAAAAAAAAAAATTTTCTTATTTGTATCAAAAGATGAGCCACATCAAGTTCATCGCGTTCATCGTGTGAAAAGCATTAGATGAAGATTAATAATATGTGAAGAAAAGCGGGGAAGAAATGGGGTTATTTTGAAAGGGGGTTATTTTGAATGAAATTCATCACTTTTTTCTCTGAAGATTTTTCTCAAAGGGGTGAAACAATAGAAAAATGAAAGAAGAAATGTCTTGTCTCTTTTCATTACAATTATAACATTTTTAACCCTCTCACCTCATTAGCATATAAAAATTTTTAAAGATTTTTACTTGACTATCACAGACGTTGAAATGAGAGCAACAGGATACGAAAAACAAAAAAAAAATTTATTTTTATTTTTTAACAATAGACAGGTGGAAGATGGTGGGAAAAAATTATAAAACTAACTGGGCATTATGTTCATCTCGTTTTATCATCATANATTTTTTTTTTATTTTTTAACAATAGACAGGTGGAAGATGGTGGGAAAAAATTATAAAACTAACTGGGCATTATGTTCATCTCGTTTTATCATCATAATATGGTTTAATTCAAACTCATTAATCCTTATTAATCCGTGTCAACTGATGTCATTTGGACTTAATCTTATGGGTTTTTTTGGGACTTTTGACCCACCGACTTATAGTTAACCGAAATTTACCCAATTGACTAATGGGTAAATTTGTGGGTAAAATGGGTAAAATCCATCTCTGGATTTTCTTTTTTTTTTTTTTTTTTTTTTTTAATTTTTTTAAATNTTTTTTTTTGAAGTTAGCAAAAAGTCTATGAGCCAAATAGGAGCCAAATATGAGCTAAAATAGAAAAATGGTGAAAGTGCATACGGGGTTAAAGTATGCTAAAGTAGTTTGTACTCATTGGGTGATGGGTTATATAATGAGTATGGCTAATAATGTTAGTAAAACTTGGGATTTTCGCTAAGAAAATCAGTATTACTCGGGTTTTTATGGATTTTGATAGAAAAAATATGGTGAAAATGATAAAATACCATATGGATTTTGTTTTTTTTTTTACTAAAGAGCGTGTTTTGGCCTAAAAAGTCGAAAAATCCAAACTTCTTGAAAACCCCTACACAGCTAAAACTGATTGTAGCTGGTTAGCTACAGTGCGGTAGCGATTTTTTAAATAATTTATTAATTTTTGCTATTACAATTACGATTTTAAGTGATTTTTTTTTAAATATTTTGTGCTACAAAATCGTAAATTGTTGTCAATTCATTCATGTCAATTCATTCAAGTCATTAGTATGTCAGGTTGTTGGACACAATAATTATTAGAGAACAGTTGACATTTTAATGACTTTCTCCAAAACCTCACTAACTTTCTCCAAAAGTCATCAATTTTCTACAAAAGTCATCAACTTTGGTTGAAACCTTATTTAATAGTAGTTAATTTATATTTTCATCATGTTGTTAACTAACTGGTTCATCTTGATTTTTTTTTTGTATTCAATATTGAGTGTAAATGGAAAGTTGAGTCAAAGTGCGCTAAATTTTGAAGAGAAAATTGGTACTCTTTCATTTGAAGCTGCTAGATCATTTGTACTCCAAGTAGAACAAAGTGGACGTGAAATTTCTATATGTAGAACTTGGGTGATTGTTGTAGAAAAACTTGAAAATTTGCCAATTTTAGTTGACTTTGCAAACAATGAACGCGCCTTAGTAGTTGTAACCAATCCGCCATTTGTATTGTATCTAGATAGAGAGCATTCATTGGACGAATTGTACAACCCGTTTTACTTCAGCGCTCTACATTACACTCCACAATGTCAAATTGTATTCATATTTTGTAAAAATTTAAACAAAAATTACGAATTACTTACAAAATCAATAGGTTTTTCTCGTCTTGTGCGTCTTCACAAAGACTATTTTATTTACATTGGAAACTTTCAAGTGACAAAATTTCGCGCTTTTATATATTTCAGTGAAGATATTCGATACAAATATTATATAACAATGTTATCAAATTATACACATTTTGATATCAATGATGAATGTCAAAGTGAAGTCATAAAGGAATCTAGCACATTGAAAATAACAACAACTCTGTTTACACGAACTTGTAATTCAATACTTGAAAAAAAGCGCTTTCGTATAACTTCTGTTTTTGGTACACCAATGTTTCGAATGACTTTGGACAACAATGGGAAATTGTTATCCGCTAGTGGAATTTATTGGGATTTATTATATGATTCATCAAAGCGCTACAATTACACATTTACACTCCAATATGCCAATAGTGGTGGTGCATCAGGATTTAAGCGCAATAAACTTTGGTTTGGTGCTGTTGGAGAAGTGTATCGACGACAAGCGGATTTTGCTATTGGGTGTGGTATAACATCCACAAGAGATCCCATTGTTGACAATGGACTTTCATTTGAATGGGTTTCGCGAATTTTTTTTATTAAAGCGCCATCTTTAAAAACAAATTGGAAAGCAATTTTCTCACCTTTTCAACCAATTATTTGGATTTTAATAACTCTCATGACCATAATAATACTACCAATTTATTATTTTTCAGTTACTTTTTGGTGGCACACAACTCATCAAACTGATACCCAACTCTGGCCAAATTCAACAATCATTTTTGCTGAAATTCTCAACGCGCTTATTGCTATACTTTTTGATCAATCTTCAAATAGTTCAACATGGTTAGGATTTAGAATTAAATCACTTATTTTTGGTTGGATGTTTTTTTGTTTAGTAATAGGTACTGGATATCGCTCACGATTAATATACTACTTAACCTTCATTTCACCACAAGAAGTTCCAATAACACATGAAGCGCTGATAGAAGAAAATTATAAATTACTTTTTCGATATTATGGTGGAATTGCACATAATTATGCAAAAGAATCAAAAGATCCTATTCAACAAGCTATAAGTAGTAGAGCAATTTTAATTGATACTTCATCACAAGATTGTATTATTCGTGCAATTTTAACAGAGCGCTCAGCTTGTCTTGATTATGAACCTCATGGAAGTTATGCAATTTTTACAAATGCAACTCTCCATGTTCATCAGATCCAATCACTGATGATTAAATCTAAAGATTCAGCAATGGATATTATAGTTGCTTGGGTATTTCGTAAATTATCACCATTGACTGAATCTTTTGATTTTTACATTGCGCATGTCCTGTCATCAGGAATATATATGAAATGGTTAAGAGAGGATTGGACGCGGAGTAAAATTGATGGTGCGCGATGGTTACAAAGTAGTAATTCAGTAGTTAATCAACAAATTTTAGAAATTTTTAAAGATTATTCAACTACACCAAAATCACTACAACTTAGTAGTCTTTATGGATTATTTGGACTTCTGTGTGGTGGATTAGGAATAGCCTTTGTAATCGAAATTTTTATATTTTTAATCATAATTACAAAATTTTTGTTCAAAAATGGTCATAACTTTCAAAAATTGTTTAACTTTGTAAATGAAAATTCAACATAAAAATATACAAAAAAATATACCAAAAAATATACAAAAAATATACAAAAAATATGCAAAAAATATACAAAAAATATACAAAAAATATACAAAAAATATACAAAAAATATACAAAAAATATACAAAAAATTTACAAAAAATATACAAAAAAATAAACAAAAAAATATACAAAAAAAATATACAAAAAAATATACAAAAAATATACATTATATACAAAAAATTAATTATTTTAAATATAAGTAATCTAATAGTGTGTAGCTTGTAAAAGCAGTTTCAGGGTACCACACAACTTATGCATCTCAGGTTTAAAAAGTTATTATGCCCATATTGATGAAATTTTAGTTCCGAAATGTATCGGAAGTGCTTAATTGGATAAAAAAATCAACCAATCCGAAGACATGTGCGTCCTGTTTCTTGTAAAACACACAAATAACCCGCCAGGGTTGTTCTCTAATGATTTACAATTGTTTAAAAATCACTTCCGGTCAAGAAAGGAAGTTAAAAAAATGAAGACAGTGAAACCTGGTGTGAATGGAATTTTTTCTTCTAACCAATCAAGAGCCAGTATTTTCCATCTGCTCCCTACCTGGTGCTGGTGCTGTTGTCTTGCATGAAAATAAGTTTGATTAATGAAACTAATTAATTACACATGGATGGTGAAACTTTATATAATTTGATTTAGCAAATAAATATTTCTTAAGATTTTCAAAGATTGTCTTAAGTTTCTTTGAAGATGGGATCAGTTAGAGAATTTCTTATAGAAACAGATCTCATTCATTCTAAAAATGAATAATTTTCATTGTGATGGATATACAATGGTCGAGTCAGACAACCATGAAGTTTTTTAGTAAATTTTAGCCGTCAGTTTGGTGAACTTTGGCTATTAATCCCATCTCTCCCGTCACATTATGCATTAATTATGGGCAACTCAACTGCCTGATGTACCTTATCTGTTGTCATAATATGATATTCTTAACATATAACCAAGGCTCTCATCATACTTACAATAAGTATCACACAAGTATATAAGTACAGGGTAATTAATATTTTTTTTGTTCCATATTTCTCTATTTTTTGTCATAGCTCCTCCCATCGGCTCCTCCTATACGTCGAAACTTATAGCTGATTAGAAGGAAGTATGCAGTGATGGTATTCTACCATAGGAAATACAATATCACCCAACTAACTCTACACACGCGCACAATGGTATATGGTTGACATGCGCAAAATTCAAAAATAATTTTCAATAGTTTTACTTCTGTTGCATAAAAGGAGACTCATGCTTTTATCCAGTTGTCAACCGCGAGCGAAATTGGGTTATTATCTGACGTTTTTGGCAGATTTTGACTCAATTTTGGAGCGCACTATTGTATCTAAGAGCAATAATTATTGAGCAAATTTTTTGTCGATTTTAAGGTAATAAAAGTCGATTGAACAATATTCTGTATTTTGTAAGTTGGAAAAATATTCAATTATTCCATTGTTG
Source organism: Holacanthella duospinosa (assembly GCA_002738285.1). Classification (NCBI taxonomy): domain Eukaryota; kingdom Metazoa; phylum Arthropoda; class Collembola; order Poduromorpha; family Neanuridae; genus Holacanthella; species Holacanthella duospinosa. The sequence goes on along the minus strand of NIPM01000230.1, from coordinate 207,062 downwards.
CCCATTTCGCCCGGACATAATGGAACTATTTGGTTGAAATTGTATTCCACTCAGCAAAATACGGCATCACTGCCTTGACATAAGTGTATTGACTATATACAAAGCGCTCAATAAAAACTTCACAAAAAANACGTTTTTGGCAGATTTTGACTCAATTTTGGAGCGCACTATTGTATCTAAGAGTAATAATTATTGAGCAAATTTTTTGTCGATTTTAAGGTAATAAAAGTCGATTGAACAATATTCTGTATTTTGTAAGTAGGTAAAATATTCAATTATTCCATTGTTGCCCATTTCGCCCGGACATAATGGAACTATTTGGTTGAAATTGTATTCCACTCAGCAAAATACGGCATCACTGCCTTGACATAAGTGTATTGACTATATACAAAGCGCTCAATAAAAACTTCACAAAAAAGGCTCTTTTCTCTTCACTATGACTACCAAATTTTGCTTTCTTTTGCTAAGTTTTTGCTTCTTTTGCTATTTATTAAGCGCTTTGTACAAACCAATAGAAATTGTGTAGATCAGATAAAATCACACTTTCTAAATTAGAAAGTGTGATTTTATTTGATCTGAACGGGAATTCTCGTGGTTACCTCGAGAAACCATTTACCGAAATTCCCGAAATTTCCCGTTTTCCTTTTCGGGATTTGCAATCTCTATTTCTAATGTACTAAAAATATTCCCCACCCTGTATTGTTTTATTTATGAAAGGTCTTAAAAAACATTTTTTTTAAAGTTTTTTTTTTGTTAATTAAAAAAAATTAACCCCCACACGTCCGGTGGTTACAGTGTTATGAATTTGAAACAGAGACCCCTGCTATTATCTTTATGGTTTATTTGCAAAAAAAAATTTTGAAAGAATTACTTTTCAACAGAGTATGATTTAAATCAAGATTAAAATTCCTTGAATTGATGAAGACCAAAGTCGTGAGGATGATTAAGCCCATGTTTATACGAGCAACACGTCTGACGAAGTAACANATGATTTAAATCAAGATTAAAACTCCTTGAATTGATGAAGACCAAAGTCGTGAGGATGATTAAGCCCATGTTTATACGAGCAACACGTCTGACGAAGTAACAATGGATCATATTAATGTACCGATTAACTTCAAATCAACAAAATTTTGTCTAAACAATTGATGTAAAACGGTTCATATTTTTTTATTATAAGTATATATAATTTTGCATGACCTGTTAATAGTTAATGGACTCATCGGAAGCCCCTACACACCACCCGGATCATGGGGAATCAATTAACTCTGTAATTTAGAAATTATGTGAGTATCATTCTAATAGGATTTAAAGGTGTAAATGTATGGTTTCAATTATTTGATACCTCATTAGGCGGTGTTGGCTTGAGACTCACGTAGTCATGAATTTTGGCATATAGGTAGGAGTGTGCGTGTTAGAATAATGAGTTCATCACAGATAATTAAGTGGGTGGGACTTTTTTTTTTTTTTTTTGAAACAACGGTGGCAAAAGTGGTAGTAGGCATTCATCAGTTGTAGGACTCCACGGTGATTGATAAATGATTGTTTTTAGGTTGGAAGTTAGTGAGAGACGAGGTTAGATTTTTAAAATGACGAAAGGTGGGGTCAAGATGAATGTGATTCTTTTAGGAACAGGAGGGTTAATTTGGCAAAGTTGCGGATTTCTGTGAAGATTTTTTTTTTTTTTTTTTTTTGGTTTGATTTATGGGCACAGTGCACTTGAGACTTGAGTTAGGTGCATAATTACTCGTCAATGTGAAACCGTATTTATGAAATCATATTAAAAAAACCAAACAACTAAAATTATCATTAAGTTTTTCTCATTTTTTAATTTTAGGTGTTACATGAAAATGGCGGAGTTTCTCAAACACTTTGTTTTACCCAGAAGTTAGTCATTTCAAATTTTTTTTTTAAGGTTAAACTGAAGTCATTTGAAGTAAATTTATATACAGTTGTTATTATTAATATTTGGTTCCTAAATTTCGTTAAAAAAAAAATTTTTTTTTTTTTGACTTTTTTTTTTGATTTTTAAAATTTTAGGGTTAGTGTTCGGAGTTAGTGCATCAAGAGTTAAAAAAAAATTTTTTTTTTTGACTTTTTTTCTTGATTTTTAAAATTTTAGGGTTAGTGTTCGGAGTTAGTGCATCAAGAGTTAAAAAAAAATTTTTTTTTTTGATTAATGCGCTTTTTCTGCAAAAATAGAAAATTTTGAAAATGATACCATTAAGAATTTTTACCGCTATTAATAAATGGAGTCTGATAACTCACATAAAAACTTCATGGACACATGCGCAATGCGCATATTTAAATAATTTCAAAAAAAAATTTTATAAACTTTATAAATTTAAACTTAAATATAATTTTGTGTTGTTTTTCAAAAAAAAAATTCTATAAATTATTTTTNATTAATGCGCTTTTTCTGCAAAAATAGAAAATTTTGAAAATGATACCATTAAGAATTTTTACCGCTATTAATAAATGGAGTCTGATAACTCACATAAAAACTTCATGGACACATGCGCAATGCGCATATTTAAATAATTTCAAAAAAAAATTTTATAAACTTTATAAATTTAAACTTAAATATAATTTTGTGTTGTTTTTCAAAAAAAAAATTCTATAAATTANATTTTATAAACTTTATAAATTTAAACTTAAATATAATTTTGTGTTGTTTTTCAAAAAAAAAATTCTATAAATTATTTTTGAATTTTCTTACTAGACAGTGAAATGGATATAACTTTTGCTTCATCAAGCCTATATAAAGCTTTTATTTAAAAAAATTGACTGTCAACGCAACGCTGTGTATTATACAATTTTTTACATTATTATTTTAATGTCTTGTATTTCTTTTAATAAGCGTCACATTCTGATAAACGTCATTTGGAAGCTTAAATAGTGGAAATTATCTTTTTTTGAAAAAAGTTAAAAATTTGCACATTTTTCAAAAAAAAAAAAAAAAAAAATTTTTTTAATAAACGCCATGGCGTTTATTCGATTAAATCCAGTATATCCATATACAAAACTAAACCGTCTACACACGTCTTCATAAAATAAAGTTCAGACTCCCAATTTTCTAAACCGGTATTATTAACAACAGCAGCACAAGCTATTCTTTTGTATATAAAAAAAAAAAAATTTTGTACAAATTATCAAAACCTAACATCTTGCTAATTTCATGTAAAAAAAAAATTTATCATGATTGCATGATGCTAAAGGATTTTCAGGTAATAAGAACTCAAACACACACCTTTACAAATCATCACCTAAAGAATTTTTGCGAACCAAATAACTTCTAATAATTCTCTAACCAATATCATCAAAAATGTCCCCTTAAGGTTTTTAGACAAAATTACACCATCTGTTGTAACTCAATTTGTAAATTGCAAAATACAAAATACAAATTACAAATTGCAAAATACAAAAAAAAAACTTGATCGAGTACTCAAAATTATTTTCATTGGGATGAATTATACACACCAAAAAAAAAANAATACAAAAAAAAAACTTGATCGAGTACTCAAAATTATTTTCATTGGGATGAATTATACACACCAAAAAAAAAAAGAGTTAGAAAAATTTACTACAGAAATCCCAATAATAATTCAACTTTCTNAAATACAAAAAAAAAACTTGATCGAGTACTCAAAATTATTTTCATTGGGATGAATTATACACACCAAAAAAAAAAGAGTTAGAAAAATTGACTACAGAAATCCCAATAATAATTCAACTTTCTATTGTTTAAAAATTTTGAGATCAAAGGATCAATTGTTCTCTCAAGGGATGCTATGTACCTTCTAAAGGTCTGTAATTTAAACCAAGGGCTTCTAGGCTTTGTCTAATTGTTTTAAAATATGAATTTCAGTACTTTTTATTATTATTTTTTATATTTATTTCGTCTAATCATTGAGTTGGTGAGACGCCGTGGTCTTGTTAATAATATAAAAATCAACCGAAATTAGATGAAAAAATCCTGGAGTTTAGCTTCTGTCCGTCATCGTAATGTTAAACAAGTAGACTCTTTTTTTGATGAAAAATAAAATCCGGAGCCAGAGATTATATTCATCTGAGATAATGAAAAAAAAAACAAGGTGAAAAATTAGGTCAACCAGGTCCAGTTTTTTTCATTANGCTTCTGTCCGTCATCGTAATGTTAAACAAGTAGACTCTTTTTTTGATGAAAAATAAAATCCGGAGCCAGAGATTCTATTCATCTGAGATAATGAAAAAAAAAACAAGGTGAAAAATTAGGTCAACCAGGTCCAGTTTTTTTCATTAAAAAAAAATTTTTTTTTTGAAAATAATTTTTACATCTGAAAAGTTGATGGTAATTTTAGGGGATGTTTAGTAGTATTATTACTGTCGTTGAAGCTGTTGTTGAGATTATTATTATAGTGGTGGTAAGAGTAAAAAAAAGTAGCTCCAGATGAGTAGCACCGACTACCTGAGATATATATTATATATTACATAGTAATTCAAAATCAGTTAATTCATGTAATGATCTTTTTTCTACTTGCTACTTTTTGTGAACAAATAATAAGTCTTCCAGCGGTATAAATTTCAAGCAAGAAAATAGAAAAAAAAACTTACATTTGAATTTTGTATTTTGTATTTNGTCTTCCAGCGGTATAAATTTCAAGCAAGAAAATAGAAAAAAAAACTTACATTTGAATTTTGTATTTTGTATTTTATATTTTATAATTTGTATTTTGTAGTTTGTAATTTGTATTTCGTAAATTGTATTTTGTATTTTGTATTTTGTATTTTGAATTTTGTATTTTGTATTTTGTATTTTGTATTTTGTATTTTGTATTTTATAGTAAGATTTTGTACAGCATCGATTTTAACCCAGTTGATGCTAAATTTTAATCCAAAAAAATTAAAAAAAAAAGGTTTTTTATCCAATCTAAATTGAATTATTACACATTAAACTCGTTTTCAGCTGTTTTTTTTTAACCCTAGCACCACCGCCTTCAAATTTCAAATCTATTTAAAACATTTGACGTCTATTGATCGACGCTAATCATAGAGATGAACCAAAAAAAAATATAATTAAAAAAAATTTTTTTTTCAAAAAATTTTTTTTTAAATTAGGTTTATATAGTTAGAATTTAACATATATACAAATTAGTTAATATTGTTCTATCCTATTATCAACTCTNTTGTATTTTGTATTTTGTATTTTGTATTATTATTTTGTATTTTGTATTTTGTATTTTGTATTTTGTATTTTGTACTTTGTACTTTGTATTTTGTATTTTGAATTTTGTATTTTGTATTTTGTATTTTGTATTTTATAGTAAGATTTTGTACAGCATCGATTTTAACCCTGTTGATGCTAAATTTTAATCCAAAAAAATTAAAAAAAAAGGTTTTTTATCCAATCTAAATTGAATTATTACACATTAAACTCGTTTTTAGCTGTTTTTTTTAACCCTAGCACCACCGCCTTCAAATTTCAAATCTATTTAAAACATTTTGACGTCTATTGATCGACGCTAATCATAGAGATGAACCAAAAAAAAATATAATTAAAAAAAAAATTTTTTTCAAAATTTTTTTTTTTTTAATTAGGTTTATATAGTTAGAATTTAACATATATACAAATTAGTTAATATTGTTCTATCCTATTATCAACTCTANAATTAGGTTTATATAGTTAGAATTTAACATATATACAAATTAGTTAATATTGTTCTATCCTATTATCAACTCTATATTTTTGATTTTGTATAGATTAGAATTAGAAATTATTGTTTCATAAGTGGGCAACTTACAAAAACACGTTCAATCCATTTATCAGTCAAAACAAAAAAGGTCAATTGCGTGTATAAGTTGATGCTATTCTAGCAACTATTTGTAAATTCATGTGTCAGAGAAATAGCCACAAACAAAATGTTTCTTATTTCATATCTACCTTGTAATTAGAACCAAAAACAGGTAATTTTACTTAATTGCCATCAGCTCATTTTTTCTTTTTTCTCTTTGTATACTTCCACTTTATGTTATAATGAATATTGGACAAGAGGAACATATAAAGCCTCCGCACTTTAGAAATTATTCCACGTAATTTCTACACTTTCAGTATTAGTCTATATTTTTTTATATAATGTAAAAATTTGAGTATAAATTTTACATCTCAATAGTCCCTTAAGGGTTTTAATAGTATCAAAATCCTTATTCATTTCACTTTTGTCCAGATATGATATATATATTTTTTTTTGTTAGTTGAAAATGAATGAGCGGAACTTAATAATAGCTTCATGATCTAAATAATAGCACCGCGAACATCAAAATGAATAAGAAAATACAATCATAAACAAATTTTTGATTTGAAATTATTATTTTATTATTATTTTTTTGAATTTTTTTCTTAAATGATGCTATTCATATAGAGTAATTTTCACTCCTTGTTTAATTTCTAAATAAAAAAATTAATAAAAAAAAGTCGGTGAAATTGGGGTTAACTAGGTATAATTTTTTTCATAGTTGGGCTTATTTTTATCATCCAACGGATCTAATTGTGTGGTATTACTAGAGAACAAAAAAAAACTTATATGAATTGACTACTATTTTTTTTTGTTTGTATCATTCATAATCAGTCATGTAATCTGACTAGGTGCGTAGATGATTGTAAGAGATTATTACTTGTTATTCTGACACACATAAATCACTTTGACTTTTGATCAATTTTTACATCGATTGCAAGATATAGTAGTACTCTCTAGTACATTAGCATTCATAAGACATGGAGAAAATGATAATTTGATTTTGATAGCGAAATCAAAGGTTGGGCATAGAGATTCGTATAACTTTTGTCAAATTGACCTTAAATTTGTAAATTTATGAATTTATATGAATTTATACGATTATAATCACTTTAATGACCTATAGAATTGTATAGAAATAACTCTCATTTTCATATAGGTTCCTAAATACCATCAATGAAAAATTTAAACTATTATTAGTAGCTTAAAAACAATTTTTTATAAAGAAATTATCATTTTTAGAAATCGGGGTATTCATATGAGTTTCAAAACGACGGATTTTTATGATTATGATACGATTACGATTACGATTACGGATTTTTTATGATACCATCAGTAAAAACTTTTGACATGATGTCCAGCTCTTGAAATTGACGAAAAATGCTGTCAGAAGAGCTTTCGTATCAAAATTTTCTATCTAAATCGGTTCAATCCTTTGACTTTGTATTATATTAAATTTATAATCTTTTTGAATGACAATTGACATATTTGGGAATGTCTATGGACTTGAGTCTCTTTGTCACCAAGGGACCAACTAAAGTCAAACTACCAATGATCAGAGTAGCAATTTATCTAAAAACTACTTTCTATATTATGTTATGTAACCTCACCAGTCTCAAATCTCAAACTTTAAGTATAAATGTCAAGAAAAAGAGTCCCTGATTCAGTTTTGATACTTTTTAGAAACAAATTGGTCCATTTGAGTCAAAAAAAGTTAAAATTTGAATTTTAAATGGGTCTCAGAGGGTTAAGGAGAAAGAAAGCAATATGCGTCAGATACAGATCATTTACATAAAAACTTATTCAAATAACAATACTTTTTTGGGTTAGTTTTTTTTTATTTCTCTTCAATTCCCACATGTGGAAAAATTATGGAAGTAGAAAATGTTACTGAACGGAACTCGTCCTATCCTGCTGCTTTGATGAAGTATTCGAGAAAAAAAAATATATTTTATAACGAGAAAAGTAGGTCTGTAATTTACGAAATTGACCAGTTTCTATGGTCAAACTGTATAGATCTTATCATTTGATAAGAATTTAAAACTTCCTGTGATTATACAATTGGACGAGTTGGCCAACAGCGTTGATTTGTCAGGTTGTTAGAAAATGTATGTTATAATTATTAACCGCGAACATTCGAGTTGGAGAGGTTTATACAATCCACATGTCCGTCTGTCTATCCTGAGGTCAGACCGTCTGCCTGTTCATCCGTCTGTCTGTCTGTCCACCCGTCCGACTGTTCGTCCGTCTGTGTTTAAGTTTATACAATCCACATGTCCGTCTGTATGTCCGTCGGTCCGTATGTCTGTCCTTAGGTCCGTCGGAATGTCTGTTTGTCCGTCCGTTCGTCTGTCCGTCTGTCCGTCTGTCCGTCTGTCCGTCTGTCCGTCTGTCCGTCTGTCCGTCTGTCCGTCTGTCCGTCTGTCCGTCTGTCCGTCTGTCCGTCTGTCCGTCTGTCCGTCTGTCCGTCTGTCCGTCTGTCCGTCTGTCCGTCTGTCCGTCTGTCCGTCTGTCCGTCTGTCCGTCTGTCCGTCTGTCCGTCTGTCCGTCTGTCCGTCTGTCCGTCTGTCCGTCTGTCCGTCTGTCCGTCTGTCCGTCTGTCCGTCTGTCTGTCTGTCTGTCTGTCTGTCCGTCCGTCGGTCCGTCTGTCTATCTTTTCGTCCACTTGGACATTTATATTTTTACATATATTTTCTAATAATTATAAAATTTGGGTATTTTATAAATATTTACATTTTTGCAACCTTTACAACCCCGTGAGAGCACGGGTAAAATTGTCACAGAGTGTACTGTGGAAGTTGATCGAACCTGTAAAATAGTTAATTTTTAGCTAAAGAAATTCTAAAATTGACACATAATTAGATAATTAAATAGTCTTAGTCCTACTCATCATTATAAGTTTAGTCTAACAAAATAGTCCTGAGACCAATAAATGCTTATTTTAACAATAATAACGAAATTTCTCCCATTTCATGGTTGCAACTTGCAACTTGCAATTTCCAAAAGTTTCAGTAATAAATCAATTTTTTTTAAGACGACAAAAAATTTTCATCCAACTATCTTAACTTATAACTTGTATCTTAATTGTGCATTTTACAGTGTTGCCTAAAAGCAACGTTGCCAAATTTATTCTCAATTAGTCTATTTATGCTAAATTGTACTATAACAGTAAATATAAAATTTTGTTACTAATCCTTAATATTTCCTATGTAAGGAATACAAAAAAGATAATCCTGTTGTCAAAATTTATTCAGTGTGCACCTCCGCGGTGGTCTACGGCTAAAGTGTCTTCTATAAAGTTGCTGATGATGTTTAACCCGTTTATAACTGACTAACTTTTCCATTTAAGGAAATTTAGTCTTTTTGAAAAATCACTCAACTTTTTATACATATATATATCTTTTAAGTATACAATTGTAAACTATATGGTTTAGCCTTCTTGAAAAAACCTTTGAAGGTTTATAATAACAAAAGGAAAAGTGATATATTTCATAAATCCAAATGTTGTTTTGTTCCATACTGCTACTAGTCTTTTTCATCTTCTTAATAAATGAGTTATTCTGCCGAATTTGACACATTCACTTATCATCTCTGAAAATCAAATTTTTTTTATTAAATTAAAATAGGTACTTACTTTTTCAACTACTACTGGTGTGAATAATTCGTTTATGATTATAAAAATTTATGATTTTTTTTTGTCTTGACGATATGTCAATTGTTTTTTTTTTTTTCAAAAAGAAGGCAAGTGATACGTCAATGAGATAGGACTGGTTAGAAACAAAAGTCTTAAATGACNTTGTCTTGACGATATGTCAATTGTTTTTTTTTTCAAAAAGAAGGCAAGTGATACGTCAATGAGATAGGACTGGTTAGAAACAAAAGTCTTAAATGACAATTTATCTCTTGTAAATCTTTTGTCTTGGAAACAACTACGACTGATGATAAAGATAGATCTTAGAGATTAAGCTCCAAAATCTAAGTATCCTGTTGTGTCATCCAGGAGCATTTTCTTTGACCCAAGACAAAAAAAAAGATACCAGGGACAAGACAAGGACATATCCTGTCACTCATGTCATATGTCAAAAGGACCATTGGACAAAGTTTGTATTCAAACTCTTCAAATATCTCATTAATTCCTAAATTTTTGAGTCATCTAACATCTTTCAAGATGACTTCGGCATGGAGAATAATTTTTAAAATAGTAATATTAACAATAATGATTTGTACCAACGGTTTAAGTATCTGTAGACTAAATCATAACGTAAAGCCGTTGGAGTAACATTCAGATATATTGATAAAGAACAAAATAAATTATTTTATTTTGTGTCATAATATCAATAATATGTCACTCTATTTGACCTAAAGAGTAAAATTTTGTGTAAAAAAAGTTTTTTTTTTGAGTACGAGGTTTACAATAAGTATCATCGATTTCATCAAACATGCAAAAATAAAAACACAAAATTCAAACAGACAGACGGACAGACGGACAGACGGACAGACGGACAGACGGACAGACGGACAGACGGACAGACGGACAGACGGACAGACGGACAGACATGATGAGCACAATACCCTACTACTACTAAAGCACTCTATGGATAATAATAATAATAATAATAATAATAACAATAATAATAATAATAATAATAAATACTTAATAATTCACGATGGGGAAGAAATCCAAAGTTTTGATACTGGGGTTTTGTGGGGTTAGTTTTGTTGCGGCNGCTTAATAATTCACGATGGGGAAGAAATCCAAAGTTTTGATACTGGGGTTTTGTGGGGTTAGTTTTGTTGCGGCAATTTTTTGAGGACTGAGTGACGCAGAAAATGAACGCAGCTGGGAATCATATCTAAACACAGTACGACAACCAATGAAATAAAATTAATACAATAATTGTAATTCAGATGATGTCGGAATTATCATATGTTGTGAATGAGACAGGGTTAATAATTTGACGACACTCATTTCTTATTATTTGTTTAGAAGATTATGTTAGTTGTTAATAATTTTTTATTTTTATTATTATATTACTCAATTTATTCGTAGATAGAGGTAATTTGCATTGATTTTCAATCAAGGTGACATTTAATTAGTATCATCAAATTCATTAGAGATGTTGAGACATTCAGGCGACTGGTGTACGCGTGATTGNATTCATTAGAGATGTTGAGACATTCAGGCGACTGGTGTACGCGTGATTGAGCGGCAATTTCAAAACTAGAGGGTTAGGCGTCACGTCGGACCTCACGGATTGGTTGAAAAAAAAAAAAAAAATTTTTTTTTCAAAATCAACCTGTCGCACGATCAACTAAGTACCAATTTGAATCCAATAAAAAATAAATAAAAACTAATTTTATGAGTTTTTGACGCATGTTGAATACTTTAAACTTTGTGTATTGTTAACCCTCTAGGAACCAGGAAAATTTATACCGAGTGTCCAAAAGTTGATTCCTGAAACAAAAAATTCAAAAATTCAAATTTGAATATTCAAAATTAATTTGAAAATTCAAAAATTCAAATTCACCGAATCAAATTTGAATCTTCAAAATTTATTTGGATCTAATAGGGTTAACACTCTGTTTACCATCTTTCAGGTGTAGTAGACTCCACGTTTGTGTTTACTACTATATCTTACACAACAATAGAAAATTTTGACACGATTGTTATTGAAATGACCTTTAGGTTCTGGTTCATTCAGAAATAATGCCAAAAACCTTAAAATTAATGAAGTTGTCTTAAAAATTATAATGAAATTGTAGGTTGTACAGGAGGAGTGGACAAACTAGACAGTATAATCTTAATAATTTTTAGGATTCTACAGTTTTGTCGAAGTCTTTCATGTGGTTTTAACAGTCAAAAAAAAAATTTTTTTTAATATAGATAATTTAGACAAAATTTTGTATTCAAAGGACGTTTGTTTTGTATTAAATTACTTAAAAATTTGTTTTTTGGTTTTTTTTTGTGATGACATTTATTTAGTAAAATAGGAATTATGTATCTTTTTCTTTACCTCTTTGTTTAAAACCNTATAATCTTAATAATTTTTAGGATTCTACAGTTTTGTCGAAGTCTTTCATGTGGTTTTAACAGTCAAAAAAAAATTTTTTTTTTAATATAGATAATTTAGACAAAATTTTGTATTCAAAGGACGTTTGTTTTGTATTAAATTACTTAAAAATTTGTTTTTTGGGTTTTTTTTGTGATGACATTTATTTAGTAAAATAGGAATTATGTATCTTTTTCTTTACCTCTTTGTTTAAAACCNGTTTTTTTTGTGATGACATTTATTTAGTAAAATAGGAATTATGTATCTTTTTCTTTACCTCTTTGTTTAAAACCTTAAGACCTATAACTGTTAGGTATATTGTTTTAGTAAATTAATCTGACAGTAATGACATTCTCATATTACTATGCAAAAAAAAAGTTACTTTTTTGGTTCATAATTCTTAAGTTTTAAAAGCTAGTCTAATAACAATTACAATAATTATTCGTAACTTTTTTGTTGAAATTTGTAGACACATTGGGTTAGACAATAACGGGTTAATTTTATGTTCTTTATACAACACAACTACACCGGTGAAAACCTCAGTAAAGTTCCAAACCAGAGTTCGAAAAAATCGGATTTTTATATAAAAATCCAAAAAATTCGATTTTTTGGATTTAAATCCGATTTNGAGTTCGAAAAAATCGGATTTTTATATAAAAATCCAAAAAATTCGATTTTTTGGATTTAAATCCGATTTTTTTTATATTTTTATAGTTCGATTGTCAAAAATCAAAAATATGATGTCTGAAAGCGCATTGAAAAAAAAATTGAAGTTTTTAAACTTTGCAGATTACAAGTTTTTCTGAAAAGATTTCTTTGAATTCAAAATGTNGAAAAAAAAATTGAAGTTTTTAAACTTTGCAGATTACAAGTTTTTCTGAAAAGATTTCTTTGAATTCAAAATGTGCAAGTGTTAAAGTGATTTCACCTAAAACAAAATTGAAGTTAAGAATTTGAATTTAGATGTAGTGTTAGTTCTGAAATTTAGCTTCAAGTTTGTCTTAACAGCTAAAAATAAAAATTCAAAAAATCATTGATTTTTATTTTTGGATTTAAATTCGATTTAAATTCANGAAAAAAAAATTGAAGTTTTTAAACTTTGCAGATTACAAGTTTTTCTGAAAAGATTTCTTTGAATTCAAAATGTACAAGTGTTAAAGTGATTTCACCTAAAACAAAATTGAAGTTAAGAATTTGAATTTAGATGTAGTGTTAGTTCTGAAATTTAGCTTCAAGTTTCNGAAGTTAAGAATTTGAATTTAGATGTAGTGTTAGTTCTGAAATTTAGCTTCAAGTTTCTCTTAACAGCTAAAAATAAAAATTCAAAAAATCATTGATTTTTATTTTTGGATTTAAATTCGATTTAAATTCAATTTAAATCCGATTTAAATTCGATTTAAATTCGATTTAAATCCGATTTAAATCCGATTTAAATTCGATTTAAATCCGACTTCGAACTCTCCTCCAAATTCATCTTCAGTTATAGGTCCAAAAAAAAAAATTTTTTTTAAACACATATTGATTTACAATGTCTGAATTCATAAATGGTTAAGAATACTAATAAATAAATCAATTGTTGAGATTAATAACTTCCATTGGCACGCGACTCCCTGGAGTGTTCAGTTACAACAATAGATATTTCTCCCATTACTCATCGCACCATGCTAACAGCACCCAATGCTTCAAAAATTGAATACAAGCCTCAAAAATTTCATATCCAGTGCCAGTCATTTGACATTCAATCACTCACATCATAAACAATATTTTCGTCATTTTTTTAAACCTTAGGCAGAAATTGATAACTTTAATAAATGAATGGACTTGAAACATCCTGCTCAAAAAAAAAAAAAAAAAAAAACCCGAAAATTTGAACCAGGTTTGAAAAACTCCATTGTTGGTTCGTTTTTTCACCTTAACTTCAAAATTAACATAATCTCACAGAAACTTATATTAACATCTGTTAATACAAGTTTGAAATGTTATTTTTCTAATTTGATGTGTTGACTGAGACTAATTTGAATAAGACAAGAAATATGTCAAGAAGAACCTAAATTGACTAAAGATTATTGAAAACCGGAAGTAGAAGGGGAAAAAAAAATAATCCATTAGAACAATTATTGATGCAAGGAGATACGTATACAAAAAAAAAACGACAGGTGTGTAACGAGAAGAAAAACTAACAAAAGGAATGATTTACTTCGAAGATGTATTTTTTCAAGTCAAATATATAAAAACTTATAAAAATTTGTGAATTTTTTACATATAATTTTTTTTATATATTTTTGTTATATTTATAAAAAATTTAAGAAAATTTTTTAAAATTTTGAGAGGAAAGCATATAGGTAGAAAGATAAAAGAAAGTCATTAAGACTACTACTTTATGAGTTTGTAGAGATAGTTTGAGTTTGAGTAATAAATGATTAACCTGTCTTAAGTAGTAATTAATGAAATGAACATTAGAAATGTGTAGATTGATGAGCTCATGCGCAGTATTCAAAAAAAAAAAGTGTGAGTGGTAACAAAGTCCAGCCCATTGGCGGGTAGGTCTTGTCTCCACCCTCCGCCTCAGAAATCTACCAACATGTTTCTCTTGACTTTGACAGTTCACATCACAGTCGACGCGTACCAGTGACTCGTACTTCATCCAACACCTTCAGAGTATCACATCCAACACGTTTTTTTATGAAAACAACAGACATTCGTTCATTTTCACCGGTTAGCTCAAAGTGAAAGGAGTTGGATTGAGTGAAAGTCAAAAAATTACAAAAAAAAATACTCAATAGTGGTGAATTTTTTAAAATCAACTCATCAATTTATTAAAATTCACAAAAAATTTTTATTTACTTTTTATAAAAATTTTATCTAAGGATACAAATTTTTGATTGAATTCGTACTGTGTTGATACATTTTGTGAAACAAGGTTCAGATTCAGAAGTGGTTAGAAACTAGTAAAAAAAAAAAAAACTAGTGCCTAAAAGTTGTAGTACAGAATGTTGGTGACCTTCACTTGAGTCATTTGTGGTCATTGTTTTTTGTATTTTTTTTTTGTATTGTAAGTAACCTGTGCCAAAATAACACAATTTTTAACCCTCTACGCACTAAAAAGTTGATGATTTTTGATAAAGTGGTGAAATTTGGTCAAATGCAAATTTGAAAAAAAAATTTTTTTTTTTGATTAAAAATTTTTTTTTGATTAAAAAATTTTTTTTTGGTATAAATTTTTTTTCAAAAATATAATTTCATTTTTTGAAAATGATGGGTCCTGGAGATAGTTACTCTGCACATCTTCATGCTCATCACCATCACCCGGGTAACCACACAATCCCTATGGATTTACACGTCCCACAAGGATTTCCATACTACCGGTGAGAAAATATTTTATACTTTTATTAAATTAATTAGTTAAGCTTGGTTTATACAATGACAATTGTACAAAAGAAAATCTCTGTGTTTAGCATAAAAGTTATGAAAATGATATCCCCCTTTTTTTGCTTAATAATTATTAATCCAAATTAGTCCAAATGGACTCAGTGGAGCGAGGGTTAAAAATGTATTAAAAAAAAAGAATTTTCAATTCATAAAATTGGATTAATATTATAAAATCTAGTCTCAAAAACCAACAGGACGTCCTACATTATCCGATTTGCATTAGGTCAAAAATCCAGGTAGGAAATTTTTCTCATCCGGAACAATAAAGCTGATCCTCATTGTTATTGTTCCGTATGAGCAAAGATTAGAATTCATCCAAGTGGAAGAGAATTGGGAACTTATTTTTTTTTGGTAGGTTTCATTAGCTTAAAGCCTTCGGTATAAAAATTGGGATCATCAACTAATACCCGGGTAGTGTGGTTTTTTTGGAGAATTATGAGATCTTTATTATTAGGACTTTATCTGGTATGATTAGTTACTCATTTTCTCTTAAGCTCTAATTATACCTGCCTGTCACCTGTGGATTTAAAACGAAAAAAAGTTTATATAATGAAAAAAGAAAGAAAAATTAGAAATCGTTACAATCGAATTATTAATCATAACATTTATTTTAAGTTATNTTTCTCTTAAGCTCTAATTATACCTGCCTGTCACCTGTGGATTTAAAACGAAAAAAAGTTTATATAATGAAAAAAAGAAACAAAAATTAGAAATCGTTACAATCGAATTATTAATCATAACATTTATTTTAAGTTATATAACGATTTTTTTTATCTTAACGTTTATGCATAGTTACAACGATTTTTTTTATCTTAACGTTTATGCATAGTTACACCGATTTTTTTTTATCTTAACGTTTATGCATAGTTACAACGATTTTTTTTATCTTAACGTTTATGCATAGTTACAACGATTTTTTTTTATCTTAACGTTTATGCATAGTTACAACGATTTTTTTTATCTTAACGTTTATGCATAGTCACAACGATTTTTTTTATCTTAACGTTTATGCATAGTTACACCGATTTTTTTTTATCTTAACGTTTGCATAGTTACAACGTTTTTTGTTATCTTAACGTTTATGCATAGTTACAGCGATTTTTTTTATCTTAATGATTATACAGTTATATAACATTTTGTTTATCATCTTAACGTTTATGCATAAATATAAAACATTTATGCATAGTTATATAACGTTTTATTTATCATTTTATTTTTTACGTGAAGCTATATAAGTTTTTCATTTATTATTTTAATATTCATGTAGAATTATACAACTCTTGATTTATTATTTTAACGTTTCTGTATAGTTTTACATATAACGTTTTATTTATAATTTTAGCATTCATCAATATCTATATAACGTTTTATTTATTCTTGTAACAGTCATAGTTATATAACGTCTATCTACTAGACGTTATTAACAACACAGATTTTTAATTACGTATATTAATTAAACGTTTTATTTATTCTACTAACGTTTCATTATAAGTTTAAACGTTTAATTATTCATGATTATATATTATATTATTTAGTTTTTCGACGTTTAATTAGAGTTTTATATAATTTTTTTCATTTATCATTTATCAACGTAACGTATTTAAAGATATGTAACGTTTTACTCATAGCTATGACACGTCAAAAAATTTTTAAATCGTTTTAACGATAACTTGAAGTTATATAACGTTTCATTTATAAGTCTAATATATTTTATTTATTATTGTTTTAATGATTTTTTATAAAAATTCACATATGTCAAGTTTCATCATATTTGAACCGATTGACACTCCAAATTATATTTGTTGCGTAACCCGGTCGATAAAACTTGACAAAAACAATAGTAATAATAATTTACATTTGAGAAATCGTAAAAATTGCTTAAAAACCTTCATTTGTAGATAAAATTAATTGTTTTTTTTTTGAAGTGAGAACAGTTAATGATAAATTTGATAGGATAGTTATGAAGAACACCTGGAATCTAGTAGTCTTTACAAAAGCTCCTGTTCTCATATCATATAAATTTATGTTAATTTGTAAACTCCTGAATTTTAGGGACTTATATAAATTTGACATTTGATAAATGTATATTTGGCATATATAATCCTAAAAGTTCTTTGATACGTTCTAATTAGATTTGTCTCTGCCATTGGATAATAAAACTAACCTATTATATGTATTAACTCATCCAATATAAATTGGAGAGGTGCTAATAACGGTGCTAATCATAATTCTAATAGTAGTTCCCAAAGAAATTTTCACTTATGATGTTGTATACCCTAAATAGTGAAAGTTACCTGTGTCAAATTTATTCTTTATATAGCATCTCCAGTGTTAAAAAAGTATATATACCCTAATTATGTGAGTATAAGTATAGTATGTTTTTTTTTTTGTTCAAACTAAAAAGAGTNTACCTGTGTCAAATTTATTCTTTATATAGCATCTCCAGTGTTAAAAAAGTATATATACCCTAATTATGTGAGTATGAGTATAGTATGTTTTTTTTTTGTTCAAACTAAAAAGAGTAGTGTAATTTGTTGAACCTTCATATGTCATAAAATCATCCTCTTTTTCCCACCTTTAGGGCTCGTTGCGTGGTCTGGTGGGTTTTGATTATAAAAATATTTTTGAATTTAAAAAAAAATTTTTTTTTTTTTTTTCTTATTTTTATGTGCAATTGTCTAATTTTTATGAAAAAGTTGATATAAAGTGGGTAGTAAGGCATCCAATGGGAAATATTTAATGATGTAGTTATCTTGAGAAGTATCTTATTTCGTTTTTTGGATGGTATCAAACTTAAGGATCTTATCCAGGGGTTTTTTGTTTCACTAGCCCCAGACTGACCAAACATGAAACAAAACGGAACAATGACTCCTTGGTGGAGTTAATTGTTGGGTCATTATGCACAGTGCAGATTCCCATCACTCTTAACTCATCACTCCATTCGTTGAACCCAAAAAAAAATTTTTTTTTGTATTCTTATTTTTATGGAGGAGTTTCAGTTTCTACTTTTGTTCCATCCTTCTTTGATGAGACAAACGATCCTTATCCTAAAAATACAAGGGTATATTAATCAGTTAATCTTGTTGTTGTTGTTTTCTTTGGACGCATTGTTGGTTGTACATTTAAGTTAACTAGCTCATATGAGCAAAGTGTATAGAGGCATATAGTTGGTTGGTACCAAACGTAGCACAAAAGCTTGTAGTTTTAGATTTTCAGTTGATCAATCTATCACCGGTAGTCTAGAAGTATAGATTTTGTGGAACATTTAGAACCACCGTAAAAACTGTGCCACGGTGCACTTTGCTCACAAAAAATTATTTTTTTACTAGTCTTAGTTTTTAAAACTAGCCATAGTTTGCTGCATTTGCTGCTTCGAAAGCAGCGATTCTAGGCAGAAACAGCCAAAAAATCCGAATTTTATCCGGGTTCCCCAACCTGAGTTTTACCCAGCTTCGAACCCTGGTTTCTGGATAAATGTGTGAGATTCATAAAANATTTTGTGGAACATTTAGAACCACCGTAAAAACTGTGCCACGGTGCACTTTGCTCACAAAAAATTATTTTTTTAACTAGTCTTAGTTTTTAAAACTAGCCATAGTTTGCTGCATTTGCTGCTTCGAATGTAGCGATTCTAGGCAGAAACAGCCAAAAAATCCGAATTTTGTCCGGGTTCCCCAACCTGAGTTTTACCCAGCTTCGAACCCTGGTTTCTGGATAAATGTGTGAGATTCATAAAANATCCGGGTTCCCCAACCTGAGTTTTACCCAGCTTCGAACCCTGGTTTCTGGATAAATGTGTGAGATTCATAAAATATTTTGTAATTATTAATATTAATTAATATACAGTGGAATTCGTTTAATGTCATCCCCAAGGGAGCCCAATTTTTGGTGATATAAAGCGAAAGTGACAGAAAGCGATATAGGCAACTTTTTTAATTTTGGTGTTGTTTAACATGGTCTTTGGTGAGAAAAAACGGATTTGTGAATCTTGGCTTACTTGTTAATTTTACTATAACAGAATAAGTGTTCAAAATTACATACGTCTAAACTAAAGAAAATAGTAATTATTTTCTGCGCACACAACATGAAAATGTTTCTTTAGTGATGATTTTGTCCAAATTTTCTAAGCAATAGTTAGTATCTTTAGAAGCTCGTTTGTTTGTAACATTACAAAGAATCCATAACTTAATTTTCTCAAAAATTCTGAACTTGTCCCATACTAGGAATATATATGTTCATGTTCAACTAAACTGTGTATTTACTTGCAGCATGTTCAATCTGGTCCCTATTTTTCAGAATTTTACTTACTGTACTGATGTCAATGTGATAGTTGTCAGAGATAACTTTCGTACTCACTTTGTTGTCTAAGTTTGCTAAAATCTACAACTTTTGCCTAATTGTTAGTTTTATTCNGATAACTTTCGTACTCACTTTGTTGTCTAAGTTTGCTAAAATCTACAACTTTTGCCTAATTGTTAGTTTTATTCATTTTTCTATTCCCATTTTCTTAACCCGGTGTAGGCTAACCCTGTTTTTTTTTTGAAAAACCCGCCAGATTCAACATGAATTGTATAATTATTATTAGCAATAGCTAATGTTATACAAAAGTTATCTAAAAGACTATTTTGACCAATAATATAGTATGTCTATAAAGCGAAGATTAAAAGACAAAAGTGACAGGGCTGAATGGACCCCATAAAGTTAGTGTTGTTACGCCTGACATTTGATTTTTGATTGGTTAGTTGGTTCTTGAGAAGGCTATTTTCTTGAAAAGAANTAGTGTTGTTACGCCTGACATTTGATTTTTGATTGGTTAGTTGGTTCTTGAGAAGGCTATTTTCTTGAAAAGAAGTCATGCAAGCCCTTTGACTTTGAGTTTGATTATTGAATACAATTGTTAAATTGTAAGATTAAGTTTAGCTAAGGGTCTGAATGAAGGAATTGATTGAATCTCTATGGAAATCTTTTGACCTCTTCACCTGCGGCCACTTTGTGTGATAGGTTGTCCACAGTGAGCCTTTCCTGTAGGTCTTGTCGTGTCATGAAACACGAACAAGTATTATTATCACATATTGCACACAGACACAAACCGCTGACCTTAGGTTAATGAAAATAACTTCAAAAAATCACCCGGCCAGTTTTTGAAGAGTNACACAGACACAAACCGCTGACCTTAGGTTAATGAAAATAACTTCAAAAAATCACCCGGCCAGTTTTTGAAGAGTTAAAAAAAATCATTATTGAATAATGGAATACAATAGAGACACACAGTTCAATGAACAAAAAAAAATTTTTACAAGGAGACTCAAAGTGATAGGACGATAGGAAACGTTGAGGATTGGTCAATTTAATTCTTTGATAAAAAAAAACACAGTCTACCGATTTCCATAATGTTCCGGTGTTTTGAGCTACATAGAACCTACGGCAAAAAAATTACCGTATAGCCTTTAATAATGCAAGGCGTGTATTTATATTACAATTTCTATAGCTAGAAAGCAATAGAGTGTGTAAAATAGAGTAAAAATTTTTTGAAAAAAAAAAAAAAATTTTTTGAAAAAAGTCGGCTTATATGAATGAGGATTACGGTACTTTCCGTTGCAGCAGTGTTAATAATGGAAAAAAGTTTTTATNAATTTTTTTAACTCTGAATTTTATAAAGTAGAAACTTTATAAATGAAATATTTTGCAGTATTTTGTTATTCATCCATGTCTCCTTCCTTGAATAGTATTTTTTTTTCAAAAGGAATTCAATTTAGCACTTAAAAAGTAAAAAGTATATCAACAGCCCTTTTAAAATATTTTCTTTTGTGTTGAAAATATTGAACCCTCAAAAAAAAAATTTTTTTTTTCGAAACTTTGTACCCCACTTAACTTTTGTAAAAAATACGGAGCAAAATCCTTATTCAAATGTGCCAATCATAGTAGTAGTTAGTAGTTGTGTAACTTTTTGATCCGCTTCCCCTATTTGGTGCAAAATTTTTGACAAGTGAGTAACAAACTGGATTATNAATTTTTTTTTTCGAAACTTTGTACCCCACTTAACTTTTGTAGAAAATACGGAGCAAAATCCTTATTCAAATGTGCCAATCATAGTAGTAGTTAGTAGTTGTGTAACTTTTTGATCCGCTTCCCCTATTTGGTGCAAAATTTTTGACAAGTGAGTAACAAACTGGATTATTATCACTCTGCAGAGAGTAAAAAAATGACGCCAGATGCAAGTTGCCATAAAAATTTCAATAAAGGCAAAAATTGATTGGCCCACTAAGAAATTAAGTGTATGAAGTTTATGGTATATTTTAGTTACACACATAAATTATGAAATAATGATAATGTGATTAGAGGGTTAAGATTTTTACTAAAGAACTGACAAAAAAAAATTTTTTTTTAATAATTTTTTTTTTAATTTTGTCGATTTTTTCTATTCTATCACGCAATAAAAAGTAAGGAAGAAGTAAAAAAAAATTCATCTTGGGAANGTATATTTTAGTTACACACATAAATTATGAAATAATGATAATGTGATTAGAGGGTTAAGATTTTTACTAAAGAACCGACAAAAAAAAAATTTTTTTTTTACTAATTTTTTTTTTAATTTTGTCGATTTTTTCTATTCTATCACGCAATAAAAAGTAAGGAAGAAGTAAAAAAAAATTCATCTTGGGAAATTAATTTTTACCTTGTCCAGGTGAAAAAAAATAAATAAGAAAATATGTAATTTTTATAAATTATAAGTTATATAAGTGAAGTTATAAGAGAATTTGTGTAGCTGGATAAATTTTTAGTGATGAGATGACATTTGTCACACTGTAGAAACCTATAGTAGTAATAGTGTTAATCATATAGAGTTTTTGTAAAAAGTTAAGCTTCAACACAAAATATTGTGCATTTATCCAATCAGACTCGAATATTTAAATAAAATGAAATATGATTGGTTGAATTTGAAATTTTGAAATTTTGAACTTTTTATGTTTATTTTTTATTTTTGGGAAGGAAAGGGTTGGATTCTAATTATTAAAAGACTCGATATTTCTTAATTTTTTTCTTCACTTTTGCCTACTAACGAAAGTGAACTAAAAGTACTATATTGCCCAAATTGTAAAAATTTCTTAAAATTCTTGATCCATTTGCGTTAATGTGACATAAATGACAACATAATCATAACTGCATAATGACTGCATAATAATAGTCTTTGTTGTATATTTTAACCCTATGTATACTGTAGTTGGTTTTAATAATACCTAAAAAAAATTTTTTTTTNTGTAAAAATTTCTTAAAATTCTTGATCCATTTGCGTTAATGTGACATAAATGACAACATAATCATAACTGCATAATGACTGCATAATAATAGTCTTTGTTGTATATTTTAACCCTATGTATACTGTAGTTGGTTTTAATAATACCTAAAAAAAATTTTTTTTTTATTGTAATATTATGTTGCAAATTTACTACTTTAATTACTACTATTTAAACTTCATCAGTACTAAAAAGTCTTAAAATGAAAATCTCACCTTTAGAAAAAAATGAATAATTCAAAAAAAATTTACTTATTCGAACAGCGTTTTAGGATTTAATTTCTAAAGAAATATTNTAGTCTTTGTTGTATATTTTAACCCTATGTATACTGTAGTTGGTTTTAATAATACCTAAAAAAAATTTTTTTTTATTGTAATATTATGTTGCAAATTTACTACTTTAATTACTACTATTTAAACTTCATCAGTACTAAAAAGTCTTAAAATGAAAATCTCACCTTTAGAAAAAAATGAATAATTCAAAAAAAATTTACTTATTCGAACAGCGTTTTAGGATTTAATTTCTAAAGAAATATTTTTTGGTGATAAAATGTAAATATATATATATATTTTTTTAAACCAATGTTGTAGTAGAGTGGTAGTAGTTATTAAGTACTATTAAGAAAAATGACATGTCATAAGGGTATATAACCAGAGGCGAAGATTTTTCTGAGTACTTTCTACTGGTTGCATACAAAATGCTCTATTAAGGTAGTTAGTTATCTTGTCACAAAAATTTTTTTTAGAAGAAAATAATATGAAAGTTTTAAGTTATCAAAATTCTGTTTCTTAGTATACCAAAAAAATTTNTTAAACCAATGTTGTAGTAGAGTGGTAGTAGTTATTAAGTACTATTAAGAAAAATGACATGTCATAAGGGTATACAACCAGAGGCGAAGATTTTTCTGAGTACTTTCTACTGGTTGCATACAAAATGCTCTATTAAGGTAGTTAGTTATCTTGTCACAAAAATNAAAAAATTTTTTTTTAGAAGAAAATAATATGAAAGTTTTAAGTTATCAAAATTCTGTTTCTTAGTATACCAAAAAAATTTTTCGTAGCTAATGAAGCTTATGTTTAATTCATGAAATTTTAAAATCTAAAATCTTTTGGTACTGTGTGGTGAGGTGATAAGTTGAAGCACGCGGACTGTTTTTGAGATTAACTCTCAAAAGTCTCAAACCAAAAAAATAGACCACCTTTGTTTAAAACCTTGTGTATGAAAAAATTACAATAGAAATAAGAAAAAAAGAACTAAAAGGTAAATGAAATTTCCCACTACTGTATCAATAGCACCTTGAACAATTAACTTTGAGTCTGAATGAGTTAAAGCTCTCTTAATTTCCCTTATGTGTGAAAATAACACCCCCAGAGGTGACATTTTAAGAAAATTTATGATCTCATTTCCGCCCTGGAGAAACAAAAACAAAAGTTTAAATAACCTCATCAACTCTGTCTGTTAAGAATTAATTTTATATAATCGAAGAAAGACGAAAGTAGTTATTTTTCTTTAATCGTAAAAATTTTCATTAAATTTTGGATCATAAAAATTTATATCAAATTTTTATAACCACCCTATACATGGTGGTTCATCTTTTTTTGACACCGTACAAAGTCTATCACTACACTGATGACAAAATTATACAAATATTTAGGGCTGTTGCGGATAGTATATCACGTATTGAACATAATTTTTATAAAAACAAGATTCGTTTTGACTCATTTCACGCGAACCTGCAAGAGTCAATTTTTAAAGCCTCTAGTACAATTAATACTCTAGTATAATAAATCTAATAAAATTATTAATTCATTTTTTAGGAATTTTGAAAAAATTGTCTAAAAAATTATCCGCACGGATACCTATAAGTATCCGGTATCTGGCGGATAGTCCATCCGGCAGAGTTTTAGGCACCAGATATCCGCAACACCTCTACAAATAATACAATACAATACAAAGTTTCATCCAATATGCTCCAAATCAATGTATTCTATACTCAAAATACGTCACCCAAAAGATAAAATTTTGATAAAAATACTTAAAACAGCCTAAAATAAAACAATAATTAACAAAAACTTAAAATAAATTTAAAAATTATAACAAAGTACTTGAATTAACTCTATGAAACCTAAAATATTTTGTAAAATATTTAGGTTTCATAAAATGGAGTACTAAAGCAATACAAATATACGACTATACAATAATTCAAGTTTACAAAAATAAGCAAATAATGGTATATTAATCATTTTTGAAAGGTAAGGCAAAAACATAAATAACTTCTGAGAAACTCAAATAAAAGTAATAAAAAAATAAATTTTTTGAAGATTTCAATTTCCCACCTTTTCTTTCCCATCACCAAAAACTCTCAATAAATAGTATAAAGAGTAAAATGAGAACCAAAATGTAGAAATAAGTGTAAACTTAATGAGTACCAAAATATAAAAATAAATTGATAAAAAAGATTAATCACCCTGTATAATATAAAATATGCTAAGTTATCTAAAATAATAAAAATAAATTAAATAAAATTTTAAAATTCCATCTAGTAAAATTAAAAATATTGATAAATAATAATAATTGTTATTGTTTTGATTTTATTTAGTTTCTATTATTAATTGTAGAGAATCCGTTGTTAATTTCAATTAATAATTTCCACAAGTTGAGAAAAGTTGCTCTCATTTTGACAAGTAAAGATTTTTATCTTTAAGAAATAAAATGGTTTGAAGTTTGATTACAGAGCAACC
Source organism: Holacanthella duospinosa (assembly GCA_002738285.1). Classification (NCBI taxonomy): domain Eukaryota; kingdom Metazoa; phylum Arthropoda; class Collembola; order Poduromorpha; family Neanuridae; genus Holacanthella; species Holacanthella duospinosa. Next base: position 181,776 of record NIPM01000230.1, on the reverse strand, counting down.
TATCCACTTTAGGTTGAGAATAAATTAAAATTAAGCGNTAAATAAAATGGTTTGAAGTTTGATTACAGAGCAACCTATCCACTTTAGGTTGAGAATAAATTAAAATTAAGCGGATTGGGTGTAGAGGAACGATTTAAAGTGACTCAATTTCTTCTCTTCATCACATAAGATTTCTTATCAGAAAAGTTGGATGTTGGATGACGGCAAATGGGAGTATGAATCCAATCCACCCTGGTTCACTACTCAATGCCTCCGAGTCAAATAACTACTCTCATCTTTTTGAATTAAAAAGTATTCTTTTGGCGGAGGACTTTCTGTCTACTTTAAGTACACTGGTAAACCTATTGAGAACAAAAATTGAAAATAATGAACTTGCTCTTAAGCTTTTCTGTAACAATCAAAATTTTCTTAGCTTCCAGATTTACATTTTAACTTAAGGAGTAGATGGATTGTTAGATTAAGGTAGAAGAGGATGACCTGGGTCTTCCAACGGGAGATAATGGACATCACTTTTATAACCCTTTTCGTATTTTTTTGTTTTTTTTTNTAAGGAGTAGATGGATTGTTAGATTAAGGTAGAAGAGGATGACCTGGGTCTTCCAACGGGAGATAATGGACATCACTTTTATAACCCTTTTCGTATTTTTTTGTTTTTTTTTTGGTAAGATGGTCCTTGATTTTATATCGGATAAGGACCATGAGCCTTAAATACTCAATGTACCATCCACTACGGCCGCACACAGTGGATGTTCTCACTTATCCCCATTTTTTTTACAATGTTTTATGTATCTCATCACTTTTTGGTCAAGNTGAGCCTTAAATACTCAATGTACCATCCACTACGGCCGCACACAGTGGATGTTCTCACTTATCCCCATTTTTTTTTACAATGTTTTATGTATCTCATCACTTTTTGGTCAAGTTTTTTTTTATCCCTTTACTAAATCAAAATGTCATTTTTTTTGTCACCAAAACCAAATTCAGTTTTCGTAGGGTTAATGTCCGGTGACGAGTGTTAGCGTCATGGGTGACGCGTAAAGTGTCAGTGTCCCCGGACTTGGGTGGGTGTTTGGGGATGAGTATTCACCAAACTTGAGTTCCCAATTTTATTTTTGTGTAAAATTATATTAATTTTTTTCCTATTTTATATAATTTTAATACTATTTATAATTTCTTAATTTCTAACGCGCGCTTCAACTAAAATTTTTTAAATTTTATATGGAGAGTATCAATACTTTGGGATTTAGGAATCATTTTTGCACACATTGCACATATTTATTTTTTTTTTTAATTTTTAAAATTTTTTAAACCATGCGCTGTCAGATAGCGCTGTCAAATCAATATTAAATTTTTTTACAACTCCTATGACTCATAGGAGTAAAAGGAGGCCCATTTTATAGCGCTGTCAAATCAATATTAAATTTTTTTTTTACAACAACTCCTATGACTCATAGGAGTAAAAGGACGCCCATTTTATGCCTGAAATTTAAAATTATTATGCAGCATTCACAAAAAAATTATGCGATATTATGCGCGGTGATTTAAAAGCTTATATTGACCGGCTGATGCACATTAATACCTTCAAACAAATTTGTGTACGTATATATGAGCACCATAGACGTTTCTTTATCCAAAATAATTTGAATTAGTCATGAAATTAAAAAATTTAGTATCCCCGACAAAGAAAATNAATTATTATGCAGCATTCACAAAAAAATTATGCGATATTATGCGCGGTGATTTAAAAGCTTATATTGACCGGCTGTTACACATTAATACCTTCAAACAAATTTGTGTACGTATATATGAGCACCATAGACGTTTCTTTATCCAAAATAATTTGAATTAGAGTCATGAAATTAAAAAATTTAGTATCCCCGACAAAGAAAATCACCCATATATTGGTAGATTTATCAAAATTTTTAAAATAAAATTGGTTAAATTAAATGTGTTCGATAAATAAAAATCTTCAAATTGTTGTTATTCGAACAACAATGTGGTCTTACGATGGTACAAAATGTACTAAAAGTTGTAAAAGTTCGGCACAAAATAAATTATACGTTTACGTTGAGATTATGCGTTATTATGCGAATTAACATTGCGTTAATCGGCTCCATTTTTCATAAATCGTGAAGATTAATCTAAGTATCACCAATTAGTGTTATTGCTTCGCTGCGATTATGCAAATGCATAGAAATGGCGTCCTTTTTGAACTTTTTAGATAAAGATATGTCATAGGCTATATGACATATCTTTATCCAAAAAAATTTGATTAACCCTATGTATGCTAAAAATTTTTAATTTTTTTTTGGTCGGTTTTTCTTCTAGTGAGTTGTAATTTAATTAAAAATTGAACTAGAAGTATATATTCTATTGTTGTTAGCATAATGTTTGAAAAATTTAGGGCTTCCGTGTGGCCCACTGTGTCAGATTGGTCATCAAGGCATTCCATTACAGTAAACTATTCACTTCTATCCATTAGTCGAACAATAGAAATGATACAAACTGGCAGGTAGGAACGCTACGATGAATTATCCTAACCTCAAATTTTAACTTGTTCTTACCAAGACACAGAGAGATCTTTAACTTATATATATATATATATTTTTCTTTTTGATATGACAAGAAATTTTATAGCAACTTGACACGCCATCATTTATCCATTTCAACTAAAGAACCTAACCATATCATTCGTCATTAGAAACAAGGAGTTGTTCATTTTACAAATTCTACTCGCGACTTTGTAGAAAAAAAACAAAAAAAAAATTATAAGTCCCCTGTACAAGGAACAGTAGCACAATATTGGGTTTCATTGTGACAAAGTTGACATGTGGGATCTGCAGGGTTAATATCTTACAATATTTCAGAGTTGGTCATTATTTTCATTAAGAAATTTTAAACTTTTGAAACCAAAAACATAGAAAAACTTCATATGAATACAAATAGCACTAAATTTTTGTTAAACTTAATAAAAAAAATTGTCACATTATNAATAGAAAAACTTCATATGAATACAAATAGCACTAAATTTTTGTTAAACTTAATAAAAAAAATTGTCACATTATCAAAAAATTCATTAAGAAAAATGCGTCTTCTATTAACCCTTTGATTAAAAGGAGTTGACAAAGATAAAATTATATGAATAGGTGTGATAAAATATAGACAGAGACACATTAGCACTGGATATTCAAGTACCGTTCCATGTTTCATTGTTTTTTTATCTTTATTGTTAATGGACCTACTGGCACGAGAACACAAAGGCGGACAGATACAAACAATTGAAAGTGGGCAGTGTATAGACCGACTTTGCTCATTTTTTATTTTTTGAAGTTGTTGAATCAAAAATTTATCAAAATGTTCGGCGTCTCTGAAAAAAACCTGTATTTTTTTTTTTTATTTTATACTAAGAAAATTATAATTATTAAAGTCTCTTAAGGAATCAATTAAGGAATGAAACAAATGAGACTCATTTATTTAAACAATTAAATGAATTCACATTTTACTAAAAGAAAACACACACANGGAATGAAACAAATGAGACTCATTTATTTAAACAATTAAATGAATTCACATTTTACTAAAAGAAAACACACACAAAAAAAAAATTTTTTTTTTCCAAAGGAATTAACTAACAATTTGACCAGTTTTGAAATTTTAACCCTAAACTAACGGAAAAAATTTTTCCGTCGTAATTTTTTTTGCATCGGTGGTGGTGGGATTTTGGCTTAAGTCAAAAAAAATACCATAANGGAATGAAACAAATGAGACTCATTTATTTAAACAATTAAATGAATTCACATTTTACTAAAAGAAAACACACACACAAAAAAAAAATTTTTTTTTTCCAAAGGAATTAACTAACAATTTGACCAGTTTGGAAATTTTAACCCTAAACTAACGGAAGNAGTTTGGAAATTTTAACCCTAAACTAACGGAAGAAATTTTTCCGTCGTAATTTTTTTTGCATCGGTGGTGGTGGGATTTTGGCTTAAGTCAAAAAAAATACCATAAATTTAAAAAATTATCCTCAACTTACTTATTTATTTCTAATGGTAAGTTTTTTATGTTAAATTATTTCCAAGTTTGTTAAAACAAATAATTATACTATAATTTAAAAGATAAAATCATGTAAATTAGATACCCAATTGTTAACCAAATGGTCTCATAATTCAAATTTTATTATGAAATATCCATTCACTAACGAAAATAACTATGTTCAAAAAAGGTGTAGTTTTCTCTATAAAATTGTTCTTGACAGAAATTTGTGTATATAATTCTAATCAAAGTCTAATTACTAAACCTATTAGTTGCAAATGTGGTTCACACTTCTAAATGTGATGGGAACCGTGTTGGATTTAGTGTTTATAGACTTGAAATTGAAGTAATTTGAATTTATATTTTAAAGATGTAAAATCTAGAAAACCAAAATTTGGTTTTCTATTGTTTTCTACAGTGGTTTTGAGTCTTGTGGTTGAAGATTGTGGTTGATTGAGCTTCTCCATGTGTTTCCTTTTCTGATAATTCTATAGTATATAGAAAGGGGTGAGATTTTTACCCGAAAGGGGTAGAAAAAAAAAATATATATATTTTTTTTATAGATATTTTCTCTTATGTTACCAGGTGTAAGGAACGACAATATCAACCCTTCACATCACAAGTGTTTTTAATAGCTACTGGAAACTAAAGTCCGATCTTGTTTTATTCAACCAAAAAAAAAAAATTCAATAGATATCATGGTAGTACTACTGGGGTTAGTAGATTTCTAAATAGCCTACAAATATCCCACATCATCCTCTTCATTTTCTATGAATTGTAACACATGGAAGAAAATTTTAGATAAAGGGATTCAAAACTCAGACCATTACTTACAATGTTGATTTTCAGAACTTTAAGTCATTTGAAATTATTTTGGAACCTCCTGTATGAAATGGGAAAATCTTCACTTACTACTCAAAATGTTTTAAATTTACATAAGTTATATTATTACCACATGTATTACAGGTATTATTAAAGTTTTGATTTTAAGACATTACGTTTAAAAAAAATGAATCTAAGGGTTAGTAAATAAATTTTTAAAAGAATAATTTATAGCCACATTTCACTGTAAACAAAAATTAAAATCCAACTACAAGATTTTTTTTTTTTTTTTTGTGATATTAGACAGATAAAAAATTACATTACCTTACTATTTAAAACTTATTAATTTGTGCCTAATAAATATAACTTAATATTTAATAATTATTTATTATTTAATAAACTTAAATTATTTTTTATTGTTAAAATTATTATACAGTACGCGCCAATGTTACTATACTTTGCTTGGGTTAATGTGGGTTAATATGGCGAATTTTAATTCAAGTGCCCAAATATGTTATCGTTCTTTATGACGTTCATTATTTGGGCCTCATATTGAAGGGTAAGATACCAGGGTCAAAATATAATTGAATTTTTAAGAATTTTTAAGAATTAAGCAAATTTGGATGAAAAACGTAAAACCTAAATCGACAGATTATTGATTGTTAATCCCGTGATTGAAACTGTTTATTTTTCGGTTTTCTTAAAATAACAAAGTTCTGTCACGAGAGGTTTTGTTATCAGTAGTATTCGGAAATACCATTAGCAAAAAAAAAATTTTTTTTTTTGGCAAAATTGGTGAAATTGGCAAAATTGACAGTGGCAAAATAAACTTGCCGCATTTTTTTTAAAAGGTACAGTTTCTTAGCAATTTTAAAAGTTTTTTTTTTCATTGTTACTTTATTTTGTAAAGGTCGGACTTTACTTTGCAAAGGTTTGTATGATTTACAAAAATTTCAAAATTTTCAAAATTATATAATTTATTATATAGTAACAAAGACAGTTTATTGCACTTGGACATATCAGTGCCCAACCTTAAATTTTTATTTTCCCAATGTTGTTGCCATGTTCACTTCATTGGTAATTTTACCCTATATTTAACCAATGTTGCCATGTTCACTTCATTGTCAATTTTTTTAATTTTATCCTATATTTCTTCAATTTTGCCAATTTTTTCAATTTTACTCTACATTTTGCAAATTTTTCTCTATATTTTTTGCTAATTTTGCTAATTTTACTATATATTTTGCTAATTTTGCCAATTTACCCTATATTTTGTAAATTCTGCCAATTTGCCCTATATTTAATAAATTCTGCCAATTTACCCTAAATTTTGTAAATTCTGCCAATTTGCCCTCCGAATACTGCGTGCTCACTGTATACAATTTTATTGATAAGCTTATAAATAATTGAATATAAATCTAAAGAGAAAATAAATAAAATAAAATTTTGGACACTTTTTGAGTCAAAATACAAAATGAAGATGCGAAATTCGTGATAAAGGTGTGAAAGTAATTGAAATCTGTCATAACGTCTAGACATGCGAAGTTTTTTTTTTTTTTATTTTTTACTAAAAACACGAACATAGAGTTATATCAATTTTACTCAAAGGGAACGCTCTGTATAAACTTTTAATTTCCATTTCTTTTTACTATTATTTACGTCTTCATCACGGCGGTGGTAACGAAATGAGTTATTTTTTTTNTTTAATTTCCATTTCTTTTTACTATTATTTACGTCTTCATCACGGCGGTGGTAACGAAATGAGTTATTTTTTTTATTTCAGAGTCAGGGAGCGTGGGAAATTTTTAGTTTTATTAGTCTATACACACATTCGTACAAAANATTTTTTTTATTTCAGAGTCAGGGAGCGTGGGAAATTTTTAGTTTTATTAGTCTATACACACATTCGTACAAAAGTACAGAGTTACTTCGACAAATTTCTGGTAAAAATGTATATTCTGATCTTTATCCAGAAATATTGCCAAAAAAAAAACATGAATTTTCTGCTCTGCCCTTTGGTAAAAAAAAATCCAAAGGAAGCGAGGATAATTATAAAATAAATAAGTTTTGGGTGATAAATGATGATATTTTTTTTGAGTCGTGTCCATAAAATATTTGTTGGTAAAACCTCTTTTTTTGGACTTTGAGAATGAGATTCCTGGAGGTAATCATTTAATTTTTACCTGTGTATATTGGACAAGAGAAGGAGGAGATAGAAATAAAAAAAAAAGGAATAATTGGTTAATTCTTTTTTGGCAGATTTATGATTTTGCCCACATTCAAAGATGAGTGTGGAGGAGGAGAAGATGAATACAGAGATTTCAAACTAATCCGCCTAATCTTGACGTAATAATAGGAAAAGTAATTAATCTTTACTAAACTAAATTAATTGTGTATCTTTTAGTAATTTAAACGTCATAATACTCATTTCAATTATTATTATATTATTATTATTTTAATATCAATTAAAAGTCACACTGGAGGTTATACGGTGAAGTTGAGAGAAAAGGATGGCGCGAGAAATTGGAAGCGCGCGCTCTAATATAGCCTGAGGCACTGGTTGAAATAACATGGCTCTTTTGAGTATTTAATTGAAAAATTATGCAAAAATTTTTTGTTTTAAAATCACTAAAATTTAATGTTAATGTTCAAAATTAACGTGTAATATTTTTTAGCTCTGTTGAATTGTTTGTTGGTTCTTAAAATTTTAGNAATGTTAATGTTCAAAATTAACGTGTAATATTTTTTAGCTCTGTTGAATTGTTTGTTGGTTCTTAAAATTTTAGGAGTATCATTTTATAGTTGGTCTTCACTGTACAATGAAGATCAATAAAAAAGATACCTGGAGAGTTGGAAGCGCATGCGCTTTAATANCACTAAAATTTAATGTTAATGTTCAAAATTAACGTGTAATATTTTTTAGCTCTGTTGAATTGTTTGTTGGTTCTTAAAATTTTAGAAGTATCATTTTATAGTTGGTCTTCACTGTACAATGAAGATCAATAAAAAAGATACCTGGAGAGTTGGAAGCGCATGCGCTTTAAGACTTGGGCACTGTTTGGAATAACTTGGAACAAATTTTGAATTTGTATTTAAAAAATTTTATACTCAAATTTTAGAAAAATAGTAAATAAATTTTCAGTTTCAAATTAATATAAAGTATTTTTTGAACCACATAAAATTTGTTCATAAAATTTTTTAATTTCAACGTTTTCAGTGGGTATCATTGTCTATTATATTGGGTGATTTTATTGGTGATTAGTTTTACAAAAAGGAATTATGAAAATTTGAAATTTTTTTTACTTTTTTAGAAAATTACAAGATTACAAAAACAAAAAAAAAAATTTTTTTTTTTAAATATTTTATTTTATGTAATTTATGCCTTCTCGAGAGAGTCGGCGTATAGCTCGCTACGCACACAACTCGCAACATCCACAAGTTTTCTTCTTTCGTCAAAATTTTCTATAAAACTATAAAAATTTAAAGTTTGTAATTTTTTTTCAAAAAAAAAAAAAAAAAAAAATTCAAAAAAAAATTTTTAGTTTATAAAAACTAGGTTATTCAAATTTCTTACAAATTTTTAAGAAACGAAAGTGTAACCTAATAAAATTTAGCTCGGTTGGTTTTCTTTTCTTAGCAATTTTTTTTTTTGGTGAGAATCAGTTTTTTGTTTTGTTTAAAAATTTTATACAGTTAGAATTTGTACTACTTCATTNTTTTTTTTTTGGTGAGAATCAGTTTTTTGTTTTGTTTAAAAATTTTATACAGTTAGAATTTGTACTACTTCATTAGATAAAGTACCATTGGCAAGTTCACATAATAATCTTAAAATCTTGATGAAGAGAATTAGTTATTTCCCTTTAATTTACGACATCTGAGCTCTTTAACATATTCATTAGGAAAAGTACAGTTAAAATGACTTCATAGCTTAAATTTTTTACGACTCCACCACCTTACTTCATCTCATAATGGAAAAATCTGTTCTAACTAATTTTTTTTTTGTTAATGAGTTCTACTTGGGAAAACCAGAAACACTTTAAACCTAATTGCTTATATTAAAATCAACCGCATNAACACTTTAAACCTAATTGCTTATATTAAAATCAACCGCATTAATTGCCAAATGTAAAAAAAAACAAGCAACTTAAGTCCCGTTTTTTTTTAATCCTTTGAGTAAAAAAAAAAACAATACTAATGCACTCAAGGAGTCATTACTATCGAAAACTTTTTCAGATTCTAAGGCTTTCTTTTAAAACAAAAGGGTCTTCTTGAAAAAGAGAAAGGAACATTAGGGTTATTGATGCGTTAGAAAGTGAACTGAGGCGAGAGNTTAATTGCCAAATGTAAAAAAAAACAAGCAACTTAAGTCCCGTTTTTTTTTAATCCTTTGAGTAAAAAAAAAAAACAATACTAATGCACTCAAGGAGTCATTACTATCGAAAACTTTTTCAGATTCTAAGGCTTTCTTTTAAAAAAAAAGGGTCTTCTTGAAAAAGAGAAAGGAACATTAGGGTTATTGATGCGTTAGAAAGTGAACTGAGGCGAGAGATCAATAAAAGAAAGGCGAAAATGAAGAAGGAAATGGAAAAATATTGAGAGAATCTNGATCAATAAAAGAAAGGCGAAAATGAAGAAGGAAATGGAAAAATATTGAGAGAATCTTGAAAGTGATCGTAAAAGCAGTGCGAGTTGAGAGAGAAAGTGTGAGTGTGGAGTGATGATCTTAGAACAGTCTGGGAAAAGTTGAGAAATATGTTGACTCAGACAATGAAAATACCGGCCTAAAAATCGGAAATTTTTCGGCTCCAAAAAAATTTTTAGTCTGAAAGAAGTCAGTAAATATGTTGTTGACTCTTTCAGTGAAAATGCCGGCTTAATGATCGAGAATTTTTCGGCTCCAAAAAAATTTTCAATCTGAGAGAAGTCAGAAAATATGTTCACTCGGTCAGTGAAAATGCCGGCCGGAGGATCGGAAATTTTCCGGCTACGAAAATGTTTTCTCCTGCTAGTGTAGTATTTTTATTATTTTTTATTATTATTCTATTTATAACTTATTGATTTAAAAACTTATAGCTCTGATGCAACTAAGCATAGATTGAGACCCTAAGGGTAACTTTAAGGTAATAGCGTATAGGTTGGAGTAAAATTGGCAATGAGAAAATTTGTTATGGATTTTTCTACCAAAAAAATTGGTAAATATAAATAGTTAATAACTATACTTTGGCTAAANAGAAAATTTGTTATGGATTTTTCTACCAAAAAAATTGGTAAATATAAATAGTTAATAACTATACTTTGGCTAAAAAAAATGTCGGCTAAAAAAAACTCAGATCGAACCGGTAAAAATACCGGTACTAAAAAATTTTTTTTATTTTTTCTGGTCGGCATAAAAACTGATCCAGTCGGCAAANAGAAAATTTGTTATGGATTTTTCTACCAAAAAAATTGGTAAATATAAATAGTTAATAACTATACTTTGGCTAAATAAAATGTCGGCTAAAAAAAACTCAGATCGAAACGGTAAAAATACCGGTACTAAAAAATTTTTTTTATTTTTTCTGGTCGGCATAAAAACTGATCCAGTCGGCAAANACGGTAAAAATACCGGTACTAAAAAATTTTTTTTATTTTTTCTGGTCGGCATAAAAACTGATCCAGTCGGCAAAAGTTAAAACCGGACCCGATGAAAACACCGACCGAGTCGGATTATTTGTCGGTTTCTCCTAGACTGTATTAAAAAAAAGGTTCAAATTTTCTAACGCAGAGGTTCACTATGGGGCTAAAAATCCATCTCAAATAGAGAAAGTAGATGATGAGGAGAAAGTTGAGAGAAAAGAGTGAGAAAAAATCCATTTGAGTCAAAACGGGGTCGTGTAGCTCTCTCGTCACGTTCTCCGCGTACTACGGTTCTGCTAATTTATTCATTATTCGCATCAAAATGTGTAATAATGATAGTGACATTAACTTCCGCACGTTCTCAAGAGAGCTTTAAAAATATCTACCATTGCCAAAACACTTCACTCCTTTTCTTCCACCTCAGACGCTCTGCTTCCAATCAATTCAAAACATTTGAAAGCAAGAAAAAACTGTTCACTTCTATCAAATAACAGGTTCACTTTCTTCAGTTTCCAGTCACTTTTTTATATTTTCGAGAATGCCGTTTTTTGTCCGGAAAATGGAATTAACCACTGGAATATACAGGATGGCAACAGTTTTTCTATTTTTGCTTTCACCAGTAGAATTTTTAGTATTCATATTATCAAAATCCATAAAATATTATCAATAAGTCAAGTACTGCAATTTGTCATTCCATCAAAAATTTTCAATTTTCAAGACTCTTAGGGGATCTTGAAGTTAAGATCAACGGTATGCAAACGTCTAGCTGATTGAGNAATTTTCAATTTTCAAGACTCTTAGGGGATCTTGAAGTTAAGATCAACGGTATGCAAACGTCTAGCTGATTGAGCTGAAACTTTGTATTCGTGGACGGTATACAAACATGAAGCATTATTTGAAGTATTGTAGGTTTTGTATTATCAAATGTTGAAGTGAATCTNAATTTTCAATTTTCAAGACTCTTAGGGGATCTTGAAGTTAAGATCAACGGTATGCAAACGTCTAGCTGATTGAGGTGAAACTTTGTATTCGTCTTCTCTATATCATTCTAAACGATATTCAAATTGTCCTCAGATTATATGTAGTATTTAGCCTCTAGAGGGCTTTAAAATTAACATGGACGGTATACAAACATGAAGCATTATTTGAAGTATTGTAGGTTTTGTATTATCAAATGTTGAAGTGAATCTAAAAAAAAAAGCTGAAACTAATGTTGTTATACAAGACTGAGGAAAGTTTTGGAGAGCTTGGAATGTTTTGCTTGTAAATTTTTGGAAGAAGTGAAAGTTCTAGATGATTTTATTTGCAAGAATTAGTCTGAATTTTTTTTTTTACAGTTAGCCGATTTTGAGGTATGAAAGTCGGCGATGATGGTAGGCTAGGCGGTAGGTTTTATAGCTTTGTACTCGACTGTTGGGTCTTCATCTATTGAATAATAAAATTTTTGACAAAATTTCCATTTTGAATCTAATTGTACAAATCATTTCTGCCAAAATACTACAAAATCACATGTTGTCTGCTAAAAAAGTCTTGTATGACAAGAATTTTTCCTGATTTTAATTCCTGAAGTACATTCTGGTGTCTAATAGTCCAGTTCTACTACTACGCATACTTTACTTACTTTACATGAAAAGGGGTGAGCTATTGACATCTGTTATCCTGCTGGAAAAACCTTATCAGCATTGTTGCAAATGTCATGATGGGTCCAATTACCCAATCACGAAGATTCAGGCATTATGGGTCCAATTACCCAATCACGAAGATTCAGGCAGTCTGGGTCCAGGTTCTAATCAAAGTGATTAAGTGAACTGAAAAACCAATAGAAAAGCTCTTATTCTAATACTTTTTAGATAATTAGGAATAACATCAATCTGGACCGGTTACCATACTACACTGCTTAACTCGATTGACAGAATGAGATTTCTGTTATCGAGCCACTGGGACTGGATTTTTGATATTAATACTTATCTTTTCAAATACCCTACGTGAATTTTAACCCTCATTGTTCGTATTTTCTTGCCTGTCTCAAGATGTAATGTCCAACTGTCAAAAAATCTTAAAACAAAAAGCTCTCCTTTGTGCCAACGGTTTACAATACAACGTTAATACTTACTTTTTGGTGTCTGAAATACTTCCTGATGAAAAAGTTGGACCAATAACCATAATTTTTAACAGTTAATGCTAAGCTATTCTTGTTTAACGTATATTTCGGATTACTCTTACTCCTTTGAAGCGAAAATGTAGAATCTGATATAATGATCACTGATCAGGCTTCCCATTTTCAACATTTCCGAAAAAGATATCTACAAGTCATTCCTGAATTAATAAATTGTAAAATCAAATATTTTTTGGCGGTAGATTCGTTCTTGTGAAATACTAAAGCTCAACTTATATTTATGATTTTTTTAAGACTGAATTTCCACATCACTTGGATTTGAGTAACTCCACTACAATAAAAAACAACAGTTTAAAAAATCAAAATAATAAACTTGTAAGTAATATACAAGTTCTCTAATAAAGGATGTTCAGAATGGTGTCAACATGTGCGAAATTTTTGGTACAACCCGACGAAACACCAGATTGTACTAATAAAAATTTTAGGACTTCTGAGCGAAAAAAATATACAGAATCGCATTGGAGTAATAAAAAAGTTGTATTTTTTGATCTGAAAAACATAAATTTCAAAACAACAAATTTTTTGTCCATAGCCTTTGTTGGGGGAATCTATGCGTTTAATATAATAAACTTGCGTTAAAGTCTCGACCACTTTTTTTTTCTAAGAAAGTTTCAGAAAAGCACAGAAAAGTAGAGTGTAACGAACAAAAAATATATTCTCAACGGTCACTATAACTTACAAAAAAAAATTTTTATTTTAGTTGAAATAATCAATAAAAATTGAAAATTTTGGATGGACTGTATTTATGTAACAAATTTGACACAAATTCATAAGCCACTACAAATAAACGGTCATGTATCCTAAAGTATCTTTCTCTGTGTCGTCAACCCTCATTCGACCAAGGGAAGTTATACTGGCTGTGTATTAATTGCGAATTGACTAAAATTTTTGCAGTTTTTGCTCACTTTTTGCAATTTTTCATCACTCCAAACCAGTCCAGTAGGAAAAAAAAATTAAGTCATCACTATGAAATATTCTGTCCAAGTTGTCTGTTCATACGAATTATTCCTAACACCATTTAGCATTAAACTTGAGTAAATTTAATTAACATTGGTAACTGGATAGGATTTAGACAGAGGGTGCTGATTGTTGCATGTCAACAAAAATTTACATTGAAGCATTCCTAGTGTACAAACTACAACAAAATGGTAAAATTGCATTGTAAATTGCAAATTTTTTTTTTTTTTTTTTTTTGCAATATTGCAAAATGAAAGTTGAGAAATTGAGCAAAATCTCAACTTCCACAGTAAGGACAAATGACATCATTAAATAAGTAGTTTAATCTGAGTCTACTGTATGTACTCAACTAATTGACTAAATCATATTCTCTGAGCAACAATGATCAAACATAAATCAAAGTTAAATTTTTGATGTAAATCAAATCAAAATTTTGAAATAAAAAAATTTAACAAGAATTTAAAAACATATCCTTTGGTTTGCCACCACGCTATAATTTATTAATATTCGGAACAACATGCCAGGTTTTTAAATAAAGTGGTAAACACCACATAGTGTATAAAAAAAATGTACTAATTTTGCATATTTTCTTTTCCAATGTTGCAAAATTGGAAATTAGACAATAAATTTTGAAATTTGTTGCAAAATTTAGAAAACTGAGCATTCCATTTGTAAAATTATATTGCAACATCCCATTGTAGCACCCTGTTGCCACATCTTATGATGATTGTAACATCCAACAAAGAATCTTATTGTAAAATTCCATTACTTACGTAGAAGTAAGGCAACCTAACAACCTAACAACCTAACAATACTTATGTCTAAAATCAATTGAATTTACGTCATTTCTAAGCTGATTTACGTTTTCATCCTCTGGTATCTGACTTGATCCCTTGATTATACAATATGTCAAGCCTTGACCAATCTTTTCAAAAGTGGACAGTAGTTTGAATTTATATGTTTTTACGTGGCTTGAGAAAGGGTTAAAATTTGTATATACAGTGAAGTCCGTTTATAGTAAAGTCAGTAATAGGTAACTATGCATTTCAATATAACTGAAACAGTTAATATTTTTTCATTTATTTGCAACTTTTAAGTAGAAATTTTAAAGAAAATTGAAAATTATAAAAATAAAAACTCACTATTTGTATTTAAAGTCTTTTTTTATGAATAGCGTTTATTCAATTAATTTTCAAGACGTAGAACAGTTTAAATNTTTTTTCATTTATTTGCAACTTTTAAGTAGAAATTTTAAAGAAAATTGAAAATTATAAAAATAAAAACTCACTATCTGTATTTAAAGTCTTTTTTTATGAATAGCGTTTATTCAATTAATTTTCAAGACGTAGAACAGTTTAAATAGTATAACATTTAAATTCATCTTAAACTAATGAACCTAACTGATGACTAGAAAAACTACAGTATGTTCAGATAAGAAGTCGAAGATTCGGCTCCTAGAGTTTTAAAAACTTTCATAAATAATTAGACTCGTGCGATAATTTTTGATCTAAGAAAAGTTAGCTAAACTTTTGTAGCAATAATTATCAGTAACTTGAGCAGGTCAAAACGTGTGAAATTGTTTGAAGTAGAATAAATTTTTGATTTTCCTAAAAAACATTTCTCAAAAATTTCGCCTTCTTATTTGAACGCATTGTATAAACAGAGGGTTAATTTTTATTTTTGTCACTTCTATAACGATTGTTAGAGAAATAAGAGCTGTTTTGTAGAGATAGTATGTCTACCGGATGAACAGCTTTAATGACAGTTGTCTCCTGACTGTATGGTGTTGTCAAGTTTGAAATTTTTAGTACAGTGCGACTACAAATAACAAAGGCTATGAGAAGAAACTTTTGACCTATGCCCTTTGTTTGGAAAAGTAGTGCCTTTGTAATTGATAGTCAAACAGCATTTTGATAGGAATATTTTTCGGGGAAAGTATTACCAGTTTCAGGAAGACCATCCAAAAATAGTGGAACAAAGTTAAAAACTAAGACTACGATCACTAGAAGAAAAGTTATGATTTTTTGAAAATTGAAATTATTGGATGTTATTTTGAGACGATGTATTAAGTTATAGGAATTTCAAAAGGATATCCAAAAATTTCAATTTTCAAAAAAAAACTATAACTTTTGACAACATTGGTAGAAGAGACATGATTTTTTCAATTTCGGATCCTAATTTTCAATAGTTTTTTTTTGAAATGTTAGGTTATGTTTCGTCAGAAAAAAAAAACATTAAAACTAACAACTTTATCCGCAAAACAATTTTTTGTCTGTTTTCTCCAGCAAAAGGACAATAACCAATAGTCTCTTTTCTATGAAACATAATTTANAGAAGAAAAGTTATGATTTTTTGAAAATTGAAATTATTGGATGTTATTTTGAGACGATGTATTAAGTTATAGGAGTTTCAAAAGGATATCCAAAAATTTCAATTTTCAAAAAAAACTATAACTTTTGATAACATTGGTAGTAGAGACATGATTTTTTCAATTTCGGATCCTAATTTTCAATAGTTTTTTTTTGAAATGTTAGGTTATGTTTCGTCAGAAAAAAAAAACATTAAAACTAACAACTTTATCCGCAAACAATTTTTTGTCTGTTTTCTCCAGCAAAAGGACAATAACCAATAGTCTCTTTTCTATGAAACATAATTTATNAAACAATTTTTTGTCTGTTTTCTCCAGCAAAAGGACAATAACCAATAGTCTCTTTTCTATGAAACATAATTTATGGTCGGACTGTACTTACTTAAAATTGACGTCGTTACTTAAAGTATTACTTTTTAGGTGTCGAGTTTATGAACTTGATCACTCCTTACCTCTACATTGTTTATGTTTTTTTTTTTGTTTTTTTATAATATTTTTATATAAAAATATATGAACAAAGGATTGAAATCTGGGGACGGAGTGTGTGGGGTTAAGAAATTAAGACAATTGTTTCCACCGTCATCATCTAAGGAGAGAATTATATGATCGGAAGGTATAATTTCTCAGTCTATCACATGAGTTATGACTTCCTTTATGACTCCAATCATTGTAATTTTCAGGTAATTTTTTATACTATCCTCAATCTAGGGTTGAAAACAGACGGCCAATTTTCAAAAAAAAAAATCTAATTTTACGGTTTATAAAACCTTGGTGAAAAGTATACGATTGTGTATCATCAGCTTTACACAAACCTATTCAAATCATAATTTTGTTCCAGTAGGTAACATTAAGAAAAAAAAACTGTTGTTTTGTTGCTTTTACTACTAAATTATTACCTTCTTAGGTTTCACATTACATACTAAACGTCTTGACTGACATCTCGTCACATAGTTATGTTAGAAAATCAAATTTTGCAAATTGGTTTTCCATGTTAACGTTTCAGCTTCTACTTGATGTATTTGACTAATTAAATATGTTATTAGATACTTATCGTTAAAAATCTTAACCTAAAATTAATTAAAAAAATTAGAGATTTCGTATTAGAGAGTTATGACATTTTGANTATCGTTAAAAATCTTAACCTAAAATTAATTAAAAAAATTAGAGATTTCGTATTAGAGAGTTATGACATTTTGATTGTTACGTAGGACAAGTCAAAAAAAAATTTGATGAATTTATAAAAATTAAAAAAAAATTCATTTTGACCTTTTTTCATAGTTGATAAAAATTTAATTTTAAGTAAAACTGGAAAAAAGTATGTTGATAAAAATTTAAAAAATTCATTTTGACCTTTTTTCATAAAGTTCATAAAAATTTAAAAAATTCATTTTGACCTTTTTTCATAAAGTTTATAAAAATTAAAAAAATTCATTTTGACCTTTTTTCATAAAGTTTATAAAAATTTAAAAAATTCATTTTGACCTTTTTTCATAAAGTTTATAAAAATTTAAAAAATTCATTTTGACCTTTTTCCATAAAGTTTATAAAAATTTAAAAAAAATTCATTTTGACCTTTTTTTAATAAAGTTTATAAAAATTTATAAGAATTTATGTGAATTACCATTAGAGTTGCAATATCACTTTTGAAGGTCACGTGGTCATTTATCAAGTGGGCATTTTGTAAAAGTTATTTAACCCAATTTTTTAAATAAGGTGGGGCAAAACTTTTGAATGAAATATGTTTTTTATATATTTTTTTCATAAATTTTTATTAGTTTTTTTTAGCAACTTTATATAAATTATTAAAAGATTATGTTTCATAGCTTTAAAAATTTTTATAAACTTTATAAGCACTAAGGCTGATGTACCCGTTAACTATCTAATGTCTCTATGAAACGACTTTACCAACTTTCCATAATTAAATCTAACAAGTTTTTTTTCTTTTTCTTCTGTCTGTTTAATCTTTAATCGTTAGTTAGAAATTAGTCAAATCTTTAAATTCATTTACCAAAAATCAACATAAACTGTCCAATATCAAATTAAAATGGACACTTTTTTTTTTGTAATTAGCATATACTTTGACAGAAGGTTTGTGCAAATAAAACAAACGGTTGTCAGATAAGGAACAAGTATTGTCTTGTTATTACTTAAATCCAATCATGTTTTTGTAATTTTAATAAAATTCAATATATAAGATTTTATACATATATAATTGATATTTTATATGCATATAAAATTTTAAAATCATTTAATACCAAAAGTGAGTAATTAACCCTCTACCAACTCCATCCAAGACTACTGAAAGTTACTTTTTTTTTACACATTATACAAAATTTTGATTAACCCTGTGTATATTTATTTAAATAGATCTTAACTATTGGTTTTTTTTAATTTATTCACATCTAAAATATAAGTAGATATAACTATAATATCCATGTTAATAAAATTCTTTTGTATAACTTCCAATTACACAGTATGGGAGTTATTGAATAATAAAAATTATTATAAAAAAAAATCTTTTATAATAGGTTGATTATATACGAATGAAATCTTTTATAAGTACCTTTTATAAGGTTTATTTTTAGTACCAAAAGGATTTAGGGACTATTTTGAATATTTATAAAGTAACTCTGAATTTTCAAGTATCAACAATGGTTCCGAATTTATCATAAAACCATTTCCCATTGAGAGAAATTTGAAAAAAAAATAATAATTTTTTTTATGAAATGAATAATTTTTTTTTATGAAATGAATAACTTTTTTTTTTTTTTCTTTTTTTATTAAAAAAAGGAAGAACCTCTGTAATAATTCATATAAGAAAAATAAAAGTTGGCACTACAAAGGTAGAAAAACTAACCCTTTCTTTTTTTAACCCTTTATTTGTTTACAGGTATCGAAATGAGGCGTTTGGTTGGTTTGAAAGGTAAGAAGTCAATAAATAAAACATCAAAATATGAATAAATAATTATAATTTCGTGTTTATACGGATTATTAAAAAATTTAATATATATATATACAGGGTGTTTAATCTTTTTTTGCACCCTGTTTTTCCAATTTTATCGTAGCTCCTCCCACCCCATGCTGCTCCCAGGAAAAAAGTGTGAAAAAAATGACGTCATGCTTTCTAGGGTGCAAAAAAAAAATGTTAAAAACAGTGTATATATGTATATATTTTTTTTGGTTTAAAATTATCCTTATAATTTGTAACTCTAATTTTTTTTTTTTAGTCTCACGGGTGTTAATTTTGATTGTTTGTAACAGTTTTGTTAGGAACAGATGTTGAAAAATTTATCTCAAGGATTAGTATTATTATTATTTAAGTTATAATCTTTTATTGTTGTTATTATATAACTTCTTGTATAAAAAGTTATGAGTGATGGGCTGCTGGAACTTAAAAACAAAACAAGAATTTCATGTAAATGAGCCAACTTCTCATCGCCATTGCTAAGTGTTAGATAGCACAGAAGATGCTATTATATTTGAAAAAAAATATATATAATTTTTTTTTATATAAAAACAAGAAACATGAAAAGTTTAGAGGAGGAATTATTTTGTATATAAGTTGTAAATTAACAATAATAATATTTTATATATATATCAAATGAAAAAAATATATACGTATATAGTAAGTATATATAAAATACAAGTTTCTTGTATAATTATTCTGTCTGGAAGCTGCTGGAACTTATAATGAGGAAGAAAAGATTTTTAGACTTCTGTGGTTTTTATATAAAAAAAAAATTTTTTTTTTAACTTTATGCCAAATTTATACTGCGTCATTGCAATTTTTTTTTTAATTTATATATTATTACTATGTAAATTTAAAGTAACCTTGGGAAAAAAATAATTTGAAAAAATTCATGTTTGTAGTAATGATTTTAAAGATGAGGTGTATTATAAAGTATTGATTTGAATAATTAAGGAATGAAAACAGAATATGACTAGCTCTATATAGTTTCGTAAAACTGTAAGAATCAAATTATAAATTAATATAATTTTTAGGTAAATTATATTATAAGAGCTTTTAGGGTAACAAATTTTTTGTCTCGTCTTATCCTATTAAATTATTTAAAAGAATAATAAATTTTTATTTTATTTTGGTTTACTAATTTTGATTATGAAAAATGGTGACAAAATCACTCAATTTGATCATGGTCAACATAGGGTTAATTAATATTTTTTTTTGCCTTATCAAGTATAAACCATGTTATAAGAAATCTAAAAACTAGAGGTATTGCGGATATTCGGCAGCCGGATATCCGGCGCCTAAAACTCTACCGGATAGACTATCCGCCGGATACCGGATACTTATAGGTATCCTCGCGAATAATTTTCTATACAATTTTTTCAAAAATCAAAAAAAAAATGAACCAATAATGTTATTATATTTATTATATAGGAGTATATATTAAATGTATTAGAGACTTTAAAAATTGACTCCTGCACGTTCGCGTGAAATGAGTCAAAACCCATTTTTTTTTAATAAAAATTATGTGCAATACGAGCTTAATCAAGCAAGAATGACGGATATCTGCGCCGGATATTCGATATCCGGCAATCATAAAACTCCGGATATCCGATATCCGGCAAACATGCCGGATATACTATCCGCAACACACCTCCTAAAAACTCATCTTAAAATTATTCAAAAATGATTTCAAAATTGTCAAATTTTTATAACTAATATATATGTTTGAATATAAGGCGCGCGTTATAAAAGATTGTATTTTATTTCTTAAAATTTTTTTTTTTACCAAATTTGGAAATCTTATCGTAGTAGCCTTACTTTCATACTTTTTGAGTTTAAAAATGTAATTTTCACTTCCATTTTCAATATTATTTACAAAATATATTAAAAATTTACAAATTTTTGAATTTATACTACAACTAAATTATTTTCTTTCTCTGACTTTGCCTGAGGCAAATGTTATTTACACATTGCTAAAAATGCCAAAGGTAAACGTCCAGAAGTAATTGAAAAGATGGAACGATAAATTTGAACAGTAGCGTCTTATTAATGGTGGGGAAAACCAACAAGACGAGTTTTTTTTTTCATTCTTCTGACACCTGTCACATGTTGATACTATTTTGTCAAATGAAAGAATTTGATTGGACACGCATAAGATGACACCTTTAGAATGACCAGNGTAATTGAAAAGATGGAACGATAAATTTGAACAGTAGCGTCTTATTAATGGTGGGGAAAACCAACAAGACGAGTTCTTTTTTTTCATTCTTCTGACACCTGTCACATGTTGATACTATTTTGTCAAATGAAAGAATTTGATTGGACATGCATAAGATGACACCTTTAGAATGACCACTAACAATGTTCCTTGTTATTTTCAATACTTTTTCGTCTAGCCTTTGATAAGTTTTGACCAGAAGCTTTTTTTTNGTAACAATGTTCCTTGTTATTTTCAATACTTTTTCGTCTAGCCTTTGATAAGTTTTGACCAGAAGCTTTTTTTTTTAATTGGACCAATCAAAATTTCCCAAAATCCAAAAGAGATTCAAAATTTGAAATCTCAATGATCATTTTACTTCGTTATAAGTTATCCTAGTGTCATCAGGGTTAACAGCAAAAAAAAAATAATTGTTTTTATCATTTATAATTTGAACCTATCATTTCTAATCTTTTTAGTTTTCAACCAACACCCTTGAAATTGACTTAAAACAATTCACCTGCTGAGAATCAATTATTTTGACAAGGTGGGAGTGAAATACATAATATAAACCTAATATATAATTTTTATGTAACACACTTTTCCAATATATAATAATTTATATATATATATACAGTGAGATCTAATAGAATAAAAAATTTCGCGCTCTTTTTATCATTAGATACACTCATCTTATAGATAAGTTGAACATGGTGTATAAATTTGACTTGATTGTGTTAGAAAATGTAGAATATAAAGTCAAAAAGTTTAAATTAGAAATTCGANTGGTGTATAAATTTGACTTGATTGTGTTAGAAAATGTAGAATATAAAGTCAAAAAGTTTAAATTAGAAATTCGAAATTATAAATTATGATTTATAATATGAGTATTTAATATTTATAATTTATATTATATAATATTTATAATATATTTATAAATTATGAAAATTTAAAATGGTTTGTGTTGGGGGAAAGTGAAATTTNTTTATATAATATTTATAATATATTTATAAATTATGAAAATTTAAAATGGTTTGTGTTGGGGGAAAGTGAAATTTTTTAGCGCGCGTAAATTGTCAAAATTTAAAATGAAAATGTTTTATGAGAGAAAGATGATAAGTTTTTTTTTACTCTTTGTTCTCTTTGTTTGATCTGTGGATTTGCTAGTTGATCTCATAATCTCATTGAATTCTAAAANTTTTTTACTCTTTGTTCTCTTTGTTTGATCTGTGGATTTGCTAGTTGATCTCATAATCTCATTGAATTCTAAAATTTTTTATAAAATTTCCAATTATTGTTTTTTTTTTGGTTTTTGAATTTAGTAAAATTCAAAATTTCAATTTTTGTATAAGTGTAAAACACACAGTGGCAGTCCTTAAAAAGTGTTATTTATGTTCTACATTTGTGATTTTGGCCGACAGTCAGTGATGGGCAGCCCAACCAATCCCAACCGGTTGGGTTGGGATTTGGTTGGGTTGGGTTGGGATACGAAGCNTTTTTTACTCTTTGTTCTCTTTGTTTGATCTGTGGATTTGCTAGTTGATCTCATAATCTCATTGAATTCTAAAAATTTTTATAAAATTTCCAATTATTGTTTTTTTTTTTGGTTTTTGAATTTAGTAAAATTCAAAATTTCATTTTTTGTATAAGTGTAAAACACACAGTGGCAGTGCTTAAAAATGTTATTTATGTTCTACATTCGTGATTTTGGCCGACAGTCAGTGATGGGCAGCCCAACCAATCCCAACCGGTTGGGTTGGGATTTGGTTGGGTTGTGTTGGGATACGAAGCGTTGAAAGAAATTTTAAGTTGGGTTGGGTTGGGGAGTCTTTATTTTTGAGACTTCAACCCAACCCAACCCAAACCCTCAGATTAAAAAACTCTGAAGTTGGGTTGGGTTGGGGAGTCTTTAAAAAATTCTGAAGTTGGGTTGGGTTGGGGAGACTTTAAAAAATTCTGAAGTTGAGTTGGGTTGGGTTGGGGAGACTTTAAAAAATTCTGAAGTTGAGTTGGGTTGGGTTGGGGAGACTTTAAAAATTTCTGAAGTTGGGTTGGGTTGGGTTGGGATAGGTGCTTGGGTTGCCCATCACTGCCGCCAGTGTGTACTGACGTACACAGTTTCCTTAGACTGCAACTACACTACTGTTTCTGACGGTAATTAACTCACTAATTACTAATTTTAAGTAATCGTTAGTATTTTAGTTAAGTAATTTAGTAATTTTATCAAATAATTTTAGTTAATAATAATTTAATTTAACTAATGCAGAAAAACCAAAATTTTCTCATTGAGTATATGAATATTTAAATTTTTAAATTTCCTTTGCCTATCCTCATCAGAAAATATAAATAAATTTCTAATANCCTTTGCCTATCCTCATCAGAAAATATAAATAAATTTCTAATAAATAATCATTGACTAAATAGTAATCTTAAGTA
The DNA here is from genome assembly GCA_002738285.1 of Holacanthella duospinosa. Lineage (NCBI taxonomy): Eukaryota > Metazoa > Arthropoda > Collembola > Poduromorpha > Neanuridae > Holacanthella > Holacanthella duospinosa. The sequence continues at coordinate 158,201 of NIPM01000230.1, read as the reverse complement.
AAAATCCTAAGACACAATAATCCATTGTTAAATGTAATATTACATAGTACAAATACATATTCAATAATAATAATAATTATTATTATTCTATGTATCATACGAAATTGAAAGAGTTATTATTGTCTATTTTGAAAGACCCATACCACACCTGAGAAATTGAGTAAAAACCAAACCAATCAATTTTTAATACTTTTAACAACACGCAATTTTAACNAAATAATCATTGACTAAATAGTAATCTTAAGTAAAAATCCTAAGACACAATAATCCATTGTTAAATGTAATATTCATAGTACAAATACATATTCAATAATAATAATAATTATTATTATTCTATGTATCATACGAAATTGAAAGAGTTATTATTGTCTATTTGAAAGACCCGTACCACACCTGAGAAATTGAGTAAAAACCAAACCAATCAATTTTTAATACTTTTAACAACACGCAATTTTAACACTAAATTCTAACAATCATTACAACTCCTTCACATTATAATACAAAAAATGCAAGAAATTTAAGAATAAATTGAATTGAATTGTTGAAAGTGTTATGATTTAGTACCTTTGAATAAAAGGTAACTAAATAATAGATTGAATAAAATNGAATAAATTGAATTGAATTGTTGAAAGTGTTATGATTTAGTACCTTTGAATAAAAGGTAACTAAATAATAGATTGAATAAAATCTAACTAAATAATATATTTTGATACTTTTAAAGTTTAAATATTCATTGATTTAGGAATAGTAGTGCTGTCATGACTGGGTAGTTTTCATTTGTTTGGTNGAATTGAATTGTTGAAAGTGTTATGATTTAGTACCTTTGAATAAAAGGTAACTAAATAATAGATTGAATAAAATGTAAGTAAATAATATATTTTGATAGTTTTAAAGTTTAAATATTCATTGATTTAGGAATNTAAATAATATATTTTGATACTTTTAAAGTTTAAATATTCATTGATTTAGGAATAGTAGTGCTGTCATGACTGGGTAGTTTTCATTTGTTTGGTTTATAACCTTTGGATGATTTTTATACTGGGTGAATAAGAATTAATTTCGGATGAGCGTAGTGAATTTTAGGGGGATGAAATTGTGAGAGGGTGAGAAAGATTAAAGGCAGCGAAAGAAGATGTGTATATTTTATATTTTTTTCATTGACTTTGGCCTCTGTGGATAGGTTGATTACCTTCTTACTTGTGTAATCGAGAGATACATTAAGGGAAAAGGATGATGAAGAATCACATACGAGAAAGTCTGTAGAAGAGATGAGGTTCTTAGGTTCTTAGGTTCTTAGGTTAGTGTAGTAGTGCCTTTAAGAGAAATAAGACCCTTCAAGGGTCTTACTCTACTCAATATAAAAAGTTTACCTGTGACGAATTGAACAATAAGCTATAGAACAAAAAAAAAATTTTTTTTCTTCTTCTTCTTCTTCTTCTTGTAATCGATCAGACGTCAACTACGGTCAGTATAGTTCAAAGTGTGCATAAAATTTTTTTTTTTACAACCGGTGGTAGCAAAATTTTGTGACACGTGTGTATAATATAAGATATTTTGGAAATATACTACTTTTCTACCTCAAAATTAATATTTTGGATAAATTTGTAATAATAATAGTAATAGTAATAATAATTGTTTATATAAAAACGTGGTTAATTAAGAAGAGAATTAATGGATAGGAAAATGCTCATCAAAATGTAAGTGGATGGAACTTTTTTATTATTAATATTAATAATAATTTAAAATTAAAAACTACCATGATTTTTGTAGACATCGTGACATGAAAATTGAAATTTTGTTATATGAATTATATACAAATTTTATGCGGATTTGCGGTAATTTTTTTTTTTTTAAGTAAGAAGAAGAAGGCTGTTGAGTGAGATTGTCGTGCGTGATAGCTACTGCACGATGATTGGTTAAATCAATCAACAGGGATGAAATGTTAACCCTTTAAAAATAAAAAAAAATTTTCTATCTAACAAATTGGATTTTTNGAGATTGTCGTGCGTGATAGCTACTGCACGATGATTGGTTAAATCAATCAACAGGGATGAAATGTTAACCCTTTAGAAATAAAAAAAAATTTTTTCTATCTAACAAATTGGATTTTGGAAGATCATAAAATTGTCTCATTCAATAAACATTCTCATTAAGCAAGTGAATATGTGATTTTCTATAAGATTANGGAAGATCATAAAATTGTCTCATTCAATAAACATTCTCATTAAGCAAGTGAATATGTGATTTTCTATAAGATTAGTTTCTTTAAGATTAGATAGAGAATACAGGCAGACATAAACTAAAAACCATAACCATTAAAGTAGAGGAATGAAAAAAAAAATATGAAAAAAATATACCTAAAGGTCCGAATAAGTGGTCAAACCAGGGTATAAATCCCCAATGACTATTTTGCGTTTAGATTTATTTAAAAGTATGTTCATCCTGTCAGAAAACTTGAAAGCTATCTGGAAGGTAATAATAATAAGAATAATTGACTATTCATCCTCTTAAGTAATTTCAAACTATGGAGTTTCTTAGCAAAGGGTTAAGCACCCATTTTCAACGGAGAGTACCAACACTTACTTAAGAGGAAGGACAATTTGTCATTAAGTTACGAAAAATTATGATCATTTTAAAATCATTGAGTTTTTTTTTTAGAATACTTTTCTACTAACTAAAGTTATTTGGCCCTAGGAAGAATTTTAATTTTGGTAGAGGTTAGGAAAAAAATATTAAATATAAGAGTCTCATTTCGGACAACGACAGAGAGAGAAAAGTGTCCTATTGTTGAAAAATTAAAAAAAAAAAAAAAATTATTTTTTTTTTTTGAAACTTAAGCTGTTTTTATACTTGCACAATTTTGTACAATTTTTGTATAATTTAGTAGCTGAAGGGTTAATTTGAAAATTTTTATTATACTTTAAGAAAAAAAGAAGACATAGAAAAGGTTGATTCGGTCATCATTATATAATTGGGTATATGTGAAATTTTATTTTATTTTATTTATTATAAATTTTTTTTTTGAAAAAATTGACCATGTTTTACTGTAGTATTAACACTTATGACTCATGAGTCATACGTCATGAGTCATGAGTGTTAATATTCTTTGCTTTAACAGGGTTTTTTTTTATGAAAAAATGTAATGAAGACTTTCGCAAATTCAAAAAATTTGTTCATTTTTTTGGGAATTTTTTATAATCAAATTTAATCATATTTCTTTAGTCAATTATAAAATTACAAAAATTACTACATTTTTTGCATGATAAAGACTTGACAAAATAAAGCATAAAACTGGCATTAGAATGTTCACTGAATCAAAATTTTTTTTTTTACTAAATTTTTGAGTGCTAAATTAACGCTTCGATAAATATTTATATTTTTTTTATTTTCCACTTGATTTACTTAATGATAAAAAAAAAAATTAGGCTATTGGTTTTGATAAATTGAAACTTTTTTTTTTTAAGTAAAGTCCAAAAGTAGAAATAAGTTTTAAAAATTTCATAGTGGAGCTGAACCTTAACATTATACAATTTTGTTCCGAAAAGTCCAGAAATTGATGTAAAAGTAAAAAGTAATGATTTCCTTAGGTATTTATGGGTATTTTAGGAACCCCCAGACGTTTTTCATTTTCTATGTACTTATTTCAGGGTTAAAAAAAATTTTCTCGTTATTTAATGAACAGTTTTTTTTTTACTCATTTTAAATAAGCATCAATGTATTATTAACTCCATCAATTTGAATCTAGTTTAGAACTAATTTGGTCCACAAATGATTATTTTATGCTCACAGTAGGCTATAATTAAAAAAAAAAATGTACTCAGACCCTCCACAATAATTTTTTGTAAGATTTTTTATATTTTATAAATCGGTTTTTATTTTGAAAGAAGTAAAAAAAAATGGAATTTTTTATACTTTATGCGTTTGTTTGAGTAAAAAAAAAAAAAAAAAAAAAAAAAATTTTTTTTTACTATTTTTTTACATTTTTTTTTTTGGTGAAATAATTGTATTCGTACCCTTTGTGTGTCCTTTCTGTAAGAGAATAAAAATTGAAGGGATTTTCACCATAGGTAGCCAAGTTCCCTTCACCTTGTAACACAACAATGGACGCAGGGAGCTTGACTTTTTATGTATTGTTTTAATAAGGATGATAATGATAAGAAAATATTTCAACAAGATAAATTTCTAACTGGAAGTTAAAAAAAAAATTAATTCAGTTGCGGTCTTGTTTGATTCAAGGGGTTAATCCTAGAGACACTTCAACTTTTGATAGACAAACAATTCATTTTCCTTTTCGTTTTTTTTCTGTTTCAAAACAAAAATCTAGCAAATTTAACCCTTTGGTTCAAAACTAAGCTCCAATTTGTCTCATTGTTAATAATCGACGCATTTTTTTTTTTTTTTTTTTTTTTTACAAAATGAAGATGTTAGATAGTACTAAGACATATAAGTGACTCAATTTTAAATTACCTGTCTCAATAATGACTATGAGACAACTTTTTTTTTCTTCTTCTATCCCTTCAAGGGAAATTTTTGATGGGAGATGTTGATTTAATCACTTTTTCTGATTTGAATTTCCTTTCTTTTAAATTTCTTGTGGATTTTGAGACTATTAAGATATCAAGAATAATTGGAGTTTTTTTTTAAAGATATTTAGAAAATTCAATTGTTCCCACGGTGACGGTGGGTGTAAATTAAGAAATTTGGGAANCTGTCTCAATAATGACTATGAGACAACTTTTTTTTTCTTCTTCTATCCCTTCAAGGGAAATTTTTGATGGGAGAAGTTGATTTAATCACTTTTTCCAATTTGAATTTCCTTTCTTTTAAATTTCTTGTGGATTTTGAGACTATTAAGATATCAAGAATAATTGGAGTTTTTTTTAAAGATATTTAGAAAATTCAATTGTTCCCACGGTGACGGTGGGTGTAAATTAAGAAATTTGGGAAANAAGAATTCGAAAAAGTTTGCCTACAACCTTTTGCCTATTGATGAAATTTTGTATCATGAAGAAATCTTTCGTGTAAAAATTTATCAACTCATTTGATCAAAAGATTTCTTAAAATTTAATAATTTTTACTTGATAGACATAAATCAAAGTCCTATTCTCAATGAATTACACCTGTCCCGAAAAGATTCAATTGTTGACTTTTTTTTGTTAGAAATTTATTTAGTAAAAAGATGAATTAGAGGCCAAAAAGGACATTTGCATTAAAACGTGACTTCTTTTTTTCCCTTCTTAAACAATTTGAAGGACTTGATCAGAAAAAAAAAAATATTAAAAAAGTTGTTACTTCTGGCGCTACTTTTCAAATATAAGACGTATTTTTTGCCCAAAAAAAAAGGCTAAAAAATATCAAGGAAGAATTATTGACTAAATTACTGAAGATTTAGTTTACATGAATACAACAATAACATTGATAAACAAATTATACAATGTGCAGTAGTCTATTTTTTTTTTCAGTTTCTATGACTTTTTCTCATCAAACGGCTTACTTTTATTTGAAACGCACTGTATAGACTTATAAGTTTCCAGTACCCATACTTGTAAATTTTTAAAAAAAAAAAAAAAAAAAAAAAAACGAAGGAAAAGAATTTTTTTTTTTTACTTTTTACCCCAGTATCACCTGTTGTAGCAATTAATCCAAACTTTTTGATCTTTTGAAAAACTACTTAGCAGAGTAGAGATTATTCTGTAGAACTTTAGTAGATGTTTGGGTGAGCATAAAACACGACGAAAACTAGTTAATTTTTTACACGGAAACGGGTTCCTTCGAGTCTACTTGAGACAAAAAGTCTTAACTTGTTCTTATGAATTTTTCCATGTATACTACTACGCTACTACATAGCGTTTTTTTTTTGTAACCACCATTTTTTTTTAAACCGGGAGTCGATGATATGACTGCTGGTCAAGACTTCCACTGTAATTCACAACTCTCAAACACCGTGTAGTTACTATAACTTATAGAGAAATGATAAAAATTTTTGCACTTTTTTGCACCTTTTATGTGTAAATTGGGGTTTTCTGACCTCTGTTGCACTACAATCATAAGTATCATTTCTCGCTACCGCTACCAAGGTATGTGCTACTTTTATGGCTAGTTTGGAGAAAAAATTCCTCATCATCAAGTTCGCGCTACTTAAGAAAAAAAAAAAATTTTTTTTTTGACTAATCAAAACTAAGGTTTCCGCAACCAGTAGCGCTTAGCAGTTTCATCCAAGATTCACCAATTTAAAATGGGCTAAATCCAATTTGAACCATCCAGTATGAACCATCCAATATGAAACATTCAATATGAACCATCCAATATGAACCATCAAAAAAAAAACATAAAATTTGACTTATATTAAGATACAGCAACCTAAAATGAGCCTTCAGATAGCCGAAGGGCAAATAAACTTAAAAATTACAATAATTAACGTTAAATAAACCAAAGAAACCTAAAATATTCTCTAATATTCCCTAATATTTTCTAAAATAGCCAATATTGGGTGCTACAACTGTAGGTACTTCCAAGAAAAAATTTTCTGCTACCTTTGCTAAAGTTTGCGCTACCGCTAGTTTGGTGAAATAGTTACTTTGTCTCTACCAACGCTTTGAAGGCTTTCGTAATCAATAGCGCTATTTTGTAGAAAAATCTTCCCGCTACTAAAAATAACAACGCTACTTGAAGTAACACTTGTGAATTTAATAAAATAAATTTCTGCTTCCCTTGTTTCTAATAACTATTCAATACCTTGTTTTCTGCCACCACGGTGAGGTTTTTACTTATAACCAGTAAATATTTTTTGAAGCAAAAAAAAATGGTAAATAGTTTTTGAATCTTATAACAAAAGCTTTTCTATATTTGTTATATAAAATGAACCATTGAAAGACAACTGGTATACAAGGTGATCCAAACTCTTTTATCTATGTGAAAGTAACTTTCTCAAAATGAGTAAATTGGGAAGTTNTAATAACTATTCAATACCTTGTTTTCTGCCACCACGGTGAGGTTTTTACTTATAACCAGTAAATATTTTTTGAAACAAAAAAAATGGTAAATAGTTTTTGGTATACAAGGTGATCCAAACTCTTTTATCTATGTGAAAGTAACTTTCTCAAAATGAGTAAATTGGGAAGTTGATNTGGTATACAAGGTGATCCAAACTCTTTTATCTATGTGAAAGTAACTTTCTCAAAATGAGTAAATTGGGAAGTTGATAATTAAGAATTGAGCGTACGTAATTTGAAATATATTTCAAATTTTGTAGATAGTAGATTAGAAGCACAAATAGCAAAAGGAATGTCAAGTATAAAATTTTTAGTACAGTGCGACAACAAATATCAAAAACTATAGGAAGAAACTTCTGGCCCTATGCTGTTTGTTGGGAAAATTAGTGCTTTTGTAATTGCTTGTCAAACAGAATTATGACGGGAATATTTTTCGGAGAAAGTATTAGCAGTTTCAGAAAGACGATCCGAAAGTAGTGGAGCAAAATTAAAAAATCAAGACTCTACGATCACTAGAAAAAAAGTTATGATTTTTTGAAAATTGCAATTGTGGGATGTTATTTTGAGACAATGTACTAAGAGATTAGGTGTTTCAAAAGAACATCCAAAAATTACAATTTTTCTAAAAATCATAACTTTTGGTGCATTTATAATAGAGACTTGATTTTTTCAACTTTGTATCCTACTTTTCAATTNTCTAAAAATCATAACTTTTGGTGCATTTATAATAGAGACTTGATTTTTTCAACTTTGTATCCTACTTTTCAATTGTCTTTCTAAAACTGTATAGTGTTTTACTAGAAAAAACTAAAACAACTAACAACTTTTCTTACGAAAAAACAAACAAAAACAATCTGATATCTCTTTTCTCCAGCAAAGGGCATAGGCCAAAAGTCTCTACCCATAGCTTTTGCNTCTAAAAATCATAACTTTTGGTGCATTTATAATAGAGACTTGATTTTTTCAACTTTGTATCCTACTTTTCAATTCTCTTTCTAAAACTGTATAGTGTTTTACTAGAAAAAACTAAAACAACTAACAACTTTTCTTACCAAAAAAAAAACAAAAACAATCTGATATCTCTTTTCTCCAGCAAAGGGCATAGGCCAAAAGTCTCTACCCATAGCTTTTGCTATTTGCAGTCGCACTGTATAAAGTAGGCTCACATCAAACAACAAACTCATTCACAAACCTCATAAAATATATAAAATATATATACAGAGCGTTCAATAAATACCCCGCCAAAGAAACCAAAAAGTTAGTAGCAATAGTGTCAAGGAGTATTAGCAATAGTGGCAAAAAGTAGTAGCAATAGTGAAGAAGCATCTTTTTTAGCGGGGTTTTTATTGAGCTCTGTGTATATAAATATTGGCAAAATCTACACTTTTTTTTATAAATTTTCTAATCTACATATTTTCTTAATTCCAAGTGTATATATTAGCTATTATTTTTTGCCAATTTTGGAGAAACTTATCAAAAAAAAACGGGGTAAAAAATTTTGAACAACCCTGTATTTCTACTCCAAAGAATTTTTTTTTCTCAAAAGTGTATATGAATATAATAGAACCAAATTTTGTTCATTTTCTTAAAAAAAAAAAAAGTCTCTGGTGTACTTTTTCCTCCACTTTAACCAGAAAATTTCAAAAAAAAAAAGAAGCAAGACTAAAAAATTGAACTTGAAAGACCCATTTCTCTCTTTTTCCCAATGGAAGGAGATTGAATCGAATTGAATGGGTTGGACGTGGTCATTGAATTGAAAAAATGGGGGTTCGGTGTTAAGTTGCCTATGAGGATTTGAAAAACGTATTTTTTAAAATGCTGTCCATGTTTACTGCCTCGTGGCTTTTACGTGATCCGAACATCAAATTGCAATTTCTTTCTTTTTCTTTATATATATATATATAAAGCCGAGAAAAGATTTCATTATGAGAATCATTTTCAACAAAAAAAAAACAGTTAGATATATGTGAATTACAATAATTGAAGTTTTTTTTTTAAATTCTTTGAAACTTGTCCCTTAATTATCTCACTTAGGGAATTGTAATAGAAATGTAAAGACAAGAAGGTTGTATTTTAAAATTAACCCGGGAGCAGAGAGTACCTGTNAATTCTTTGAAACTTGTCCCTTAATTATCTCACGTAGGGAATTGTAATAGAAATGTAAAGACAAGAAGGTTGTATTTTAAAATTAACCCGGGAGCAGAGAGTACCTGTAACTGTAACTGTAACTTATAACGTTATACTCAAGGTCATGTAACGTTAAGAATAGACCACGTAGAAAGTTGGACGTGATAACCAATCGTTGTTCACCTTCACGTCTTACTAACATTAACTACTCTCCAGTGTACTTAATGTCTTAAAATTATCAATGTTAATTCAAGTTTTTATGTTTATGTGTAGAAATGTTGTAAATAATGTGTAAATTTTTTTATTTTTTATTTTTTTTTTATTCCATTTTTGTAAATTACTCCATTGATATTGATTAACACTATAGAAACTAATGAAGTTATGAGTNTAATTCAAGTTTTTATGTTTATGTGTAAAAATGTTGTAAATAATGTGTAAATTTTTTTATTTTTTATTTTATTTTTTATTTTTTTTATTCCATTTTTGTAAATTACTCCATTGATATTGATTAACACTATAGAAACTAATGAAGTTATGAGTAAATATAAATTTCTATATAAGAAACCTTAATTTAAGACTAAAGACACTATGAATCAGGGTTCGTGATTTTTTTTTTGATTTTTTCGTAAAAATAAAAAAATCAAATTTTTTTTTGATAATTATCCGATTTTTTTTTGCTAATTATCAAAAAAAAAAATTTTTTTTTTTTTTACCGCAAGTGAAAAAAATTGTGATTCCATCAATCTTTCAATCTAGTTGTTGTACTCGATAATAATTTTACAAAATTGACTAACAAACAAGTCCCGAATTGATTTTTCCTACAAATTTTCAACCTAAAATAGTCTTAATTTGTATTAATTTTACATGCGTATAAAAACATAAGCAGGTAAATTTGAATATTGCAAAAGATGATAGACGATGAAACGATATTTTGTCATTCGAGTAACAAAAATGTCGAAATTAAGTTAATCATATTTTACTTCTTATGTAGAATTATTCGCATAATTCGTAAAAAATTCGAATAATTCGATTTTTTTTGAAAAATTTGAAAAATTCGAGTTTTTTGAAAAAAATATGGAATTTTTCGAATCCTGTTGAAGATAATATTTTGACAAAAAAAAAAGAATGACAGACCACTGAATGTCATAAAAGTCACCAAGAAGCTGATGGTAGTTTTCTTTATAACTTTAGTATACCAACGATACGACGAAATATGCGGCGCGTATTTTATTTAAAAAAATCAAAAAAAAAATCATGATTTTTTTTCGTTTTGATAATTATCATTGATAATTATCACTAACCCTGCTATAAATCTCTCAATTTCAAATTCAACTGGTATGATTTTAGTAACTAAACAAAAAGTCAGAGGTCATTGACCCCTTCTGAAAGAACTTAAACATAAATATATTGAATTTGACAGAGATACATTACATTTCAACTAAATTTTTATACACAGTTTGTACAGAATATAAGTAGTACGAAGAATGTTAAAATGTAAATTGAATGATGATTGTTAGGTTGTTAGGATATCTAGTAGTAAAATATCATTGTTGGTTTTTTTTTCTTCTTCTTCTTCTCGAAATGGTGACATCAAGAAAGAATGACTGGAGGAGTAGTAACTAACTGGAAAAAATATAATCTTTTTGTCACAAATTTACATCTGACATGTTAATTTCCTTAGATTTAAAGTTAAATTATTGAGCAAACATGAAGTTCCTGACATGGCAATTACACGAGCTGATTCCCACTTAGACAATTTAAGTTAATTAACTTTATGCGTGACTACCTATACTCTTAGACGTACGATCGAACTTGATTTTTTAAGAAAAATTTTAAATCTTGACACACTAAAGTACCAAATCATCAAAATCTTATGCTCTTCTGGTCCGGTTCAATTTTTTTTTTTTTTAGGTTCTACATACGACGAATATTTATGATCATGTTATAATATTCAGGCTTAATAACTTATTATAGTTTTTGGTGTATATTAAATTAACATATAATTTACAGCTTTGCATACTTTCAAGTTTTTAAACAGGATTTTAAACCAACAAGTTTCATATGCTGAATTCTCTGTGTTCAAAATTTATAACATTATTATTAACTATAGCTTCTGTAAAACCAAAAAAAACAAAAAAATTTTTTTTTTTTGTTAATAATGGTCACTAGTTGGATGGATGTATCTCTGTATGATCTCTGTATGAAATAGCTACTGGAGTTGTATTATTTGACACGGTATGACATACAGACAAGACAATGACTTTACATATTATTATTTTTAAATTTATATCACTATAAGAGCAAAAAGAATAAAAATCAGAAGCTGTATCTATAGGGTTAGTCAAAAATTTGAATTTATATGTCGTAAGAGTAGGATTTTAAAATATACGAACCTAAATTTTGTATCGGTAGATTAACTATATATATAGTAAATTAGCTACCTTATCAGATTTCAAAAAAAAAATTTTTTCAAAAAAAAAAATTTTCAAAAAAAATTTTTTTTCTCCCTACTATATAGGGATCCAAAAAATTTGGTTAACCCTCTCTATGCGCGCTGAATTCTCAATTACTCAAGTTGGATTAACACATTGGTAATGAAAAAAAAAACTTATGAAAGGAAATGGAAATATTTAATCGCAATATCAATACCTACTGTGAGTTCCTTGGTACATGGTTTCAAAATTTGAAAGGTTTTTTTTTGATTTTTTTTTTTTTTTTTTTTTTTTTTTTTTTTTTTTTTTTTTTTTTTTTTTTTTTTTTNTTTTTTTTTGATTTTCGATGGCTATAGAAGGGTGAAAAATGTAATCTAGGGGATAAAACCAAAGTAATAATGTCATGTACTGAAACAAGATCTGGGAGATTTGAATTCAAAAGATGAAGAAGATGGGATTAAGTGATCAATTGAATGGAGTTTACTTTCAAATTCTTCCGCACTTTGTCATTTGACAGGACTTTTGATCCTTTTTTTTTTTTTTTTGTGGAAGAAAATCCCCTGAATTTCATTGACAAAAAAAAGGAACAAAATAAACCTCTTTTCATCACTTTTCGTCAATTCTACTTATTATTATGACTATCTATTGAGTATTAAGGGGTGACTGTGACACAAAGGGCACATGAACATGAACAATTTTTTTTTTTTTTTAGTAACAGTACAATTCCAATATACTATCTGAACGATACCAATCTTCTTCTTTTTGTCAATTTCCAACGACTAGAAGTATCATAATCATATCAATTGATCGTATAGTTATAGTATAGTATGTAATATAGTCTCAAAATCTAAAGGGTTTGACATAAAAATCCAATGTCATAGTGGAAAGGACAGATATTGTCACTGGGATGATGATGTGTCAATGGAATTATACTTGGTAACAAGTTCCATTGTTATAAAGTATTGTGATTTTTTTTTTGTATACAGGAGTAGCCTGAGGGTTAAAAATACAGGTAGGGTTGTTTGTAACTATTATTGTTCTAACCACGATTTCTTATCAAACTTACCACACAATAATGTTTCAATGTTGTTGTTGTTGTTGTTTTTTTTTGTTTTTTTTTTTTTGATTGGTCAAAAAATTTTTCTCGTGCTATGTATATGAAAATGCTCCTGGTTCATTTTCTTGCTATGTAATTTTAAAATTTTTAGATTGTGATGTGAAATTGAAAATTGTAATCAATTCAAGCTAGATGAAGAAGCGATTAGGATTTGATATCTTTTTTTTTTTCTTCTTCTTTTTCTTCTTCTTTTAAATTATTCTTGTTTTTTTTTCTTCCATCGGCAAAATAGTATCCCTTCATCATCAAAAAGTAATTTTAACCCGGCTCCAACTGATTTTTTTTTTTTTTTTTTTTTTTTTTTGCCGCCTGGAGTACCGTTTAAGCTCTTTTGAATTTGATCCAAAATTATGTTTTGCCCCTAGAACTTAATAAGCCATTTGATTTTTTTTTTTTTTTGAAATCTTGAAAGTTCAATTTTAATTTTAATTTTAATTTCATTCCATTTGGTGAGTGAAAGTAAAGGGTTGAAGGGCGGTGGCTGTGAGGAAGATTTTGTGTAGCATTGAAGAAAATTAAAAAACGAAGTCTTGCTGTTTTTGAAACACGCTTGAAGTATCTTTTAATTATTCTCTCCTGTTTAGAAATAATGAAATTGATATAATACAAAAAAAGATGCAAGTCAGAAGTTATTGAACTTTATATGTAAAATCATTTTGGTATTAAAGGGTTAATGCCGACTTTTGAGTGTTTTTTTTTTATTTCTACTGCGCCGTCGTCACACATATGCAAATTAACGATTTTTTGTATATCCAGGCGAAGATCCGTCTAAAATTATAATTAAAATAAAACATCAGGAGAAAAAAAAATATGTAAAGAAAGGTGTAGAAACGATGTAGCGTTGTTAACGCTGAAGAATCAAAAAAAAATTTAAGGTTTTTTTTTTTGCTATGTCATCCAACTAATCAACATAATTAAATTCTACATTTTAAAAGGTATAAGTAATGATTTTTTTTTATAACTTAACGATTAATAATGCCCTTTGGTTGAAATTTGATTAAATTTTGACGAATTTTTAGTTATCAAAAAAAATTATGTTAAAGAGAAAGTTAAATAAAAAATTTGTTTGGTTTTTTTTTGATTTAAAAATTAGTGAATTTAAACTACTTTTTTTTTTAAATTTATTATTATTTTTGTTTGTTTGCAAATTTAATAATTTTGCAACAAAAAAAAAGTCATTAATATCAAAATCTATTAATTTTTGCAAAAAAATTAATATAGATTTTGAATATATTGCAAAATAAATTCATTCATTCTTGAGAAATTGATAGATCTTGAGAAAAAACAAACAAGAATGAGAAATTGGAAAATTAATTTTATTTTTCTAAAGCTGAATGAGTGTTAATTTCGATTTTGTATATTTTGTAAATAAGTTAAGATAAATTAATAAAAAAAACTCATTATTTTTGCAAAATTGATGGATTTTGAGTAAAGTAATTGAATGAATTAAAAAAAAATATTAATAAATAAAAATAAATTAATATTATTTTAAAAATTCAACATTTTTTTTTTCATTTAAAATATGTTATTTTAATGGTAAATTATACAGCTAAGTGATGATAAATGATACATTTTCTTCATAATTCATTAAATAATGGATTGATTTTAATTCAAAATTTAAAAATTCTGACATAAGCAAAATGTCATTTCTTGTCATATCAGTAAATCATGTATTAAGTTAACCCTTTGCCACACCCATCTTTTAAAATTCCATTGTTTAATTCATTGTTATAATAGGTATAGTATAGAGTAGTGTTAAGTTAAGTGGAATTTGGACCGGTAGCGGTACAAATATTATTAACTCAAGTATTATTGATGAGTTTAAAAAAAAAAAAAAAAAAAAAAAAAAAGTGTAATTACATGCAAGTAGTGTTCTCCATGACTCCGACTCCGGAGTCGGAGTCGGAGTCGACTCCTTGACTCCGACTCCGGAGTCACCCGTGGTTTGCTATGGAGTCGGAGTCGATGACTCCGGAGCAGGCATATGCAAACAAGGAGTCGGAGTCAATGACTCCGGAGTCGACTCCACACAATTGGAGTCAGCTCCAAAAAAATGTCATGCGCAGAACTCATATACCATTTCATCACAAACAGAATACACGTATGTCAGTAAGGTATGATACACTAAATATTGCAGCTCTGCTGCTATATATAGGGGCCGCTTTAATTAACAGCTCTGCTGCTTAATATAGTGTAGCTGCAATATACAGTTGCTTTGCTCCTACTTTTAAGAGCATTTTAAAATTTAAATATTTTAAATAATGGAGGCATGCCGACGTAGTATCCGACAACTCAGAATTAGAAATTGTTTACTAATTTTTAAGACTAATACGTAAACAAGAACCGGGACAAATGTTGGGAAGTCTTTCACAAATTAGTTTCAATTCATTGACCTCTCTTATGATAACTTCCTAACTTAATATACTTTTTTTTTAGAGACATTTGTCCTTAATTTGCAAACTTTTAGATAAATTTTGAGTTTTTTTAAATTGAATTCCCTTGACAACTGCCCCACATCCACACAAAAAAAACATGTGCATATATGTGTTTGCGAAGTCTAAGTAAATGTGAATTTTGACTCCGGAGTCGACTCCGAAGTCAGTGCTCCGACTCCGGAGTCACTCCTTATTTTCAAGGAGTCGGAGTCAGTGACTCCAGAGCCACTCCAAAATTTTCTTGGAGTCGGAGTCAGTGACTCCGACTCCGGCTAAACCCGGAGTCATGGAGAACACTACATCCAAGTGGATTAATGTTAAAAGAGTACTTATAATTTTTAACATTAGATTTTAAGTTGCTATCCTTAAGAAACGAAAAGTTGCGTGGCTCATTACTACACGACATCAAGTTCGTGTGAGATAAGTTCAAATTTGTTAATTTGAATACTTTTCATCTTCGCACATGCATAGGTATAATCTACTCAAGTCCTCTCATTGGTTCGTAGTTGGTTGATTATATAGTCTTCAACTAATCAATTCGAAACAATGCAGTCAGGTAACTTTATCGTTTTTTTAAGAAAAATCTGGCCCGCTTTTATAAAATGTTGAACTGTGCCTTTAATTTTTTTTGGCTTCTAACTCGCGGTGTCTTGAAAGTCCGGTATTATTGAGGGAGTCCATTCTTATAAACAAAAAATCAAAAAAAAAAAAAAATCAAAAAAAAAAATTGTTTTTTTTTGTCTACAGGTGTGTAACTTTAGTTTCAAAAAATCTGTTAATGTTTTTTTCTGTTTTTGACAATAATAATTAACCCCTTGCCGATAATTATTATCCATAAGTCAAAATTTCATACAACTTTTACCTGTTTCGTATGTTTTTCACTAAAAAAATTGAGTACTGTGACAGATCTGACAGACGGAGGAGGTGTGTGCCACCATGTCCAATCACCGCACAACCAGTTTTGATTAAATGTGTTTTTTTTTTTTTTTTTTTTTTTTTTTTTTTACAATTTCATGTGTGCGTTATGAAGAGGATTTATTCGTCTAAATGGTTGAAATATTGTGGTAGGGTGAGAAAAATATTAAAACGAACATTCACACCGTATAGATAACAATAGGAAACAACCGCTTTTGTTTGCTAATGGTATTTAACATGAATTGAGCCCTACCTTGAAGGCCGCTGTTTCAAAAGACTTTGACCACACCTGTAAATTTGTAATCCTCCTGTCAACCCTCGGCAGCTAAAAAACATTCTGGTAAGAAATTTTTTTTTCTAAAGGAAATGTATATAATTTGTATATATACATATATATATATATATTATATACATCTACGTTGTCCATCTGGCTCAAGGAAGCGATTTTTATGTAATTTAACCCATGAGAAACGGTCTGTGCCAAAAAATAACATATTGAGATCGAGTTGAAAAATTAATGTTGAAAATTATAGTCGGAAACTTTGGATTTATAGCCTGTCTATCAAAGTTGAAAGTAGCGCGCTGCTTCTGCTTAGATAACCCCATATCTCATCCACTTTGTTTTCCGTGATGTAATCTCCTGTCAAGAAAATAGAAATCCTATTATAATTCATTTTCAGGAGAGAAAAGTCAATCAAGAATTAAGAAAATAAAATAATAAAAGAACGGTTTTTTATTATTGAGATCTCTTGTTTTTTTTTNGAGAAAAGTCAATCAAGAATTAAGAAAATAAAATAATAAAAGAACGGTTTTTTATTATTGAGATCTCTTGTTTTTTTTTGAATGTATACGGAAACCTGAAAAAAAGTGGATGAGATGTGCCCTTGAGGGCGGTAATGAATCCATAAAGATCAAATTTGATCTGTCAAATAGAAAACTAGATTGTTGAAAAACTTAACTTGAGTAGGTATATTGTATTTGGAAATTTATACTATAACCACTTTAGTTGAAGAAATNTCAGTTGAAGAAATAAGGAGTGGACTCGTTGATTATATAAATGAAAACAATTTTGTAATTTTGTAAGTATCCGTAACTCGTTGTGGTAATACAATAACATNATAGAAAACTAGATTGTTGAAAAACTTAACTTGAGTAGGTATATTGTATTTGGAAATTTATACTATAACCACTTTAGTTGAAGAAATAAGGAGTGGACTTGTTGATTATATAAATGAAAACAATTTTGTAATTTTGTAAGTATCCGTAACTCGTTGTGGTAATACAATAACATAATGTGCAATTTTCCTTACTAGTTCATTTTTCTAATTTCTACAGTTNTAATGTGCAATTTTCCTTACTAGTTCATTTTTCTAATTTCTACAGTTGAATTCAGAGTGCCCCACCCAACTGGTTAATAGTTCTTTCCTCTGATTTACCTGATTAACACTCCATAATCCAAAGGAAAAAGCAATAAAAATAATACTAATTGCAAATTTTGAAATAATTTTATCTTTATTTTTTTTTGGGATGAGGTANTTAAAAAAAAAAAAAAAAAAAAAAAAAAAAAAAATTTAAACAGCTTATCCGAGCTTTGACTCATTTAGAGAATATTTAATGATGAGACTTTTTTAAATGGATTTTTTTTTGTGTAATTAACTGATAGTGTTAATTTTATTTATCATGGTCGGTCGAGTGTTATTAAACTAAAAAATGTTAGTGGATTGTTACCGGTAGATTCTTTTCAATATAGAAATTGGATTATATAGTTTATTTTTCAAAAAGTAAAAAAAAAATTTGGAAAATTAAAAATGGATAGATTAAAAGTAAATTTAGATAAAAATATTGATTTTATAAATTCAATTAAAAATAGGAATATAAAAATTCTGAACCTTTTTTTTATTTTCTGATTTTGAATTTTTCTAATTCTGAATTTTTTTAAATTTTTATATTGCATATTGTACATATTAATTTTAAAAGAAGTTAAATTAATTTTAATACAATGCTGCGCACAATTATAGACGAACTATTTTTTTTTTTTTTTTTTTTTTTTTTTTGCTGGAGAAAGTGTTCGGCTAAAATTATGTCCAGATATTTTTATACTATGCAAAAAAATTTCGGTTCAAGTTANTGCTGGAGAAAGTGTTCGGCTAAAATTATGTCCAGATATTTTTATACTATGCAAAAAAATTTCGGTTCAAGTTAATATATTTTTACAAGAAAGAGCATAAGAGAAAAAAAATTAGTGAGGGAAATTTTTAATATCAACTCACTAGGATCAAAGGGTCAAAAGTTATAATTTTTTGAAAAATAAATGTTTTCCATACATATTTCTAAAACACTACGGTAAAGAATAAACGTCTCAGAAATAAGTTCCAAAAACGTATGTTTTTTCAAAAAAATCATAACTTTTGATCGTTGATATAAAAAATCTTTCTCTCTACTTTCGCATGCTCTTTCTTGTAAAAAAATATCACTTGAAATATCACAATATCACTGAAAAATAATTTCCTAATCCTAAGTATAGAAAAATCTGGACATAATTTAACCCCAGCACTTTCCCCCATCTCAAACTCAAACAAAGAGAACAACTTGCCAAAAGTAGTTTTTCACTCGTCTAAAATTTTCTCCAGTACTGTACATACTAATAAAATAAAAATTTTAATTTTAATTTAACTTAATTTATTATATTTTTATTTTATTATATTTTATTATATTTTATATTATTGTGAGTTTTTAATCTTTAAGCACGCTGGAAGCTACTTTTGTCCCATGCTCTTTGCTGGAGAAAGGAGTGCGCTTATAATTTGGGCCGTTTGTCTTCTAAACAAAATTTTTTCTGGGGAAATACTTTTCAAATTCAGAAAGACCATTGAAAAGTAGCGTTTGGCGTCAAAAAATCAAGTCTCTACAATCGCTAGGAAAGAAGCTTTGATTTATTAAATACTGAATTTTTTTGATATTCTTTTGAAACATGCCCATCTCTTAGTACATCGTTTCAAAAAAATGTCTAAGATTTTCAACTTTCAAAAAATCATGACTTCTTTCCTAGCGATCGTACAGACTTGATTTTTTGACGTCAAACACTACTTTTCAATGGTCTTTCTGAATTTGAAAAGTATTTCCCCAGAAAAAATTTTGTNTGCTGGAGAAAGTGTTCGGCTAAAATTATGTCCAGATATTTTTATACTATGCAAAAAAATTTCGGTTCAAGTTATTATATTTTTACAAGAAAGAGCATAAGAGAAAAAAAATTAGTGAGGCAAATTTTTAATATCAACTCACTAGGATCAAAGGGTCAAAAGTTATAATTTTTTGAAAAATAAATGTTTTCCATACATATTTCTAAAACACTACGGTAAAGAATAAACGTCTCAGAAATAAGTTCCAAAAACGTATGTTTTTTCAAAAAAATCATAACTTTTGATCGTTTCATCCCAGTGATTTGATATAAAAAATCTTTCTCTCTACTTTCGCATGCTCTTTCTTGTAAAAAAATATCACTTGAAATATCACAATGTCACTGAAAAATAATTTCCTAATCCTAAGTATAGAAAAATCTGGACATAATTTAACCCCAGCACTTTCCCCCATCTCAAACTCAAACAAAGAGAACAACTTGCCAAAAGTAGTTTTTCACTCGTCTAAAATTTTGTCCAGTACTGTACATCCTAATAAAATAAAAAATTTCATTTTAATTTAATTTAATTTATTATATTTTTATTTTATTATATTTTATTATATTTTATATTATTGTGAGTTTTTAATCTTTAAGCGCGCTGGAAGCTACTTTTGTCTCATGCTCTTTGCTGGAGAAAGGAGTGCGCTTATAATTTGGGCCGTTTGTCTTCTAAACAAAATTTTTTCTGGGGAAATACTTTTCAAATTCAGAAAGACCATTGAAAAGTAGCGTTTGACATCAAAAAATCAAGTCTCTACAATCGCTAGGAAAGAAGCTATGATTTATTAAATACTGAATTTTTTTGATATTCTTTTGAAACATGCCCATCTCTTAGTACATCGTTTCAAAAAAATGTCTAAGATTTTCAACTTTCAAAAAATCATGACTTCTTTCCTAGCGATCGTACAGACTTGATTTTTTTGACGTCAAACACTACTTTTCAATGGTCTTTCTGAATTTGAAAAGTATTTCCCCAGAAAAAATTTTGTTTAGAAGACAAACGGCCCAAATTATAAGCGCACTCTTTTCTCCAGCAAAGAGCATGGGACAAAAGTAGCTTCCAGCGCGCTTAAAGATTAAAAACTCACTGTATTTATTTATTCACACTAGTTTTATGAATATAAAAATGAAGCAGAAAATGCATTTTTTTTTTCTTTTTTAATCTAAAAACTGATAAACTTTTTACAGAACAATGGGCTCTGAATTCAATGAAAATAATAAATATTCCCCCCAATATAATATATTAGTAACCTCTTTTGTGAGAAGTTTGAGTAGAATTCTTCTATCGATCTTTTGTGAGGGTTGATTGTGTAATTCTTAAGAATGATTTACTGGTGTTATAAGTGTATTAGTAAGAAATTGGAATTTAGGGTGGACAGAAATTTACCCTAATTGTTCTAATAGATGAACCCTATATATATTTTTTTTTCTTCCCCTCATTTTCTGAAATCATCCTTATTTTTTCTCTTATGATCTCATTTGAGTGAGAACTTATTTTCTGAGATACATTCTCTACAAATTCAGAGTACAATGAATTCTGAAGGTGGGAGAGTCATAAAAGACCCTCTGGAACATAATCATATATAATAGACCAAATGTCTTTATTTCATGACTCTTTTGACTTTTCTCCGTTTTCTCCACAATATGCATTAAGTCCTATTATGACATGCTGCTTTATTGAGTTCTCTAAGAATTTTTCCCCATCTCTTAATATCATTTCCCCAACAACCTACTCACAGTACTTTGTCTCTATTATTGAAGTTGACAACGAATATAACATCCCTCTACTCAAAAATAATTACTATTTTTTTTCAAAAATATTATATAAGAATACGAAAATATACATATAACCAAAAAAAAAAAAAAAAAAAAAAAAAAAAAAAAAATTTTTTTNCGCATGACTCTGGCTCATGAGCTGGCTCAATGGCTCTGGCTTGAGCTGGCTCACAAAAATTTCTGAACCAGAGCCAGTGCGTGGCTCTGGCTCATGTAGTAATTTTGAGCCAGAGCCATGGCTCATGAGCCAGCTCAACGAAATTTGTGAACCATGGCTCAATGGCTCAACTTTTTTCCTAAATTCTTCCACTTTTTCTCTAATTTTTCTTTTTTTTTTCTTCCAAATCATCATTTTTTTTTTTTAATTTTTGGAATTTTTGGTTACTGAATTTGTCTTTAGCCAGTTCATAATTATGATTTGTGTTGGCTTATTCTCACTAATAAGTTATTCTCACTTTTAGCACAATGTGCATATTAACGGCAAAAAAAAATTTTATGTTGAGCCATGACTCAATGAGCCATGTCTCTGGCTGATGAGCCAGCTCAACAAAAGTANGCGTGGCTCTGGCTCATGTAGTAATTTTGAGCCAGAGCCATGGCTCATGAGCCAGCTCAACGAAATTTGTGAACAATGGCTCAATGGCTCAACTTTTTTCCTAAATTCTTCCACTTTTTCTCTAATTTTCATTTTTTTTCTTCCAAATCATCATTTTTTTTTTAATTTTTGGAATTTTTGGTCACTGAATTTGTCTTTAGCCAGTTCATAATTATGATTTGTGTTGGCTTATTCTCACTAATAAGTTATTCTCACTTTTAGCAAAATGTGCATATTAACGGCAAAAAAAAAAATTTTATGTTGAGCCATGACTCAATGAGCCATGTCTCTGGCTGATGAGCCAGCTCAACAAAAGTAAGGAGCCAGAGCCATGGCTCATGAGCTGGCTCACCGCTTAGGTGAGCCATGAGCTATGGCTCATTGAGCCAGTGGCTCTGGCTCACGCCAAAAGCTGAGCCATGCGGAATACTAGTATGTAAGCATAAGGAACCTAACAGACGGACATATTTGTAAAACATTACACCGCTGACAGAAACAACTATACCTTCTCTATATATGTAATAAAAAGAAGAGTCCCTGCAATTGCAATGACGTTTTGACCAATGAAATTTTAAATTGTTAACTTTTTTTTTTATTTCTTGAACAACAGGGATGTAAAAATATATGTCCACTGGTGAACACGGTGACCATCTGCTCGTTTACGTTTACCATGTGTGTAACTTTACTTTTTTTTTTTTTTTTTAAGTCCTTGAAACAAGGTCCAGTGAAGTAAGAAGTAAGGTATAAAAAAATTTTTTTTTTTTTTATGAAAATGAAAATCTTCAAAAGAAACAATTTTGAGTTTTTCGGTGTATCTACTTTGGTCAGGGTGTACTAGTGTGGTAATATGTGTGTATATATATATATATTTTTTCTCATGTGTTGTAATATGATATGATTGTCTATCGGGATATTGGTATGATTGCTTTTTCTGTCTTGATCAAGGTGAAAGCATAAAAGTGAGACTCTAGGGACTCACTGGTGAAATAAGTGGAACGGTCACTAAAAATAAAAAAATAGCTGGGCAGTTTTTTTTTTTTTTTCTGTTTTTTCGTTATTAGCTATCGAGGGAAAAAGGTAAAATTTACGAGAATTGTCAATATAAAAAACAGGGATGAGACAAATGTTTCATTTACACCAACTCACTTTCTTCATAGTATTATTACAAGGGATGGAACATTTTTAGTCTTACTTTCACTTTACTGGACTACTGAAATGATCCAAAATTCGATTCCTGAGTAACGAGGTTGAAGTAATGTTTATTTTATGTTAAGCTGGTCAGGTTTTACGTTGAACATAAATTGTATACGTCCTTTTATTTGAAGTTTATATGAATCCATATAGATGAGGGGGTGGTGGTAAAATTGACTGTTGGATAANGTTGAAGTAATGTTTATTTTATGTTAAGCTGGTCAGGTTTTACGTTGAACATAAATTGTATACGTCCTTTTATTTCAAGTTTATATGAATCCATATAGATGAGGGGGTGGTGGTAAAATTGACTGTTGGATAAAAAAATTTGTACATGTATATGTATTTGTACAGTATGACAAATTTACATAAGTTGTAATACTCAAACCCTAAGTGACCAATGAGGAGCAAGTGGATAACCTTAGCTAGTATTTTGCTGTCACAATGCTGCTGTCCCCACTCGCCACTACTTTGTGAGAGACTGATATTATTATTATTGGTTTTACATTTGAATCAGGCGGTAGTTTTTTTGTTATTTTTTGTTTTTTTTTTGGTGGTATACATTTTTTTATACAAGAAAGGCTAATGGATATCCAATGGATGTCCATATTTGTAGCCGTATGGTGGATGGACAGACGTAAGGCTCATCAATTAGTTATTGAATAAAAAAAAAATCTTCTGACATAAATTCTAATAGTAAATTTCGTATCATTTTGAACTGTGTGACAGAAGGGATTTTGAAAGTATTGTTAAATTTTTACTATATAAGCAAACAAAAAAAAAAAAAAAAAAAAAATTTTTTAGTTTTATTTTTTGTTTAGTAGAAGACCCCACAGGAAGAATTATGATTGATTTCCCTTGTAGATGAAANTTTTTTAGTTTTATTTTTTGTTTAGTAGAAGACCCCACAGGAAGAATTATGATTGATTTCCCTTGTAGATGAAAAAGATGTTAAAAAATCAGGATGGAAAATTTGAACAAAAAATTTGAATTTTTNATTGATTTCCCTTGTAGATGAAAAAGATGTTAAAAAATCAGGATGGAAAATTTGAACAAAAAATTTGAATTTTTTTTTTATATATATATTATTATTATGAATTCAAAAATTTTGGTCAGATTGTATATTTTCTTTTGTTTTTTTAGACAAATTATCTTATATTTTAGGGTTAGGTATGAAACAAGTTTACTTTCTATGAAACCAAATTTGGAAAGTTGTTAACTACTTTTAATTGAGATGATCAAATTTGTTGTTACAANATTGATTTCCCTTGTAGATGAAAAAGATGTTAAAAAATCAGGATGGAAAATTTGAACAAAAAATTTGAATTTTTATATATATATATATATTATTATTATGAATTCAAAAATTTTGGTCAGATTGTATATTTCCTTTTGTTTTTTTAGACAAATTATCTTATATTTTAGGGTTAGGTATGAAACAAGTTACTTTCTATGAAACCAAATTTGGAAAGTTGTTAACTACTTTTAATTGAGATGATCAAATTTGTTGTTACAAAATTTTAGTAACTACGAAACTATTGTAATGTAGTCAAATTTGACAGGATACAAGACAAGGGTTAAGTTTGACTGAATGAACCAATAGGAAAAGACTATTTCATTTCGGAATCCCTTTGATCTTTCACAACCACTTCCGACGGTTGTGATTGAGAATAACAAGTAACTTTTTCGTCCCAAGGCATCATCACTTTTGAAACCCTTTGAATTTTTATGTACTTTCAGTCTCAAAAAAAAAAAAAAAAAAAAAAAATAGGAGAAAGTTTGAAAATCCTGTTCTTTAGGAAATAAAAATTAATGTAACCAGTGTGGTTGGTGTGAAGTCTCTCGGGATTTTTGGGAGCTTTGAGCTCTTTTTGAGTGGATAGGAAAAATCCTCAAAAATATTATCAAAAAGTCAAGGGAATTGAAGAGAAAAAAAAACACGATGTTTTAAAATTAAAGAATTCGTCAAAAGTGATTTGGGTTTGACTTTCTCTTTTTTTGACTTTCTCTTCTGTGGTTTTCTGATCTTGATGATACATGTCTCTCTTGGGTTTTGAACCCTCTGCCATTTCATATGTAATAGCTGAGTTATGAAAAACGAGTTTTTTTTTTTACTTTTTACTAACTTTTTTTTTTGGTAAAAAAAAATAAAATAAGAGATCCAATTGTAATGTATTGTACAGGAGAGCGTAGATTCAGATTCGGGGGATTGGTCTTTTGTGTCCCATTCTGTCAGGGTTGCCTTAAATAAGTAGAGCGATAAAACTAAGAAATTCATTCGAACTATCTTGTCCCAAAGAGAGTCCCTTGTGTTACTCCTAAAATGACATTTTGTTTCATAAATTATTTTCATGAGGGGAAATGTCAGTTCTTACGAATAAATAAAAGAACGTGAACAAAAAATTGGACCATGGGTTACTAATGTCAACAAAAAAAACATGGTAAATTTGGTATTTTTTAAGGGCTTTATGAATCAGAAGTAAGCTGATTATATTTCTTTGTTGGACATACAAGCAATTTTTTATTTTATTTTATTTAATTTTTTTGAGTTTTTAAATATTTAGTAATTTTTTTTTTGTATGAGTATGCCGATGACAAGACTACTACTACTACCGGTAATAACGTTATCGGTATAACGGTAACGGTAGTATGAGTTTAGTTGTAACAACTCTAGTATCGGTATACCGGTCAAAATATAAAATATTAATATTACAATAGCGTTATCAATAGTAAATAATACGAGTAAAGCAAAAATAAAACTAGAATTATATTCTTAACAAATATAAATGATTATACTTAATATCGATATACCGGTAGCAAAAAATATTTTTGGTATAGCTGTACTAATAGTTTTTGTACAAAATAAAAATTTATCAGTATATCGGTATCGATATCGGTATCGATATCGGTACAAGTGCATAATAATATACAAATATTGGAATACTCATTTACTATATTAAGAGGATATCGATAATCGATAGCAATATGATACCGGTAGCAATCCCATATAGGGATTGCAATTGGCGGGGAAATTGCCCCGACAACGGGGACAGGGAAATACCCGTTTTCCCCGTCGGTCCACCGATTTTGTTTTTTTTTTGCATTTCACCATTCACAACAAACTAACAAACTTTTGTGAAAAAAAAATAATAATTATGAAAAAAATTTTTTAAACAAATAACAAAAAGAAAAAACACAACTTAATTCTATTATGTTGATGTTATTTTCCCCGATCGGGGATCCCCGGCGTTCAAGGGAATCTATTTCCCCGAAATCCCCGATTCCCTGATCGGGGACGGTCTTCAATTGCTATCCCTAATCCCATAGTGTAATCTACTAATATCGGTAAACTAGTATGTATACCGATATTGACCGATATCGATTAGTCAATATCGGTATATCTTTACATAATTTTATAATATCAGAATATTTATCAACTAATATTAACTAATATCAGGATATCGTTAGTAATCTCGGTATTCAATACTAATATCGGTATATCGTTAGTAATCTCGGTATTCNGTGTAATCTACTAATATCGGTAAACTAGTATGTATACCGATATTGACCGATATCGATTAGTCAATATCGGTATATTTTTACATAATTTTATAATATCAGGATATCGTTAGTAATATCGGTATTCAATACTAATATCGGTATATCGTTAGTAATCTCTTATTTAATACTAATATCGGTATATCGATAAAAAGACCAGTGGAGAGTTGAAATATTTTTTATTAAATCGTATCCGCTTCACTTCTGTTTATGTAAATTTTAAGCGATTAAAAAAAATTTAGAAATCAGTCCAAAATCCCGTTTATTTCTCTTAATTACATCTAAACTTGTCTCAACTGCTTCGGTAAAAAAAAACGAATTGACGGAATTCCCGTGAGTGGAAACAAACACACATACACAAAAAAATCGAGTCTTAATGTAATTCTCTATGAAATTAAAAGTTGAAAAAAAAAAAAAAAAAAAAATCTTTATGTATTGCAATGTAATGTAGAAAGTAGGGGTTCTTAATTAAACGTCTTTTCTGATCATTTCATTATTTCCTCTTAATGGCTCGAGTTTATGAAGTGAGAAAAAATGTATTATGTTTATTTCTTTTTAATGTATTTTTCTGATGAAAATGAGTCTCTCACTTATTACATAAAGTTGAAAAGAAATAGAAAAAAAAACAAAAGGGTTAAGCCCTATTTTCACGCCTTCTGCTTTTATGCATCAGCAGGGTGACGCGGATGCTTGAGTTTTTATGAACCAAAGTAAAAGTTCATCTTATAATTATAATTGACTAAAATTTTCAAAAATGAAATAAGAAAATCTTGAATATTGTGTGTAAAAAACACAACGGATTGAAGAAATGCAAGAATAATAATAAAAAAAGTAAAAAAATTCACCCCTTTTTTTGTGTAAGTTGATCGTTTGAATGCAGTCGATGACTTTTAATTAGAGACCGATTAGTCTTTCATTTTCGAATATATATATTTCTTACAATATATACAAAAAAAAGGAATAGAAAAAGTACAAAGTGGTTCTTAATTAAAAGCAACTATCGAGTAAGGGGGTATTTTTTTTTGTATGTTTCTAAAGATGAAAAGGACCGGAGATATTCATTTGTCACTTCTAATTGCAACTCTTTTATTTTATTTGTTCAATTTCTTCTCAAAGTACTGCCTTTTAGTCCATGTGGCGTCAGTTCTAAAAAAAACACAGTGTATATTGGGTTGTAAGTCTTTTGAACTTAATTATGAGACAATGGGATACATAGTTGCATACTAATTTAGGTTCTTAACTTCTTAGCTAGTTTCTTGATACATGGCTTTCTCCAAAAAAAAACAAGAAAAAAAAAAAGTTTATAAAAATTAACTCTCCTCTTTCACACTCAAAATACAGAGTGTATAATTAAAAAGAAAGCTAAAGACATTATTCTTTGGGAGTCTAGTATATTATAAAAAAAATGTATATAAAAAAAAGGAGTGTGTTGAAAAATTAGGCAGAATTATTTATGCTCTCTATATCATAGTATTTAATTAAATCAACAATAATTCTCCTTGCTCAAAAATGAAATATTAAGTTACTTGTTAATAACAACAATCTGAATTATTAGTAACTTTTTTTTGATTCATTTATATTCAAATTTTTGACAGAAATTTATAAAAATTTCTCATTTAAGTGTTAGTAGTGTATGTATGTATGTTTTTTAAGTAACTTCCTTTTTAATTTAATCCATTTATTATATTTTATTATCTGGAGACACTTTTAGGAAGAGGATATTAAATTTGTCATTTTTGTCTGTCTGTCTGTCCAATTCATAAAAATTTAGTGTTATTTTAACACTTTAATTTAAGAAATTGGAGTTTTTGTACAGGGTTATCCAAAAAAAATTTTACATTTCGTTGTAGCTGTTTGATTTTAATATAGTGATTTACAAGTTTCAGACATTGATTGATTAATAATTGATAAAAAAATTGATAAAAAATTGATAAAAAATTGATAAAAAATTGATAAAAAATTGATAAAATATTGATAAAAAATTAATAAAAAATTGATAAATTGATAAAAAATTGATAAAAAATTGATAAAAGATCGATTCTTTTTTTGTAAAATAAAGTATAATCCTTCAGCTAATTCAACAATAGGAAATTTTTAGTTGTCAAATTTTATACTTTGTAAAAATTACTGATTGAAAATCATGAGGCTACTACAAGGAGGTAAAAAAAAAGATNTGAGGCTACTACAAGGAGGTAAAAAAAAAGATTTTGATAACCTAATAACCCTGTATATTTGTAGCCATTGGTTGTAGTCTACAAAATTGGCAAAGTTTCTATGAACAGTAAATACAGTTAATACATTCGATTAAATATTAGAAAAAATTTCTAATTTTTAATTGAAATTTGGTCAAGGAAAGATGTGTTTTTGAACTTTTTTTTTGCTCCTTCAATTTTGAATTATTTCTTGTGTCATCTTACTTACTGGACCATTTGTTTAATTGGGAATCACTGGACTGAGCATTCCTGTCATCGAATCCTGTCGAAGCTGTTCCTTTACGGTCATCATCTTTACTACAAACCTTGTCAAAGTTGTCCATCAGAAGTAAAAAAAAA
>NIPM01000230.1:85852-126874 GCA_002738285.1 Holacanthella duospinosa | reverse complement strand
AAAAATAAAAAAAAAAAAAAAAAAAAAAAAAGTTAATACCTCAACAACTATTTTTTATTGTTTAGTAATTTATTCAAGTGTTAGAAAGGATGAATTTATATAAAAATCTTAATTTGTTAACACACCCCCGCATATACAGGGTTAATTAAAGTAAATTACCTTAACAAGTTAGGTAAAAATTTTATAGTGTGGTTCCACTAGTTGAATTGACATAAAATTTGAATTGACTTGTATAATTTGATTAGTATAAATTGATATTAATCAATAAAATAAAAATTTAGTTGTGTAGCTAATTAAAGTTTAAAGTTTTTGTAGATATTCACGTTACTTTTTTAATTTTTACAATATGAGTTAGTAGTCTACAGGTAGTTTTACCGTTGATATAGTTTATTTTCACAATGGACTCATTTTATATGATTTTTTTCTGAATGAATCTGTGAGTAGATTAGATTCACTTGTGAGTCTTCAGTCTTCAGTTTTCAGTCTTCAGTCTCACAGTGGATCATGTTTCTACTTATTTTGCAGGTTGAAAAAAAAATTTTTTTTTTTTTTTGTACTAATTGCCTAAGTTTTTCTCTTTTGAAAGATTTATTAACATCTAAAAAGAAGAAAAACGGTTTTATAATATAAAAGTTTATATTTTATACTTTTGTCAGTGTTGAATTTGAACTGGTTTATCAAGAAAACAGGATAATTAAGTTGATCTACACGGAGAAACCTTTCATTTCCTTTAGAACAAACGATGAAGAGTAGTCACTTAATTTATGAACATGAATATAAACTTTTTATAAGGAAATCAAATCGAATTAATTTTTACTCAATTTGATTTTTCTCATTGTTTTTAACTACTTTGACTTTTTGAGTGATTCATTAGCTTTGTAATTAAACTGACAAAAAAAAAAAAAAATTTTTTTGTGAATTTTTTTTTAGTGATTTATGATATAATTTCCCCCCATATTTTCCAATTTGTAATCAATTCTATTCCAAAAAAAAATTTATAAAAAATAATAATATAATCTACCTTATAGAGTTGACTGTTTATAATCACTTGTAATATTTCAGAAGCTCCTATAATTTGTTGATTCTGACATATTCACATTTATTTACAAATCATAACCATTTCAAACAAGTTTTGATAGTACGATCACTTTTTTTTTTGGTATGGTTTTTTTTTTTTTTTAAATATCTATAACTTATGAGAACAANTGGTTTTTTTTTTTTTTTAAATATCTATAACTTATGAGAACAATTTTTTGGTTGAAGAGTTGACAAAAGTAAGTGACATCGTTGAACTGACAAGTTTCCCGACAAGGGCGGTCTCATCACTCGTACTGTTGTTGATTCCTCTTTATAAAAACTAGAAAATGAGTAGGTATTAATCAAAAAAAGAAAGAGATCATAAAGAAGTCAGAAAAAATTTTTTTTTTTGATAAAAATCACTGAAAATATTAGTAAGAATTTTTTCCTCTCATTTTACGTCTAACAACCCCTCATAACAAGTTTTTTTTTTTTTTTTTTTCAATTTTTTGAAATATGAAAACTTCTCGGTAGTGGGAAATAAATAAGAGTTACTTGACTTTGATCTATACTGGATGGATAATTTTATGTATCAGTTTACAAATTGGTTAACACTAGACAGCCTCGTTAAGCTCATTTTCATTGTTTTTTATCATCATTTTAATCAAAAATTATAAAAAAATGGTTATAAAATATGAAATATTTTAATAGTTTATAAGCATTAGAGAGGTTTCAACGAGAAATTTACTATGTGAATGTATTGATGAAGATAAAAAACAGAATAGAAATTGAAATATACGTAATGGAAATTTCATTAGTTTGTGTTAAAAATCATTGATAAAAATCAACCTCACTAGATCATTTTCTCACTACATTCATACAAATTTGGTCATGATTTTTTTTTTTTTTTTGNTGAATGTATTGATGAAGATAAAAAACAGAATAGAAATTGAAATATACGTAATGGAAATTTCATTAGTTTGTGTTAAAAATCATTGATAAAAATCAACCTCACTAGATCATTTTCTCACTACATTCATACAAATTTGGTCAAGATTTTTTTTTTTTTTTTTTGTTATTGAATTTTCAATGATGAACCGACATATTATAAAGGTCAGGGTATACCTTTACTTTTGTATTGATTTATATAAACAAGAAGCTTGACAGCCTATCTCAACATGATCTGATTTATATTTCAATCCAAACAATAGGGTGTGGAGTCATGTTTTTTTTATACTAATATAATGTGTTTTTTTTTTGGATTACAGGCAAACTTTCGATCAATCAGGACGATTTCCACCATCAACACCTGTAATGCCGTAAGTTTTTTTTTTTTTTTTGCTTGATTGAAACATCTCAAAAGGTGTAATTAGTAATATGGATGGATGTGAAGTGACCTCGTGAAACTACGACTACGTCTTCTTAATTTTTGACAATCAAGTTGAGATTGGAAAAATAATAAATTCAAGATAATAAATCAGGTGGATTTAGGAGATAAAAAACAATATTGATAAAAATCTATGAAATAGGAAGAGATTGTTGTTTTACTTTGTATAAATATGGTAATCTGGATTTTTGCGAAAGCCTTTGAACAAGTTACTCTTTAAGAAGAAGAAAAAAATACACACAAAAAAAAACGTAATTGGGTGACGTTGCCACATGTGGTACAATTAAAGTTGTAAGAGTTAAGGTGAAGGCGAAAATTTAAAAAATTTACTTGGTAAATCAATCTTTTTAATTTTTGGTGTAGATGGGTGACATTTGTGAACTCTAAACTCTAAATTTATCTGGCTAAGGCATTGAAAAATAAACGAAAAAGAAAACTTATCGTTTTATGATTCACCCTGCAAAAAAAAAAAAGTTAGGACACCCTGTATTTTTTTTTACCTTTTTGTATACTATTAAATGCCACACATTTTTTTCCCCACCCTGTTAATTTAAAAAGTAGAATATTTATATTTATGAATTTTGTGTTTTCACCTTAGACAAGCTGATGAAAAAAAAATTTAGTTAGGTTAAATGGTGTAAAATCTTTTAGTTTTTGCAATTCTGCAACTATTAAANAAAAAAAAATTTTTTTTTTTTTTTTTTTTTTTTTTTTTTTAATTTTTCACTTTTCTTCAAAAAAAAATTCTTTTTTTTTTTAATTTGACATGTACCTTGGAGAAAGTCTCCTTGAATTCATTGCTTTCACCACTCCCTCCCTGATTGTCTCTATCAATCTTGTAAAATTCGTTTAGCTCTTGAATTTACAGTATTCTCTGCGTTATTTCTCTCTACATTTTTCAAAAAAAAAAAAAAAAAAAATTTTTTTTTTGAAAAATTGTTCTAGGGTGTAGAGAAAGCTTTGGTGTGAGAAATGTGACTGTAAATCAAAGTCGAGTCCGCAAATATGACAGGAAGGGATAAATAAAGAGATGGGCTTTATAGTATTCAGCAATTCCGCATAAGTTGTATATATTCCATTAAATCTGTTAGAAATGGAATAAAATTGGAGGGTGTATAAGACCCCCCTCTTTTTTTTTTTTTTGAAAAATGACATATGATTATGGGAAAGAAAGGCTTTTGTCTTGAGATTGAGATCCAATGTCCAAGAACCAGATGGCCAATGGACATGAACATGGACATGGATATGGACACAGTCTCTCATCTCTCTCTCCTATGCATAAGTTAGACAATTTCTTATTGTTCTCTAACAGATGCACTCCAATCCTTTTCCTATCTTAATTTTCTTTTTTTTTCCCGCTCTATAAGAGACATACAAAAGTATAGTATATTACCAGAAGAAAAAAAAAAGATCAAATTTTGATACCCTTCACTTTAGTTTTTGACTTTGGGTGATTCTATATAAAGCTCGTCAAATCATAATAAATAGCACAAAAGTTGGACGTTAAGCCGTTTCAGATTTGGACTTTTGGCAAAGGGTCAGTTTCCCCCTTTTTTCCTTTATTTGAGACTGAAGAAAGAAAATTATTCCTTTTTATTTTTTGTTGTCATTTGTAACTTGTCAGACAGCATCCTAATGGTTAATTTTCCATCTTCACTAGGTGAATAAGACAAAAAATACGTTTTTTTCTTCATATTTTAAATTCAAAAAAAAAAAAAAAAAAATTTTTTTTTAAAAAAAAAATTTTTTTAAAAAAAAAATTTTTTTTTTTTTTAAAAAAAAAAAAAAAAAAAAAAAAAAAAAATTTTTTTTTTAATTTAAAAAAAAATAATTTTTTATTTAAAAAAATATTTTTTTTAATTCTCGGAACTCCGTGAAAGGATTAAATTGAAAATCGCATTTTAAAGATTATAAAGTTTGAACTTAAAAAAGGGTTGAAACATTATTGCATAATTTTTGCATAAAATTAAAGATTAGATTGACATCTTCTAAAAAACGTATCTATTCCAATTCTTTTGTACTTTTTTTTTCTTCTTTTTCTTTTCTGTTTAATAGAAAGTAATAAAGTGAATTTTTGTACTTTGAATATAAGAAAATGCATAAAATGAAAATAGACAAGGGGGTGATTTTCGTCTCATCAAAATGGAAAGTTAGGTGAAAGTTTTTTTTTTTTTTGATAGCGCTAGTTTTACCGATTGAGAATTTTACTGAAATGACCCACCCTCTTCCCTCAGGAATTGCCAAAATAGCTTTCACTTTTTATTTCACCTAGAAAACTTTTCACTTCAAATGGATTAAAAATATAAACGAGTGGTAGTATAAGTGAAGATATAAGTTTTTACTGAAAAAAAAAAAAGTGACAAAAGTGGATTTGGTTTAACGCGTCCCATCCTCTTTATTGTTAGACTTAACAATAGAAAAGCAAATAATGAAGTTTTCCCTTCTCTTGATGATACAACTATAGAAAAAAAAAAAAAACCCATGAAATCAGTTTTTTTTTATGTAACAAAAGTTTCTGTAAGAAGGGCCAGAGGAAATTTTGGAAAAAAAAAAATAAAATAATAATGAACGGATTTTCTTCGGATAAATTTCTTCTAATGTAAACAACTGATGGTTAAGTTGAATAGAAGAGAACAGGGACCAATAATGGACTCCCTGTGGCAAATAGAGGCTACTTTGGCGGCTATATAAGAGAAAAAAAAAAAAGAAAAAAAAAAAAAAAATGAGCGTGAAAAATTTGTCGTCTAATACTAATACTATACATAAATTTCAAACTCTGTATATCCCTTAACCCTACTGATTTTTTTTTATGTGAAAATAATAACATAAGTTTACATAATCCTCTGTAAATCGTTTTGTTTCTGTGGAATATAATATGTACTATAAAACCTCTCATCAGTCTCTATTATTTTTTGATCCCTTTTTCAAATTGTGTATTCTGAACTCAAAAATTACATATTGACGAAAAAAAAAAATACAAAAAAAAAAAAAAAATAAAAAAAAGTGGACCCTTCATATAGCAGTAATTGAAGATTTTTTTAGAGTTTTTAGAGTTTTTAGGGTTTTTAGAGTTTTAGGAAGCACTATTATAACTGTATATAATCATTATTCATGTACGTATAAATATAAGAATATTATTATAAATACTGTAAAAAAACTTGAGCTACTAGTCGATTTAGATTCTATTGATACGTCTTATTGTTATTACTACAACAATAGAGGAATTTTTTGGATTAGATAAAAATTAGGACCTATCATCAACCTATCTCTTTTTTTGGTGTACAATTGCACTTAAAAAAACATTGTTTGTTTTACATCAAAGTGATTATAATCACTGTAGACAACATACTCATTATATTCACCAGCTACAACGCCTTGATAACAAAAACAAAGTATAGAGAAATTTTTTTTTTTTTTGACAATTATGTCTATCAAATGAACCAAAATTGGTCTTACAATTAGGAGTAATAGGGTTAAAATTTTTTTGAATTTTTTTTTTTTTTTGAATTTTTTTTATTAGAATTTTGAGGATATTTTTTTCTTTATTTTTATCTTAAATCTTGTAATTAAAAGTAGGGATTGTTAATACTTATAATATCTATGAAATTAAAAACTTCTTTTGAAACAATGCTTAAGAACTGGTAACTGGTATGTGCAGAGTCGAAATTTTTCTACTTGTTTTTATTAGTTAGATATTTACAAGCATTTGTCAAGAAGTTTTGTCTAGTAAGTCAACTTGTCTAAAAAGCTTATTGGCAAATAAACAAGAGGGAAAAAATCAGCATTTAAATTGGATTTATGATTCTACTGTAATTAATTGTCCTCATTATCACTTCAACTAACCAAACTCTTCAACCTACACTTTTTTTTGTGATTTCTACTGTTCAAGAAAGGGCTAGGTAACAAGAATCAGGATGTGGAAACTTGACTCATTATTAGAAATTCGGTGACAGGGTTGTTTTACTTACAGTAATGTGGTCGTATCATTTTTTTTAGGAATATTCAATTACTTCCGGTTAAATAATTACTATAACTATTTAATAAAAATTACTACGGAAATTATCATCAGAGATCGGAAATTTGAATTTTTTTTTTTTTTTTTTTTTTTTTTTACAAATTTACTAAAACATTTTTTATAAAGAATAATAAAATACAATCTATTTATTTATTTAAAAATTTATTTTTAAAATCCATATATAATTTTGATTTATACTTTGGCAAATTGATTAAATGTTTTTTTTTCATACTTGTAATAGCTTGGCTTATTATTTATTTCTTCATTCCTATTGGTCCAATTATTTGAGCTTTAGCTTTCGGCAGAAAAAAATTCAAATTTTTACATTTTTTTTTTGAGGAGAAGGGGGGTTAATTCTTCCGGTTTAAACCGAAATCGGAACGAAACTCTAAACTCAACTTAAGAAAAAAAAATTTTTTTTTTCAAATTTTGTGTTTCGTACGGAAATTTGNAAAAAGTTTTTTTTTCAAGTTTTGTGTTTCGTACGGAAATTTGAAAAAAAATTGTTTTTTACAAATTTATCAAAATATTTTATAAATAATAATAATAATTACAATCTATTTATGTATTTAAAAAATTATTTTTTAAATCTTCTGAAAATTTTATTCTTTATTTCTTCTTCATTCCAATAGGACCGATTATTTGAGGTTTAATTTTCGGCAGAAAAAATTCAATTTTTTTAATTTTTTTTTGGAGAAAGGGTGGTTAATTCTTCCGGTTTAAACCGAAACCGGAACGAAACTCTAAACCCGGCTTAAGAAAAAAAAATTTTTTTTTTGCCAGGATTTCTTTTTTTTTCTTCAAGTTTTGTGTTACGTATTTTGTAGTTAGTTTATTTGTACGAAACGTATTGTTTACTTCTTCTGTTGAAGTAATAACAAGTATCGTTATTTCATATTCGAAGTGAATGAGTAGTTTTAGAAGTGAACAAATAAGAAACTACATAAGTTTTGACTTGATCTTATGATAATGACAAAGGAGGTTCAATTTGAGGAATACAAATGGACGTGCATTACTCTTGAGGTTGTTAGGTGAGCATGGGTGTCACGGTGGGGGTGCAAGACTCTTCAGAAGAGTTTCAAACAAAAAAAAAACAAAAAAAAACAAAAAAAGACTTCCAACCAAGAAGCTGTAGAATACGAGAGCTAGCCTAATAAATTATGTCATTTTTCAACATTTTATATATATATACATATACATACATACATATATATACATACATATATATATATCCACTTATGAAATTTTAGTGGGAAAAAGAAAATGAAGAGAAATGTTTCTACTTGGTAGGATTAGTGGGCCGTTTCTTTGTACACAAACAATCGGATGATCGTCGTACACGAGGCCATTAATAATCTCACTTTTTTTTTCTTCTTCTTCTTCTTCCTATTAATAATTCACATCTCTAGAGTCTTTAATTGAGAACGTTGTAACAGCAAACGGAAAATTTTTATTTAAAAAATAATCCAAGGTTTTCTACAGAGGCATTTTAAGTAGCCAGCAGGTGTTGGTAGGGAATAATGAAATAAATAACCTAACATAATCAAAAAAAAAAAAAGTTGTAATGGTTTGAAATTTTCAAAAGGTCAAAGTTGAAGGGTACAATGACCTCTTGACCTCTGTAGTCATTGAGTGATGGGATGATGTCGGGTTAACACAAAAAATTGTTTTTATTTTCATTTATTTAAATTTTAGTAGCATACGGACAGACGTACATAAAAAAATTTCATTACTTTCCTCAAACCGTCTGTAACTTGTGTAATAAAACTGAATGATGCAAAAATGATTAGATTAGGTCCATTAAAATAAATAAGGATTTTCTTAAATGAGATAAGATAATTAGAAAGGATTGGAACATCTTTTTCTTCAAGAAAGTACTTGCTTGGCACATTTATTACCCTAAAAAACCCTTCAAAAGTTGGAGAAAACGGACCGTAATTAGATAAAATGAGAGTGCAATGGATTTTATGAGGTTAGGGGATTTCCGGATTGTAAAACCGGGTATTTCGGTGACTCAATAATGATCCGAGGTTTTTTTTTTGTTTTTTTTTTTGGGTTTTTTTTTTGTAGTCGTACGTAATAATTAGACCGTAAATGTGCGGCAGAAAATAGAAAATAGGGGGGAGTGACGATTTTTTTTTTCTTCATGTTTTGCTCGCGACAGAAAACCACTTAAGTCTTTGTGTAAAGCTTTTCTCACTTTGAAGTATACCGCCAATGAAATGTCAGCACTTGCGACAACCATTATTCCGTCATGTTTTTATACCGATTTATGTCATAGACTTTGTCATAATTTTTATAAAATAATTGAAAAGACTTGTTGCCTGTCTCTTTCATCTCATATACTACTCAAATTTAAATGTTTGAGACCCTATTTTGGTCACAATAAAGATTCAAAATGTCCAAAATTAAGAAGTTGATGTAATATTTAGATAGATAATAATATTCTAGCCCATTTTATCATTATACTGTTAATATTTATTACCTTCTTGTTGAGTAGTTTAAGAACTCAATTTGTATAAGATGAAAAGGAAGACGGGATTGAAAGTCCGAGGTTTCGCTTTTGTTGGCCTTATTTATAATTTTTTTTACTTTTTTTTTTTACATTTTTTTATTTTTTTTTTTTTACTTTTTTTTTTATTTTTTTTATTTTTTTTTTACTTTTTTTTTCATCTTTTTTTTATTTTTTTTTGGCTTTCGGAACGTCTGGCTGAAGATTATTTGGGCCGTCAAACACCCTTTATATCTTGGGGTCTTTATAAATGTACGTAAGGGAGAGAGACGGTGGACAATATGTCTCTGTCTATAAATCATTTTGAAATGACTAAGTGCTCGGTGGAAAATACGGAGAAAGTAATGGATCTTCTGTATATTGTCCTGCCTCCGGATCCTTACAAAAAAAATACTTTTCTCTCATATATATGGAAATTTAAGGATTCGCAGACAGAATTTTCTGTCATTTTTAGAGATATGAATGAATATAACTAAAGGATTAGAGTCCTGCGTTTCTTTTACTTTGACCATGGGTTTAATAATATAAACTTACCCCTTTCCTCTTCCCCCTATAATTCGATAAAGAAATCCAAAAATTTGAAAAAAAAAAAAAAATTTGAAGTATTTTTATTACTGGATATAATATAATTTTTTTACTAAATTTTAGAAAAAATTAAAAAATTACCTAAAATTTAATCTATGGAAACAGACAGACAGACAGACAAACAGACAGACAGACAGACAANAATTTTTTACTAAATTTTAGAAAAAATTAAAAAAATACCTAAAATTTAATCTATGGAAACAGACAGACAAACAGACAAACAGACAAACAGACGGACAGACAGACGGACATGAAAATCGTATAACCCTTTTCGGTTCCAACATCCGCGGGTAAAATTTTTTACACGGTTGCACGTCTAAAACTACGAATTGTGATTTTTCTTAATGAAATCAAAAAAATTACTCAAAGTAAACTAAAATTAGATTTTGAAAAACCTTTTTTTTTTCTACAAGGAAAGTTGTTGTTGTTAGGGATTGAATTTTTAGAGTATAATGGTATTATTAATATTATATTATACTTATAAGAAAAGAAGTATACACATAATCGATATAAGCCAATGTTTTTCTATTATAAAAGTATATTTTACTCAATCTCAATCTTTGTTATTTTTGAATCTTAAGTTTAAAATCCCAAAGGTCGTACTTTTGATTAGATCTTTGCATACTGATCCGTTGATTTACATAGTAAGAGGTGATGAGGTAGAACAGAAAAAAACCAAATTATACTTCCAACATTGTATTTTTTGGTTAGTTTTACTTTTCTATCCAAAATATATTATTAAATTTGAGTTTATTTTTTTTTTTTTTTTTTTTTTTTTGGTCTCGTATCATCAAAATTAGTTTTTCTGAAATGCAAATGCAAATGTTCTCATTTATTTCTGTCCTGGAGAAAGGCTTCCGCTCAGCTTATCATTTTCTTGAAGCGGAAGAGGGTGAAAGTGAGGGAAATTCATTGAGACAACTCAGGAGAGTGTACACTATGCTGTCACCGTGTAAAAGTGAAAGTAAGGGCTTATCTTTTTCAAATTTATGTATAGTTTCTTATACATCCGGATATTAAGTTTTCAAGGTGATTTGTTATAAAAATTATATAAATCAAAAAGTGAAGTCAGGAAAGAGAAGAAAAGAAAAAAAAAAAAAATTTTTTTTTAATTTTTTCATTAACACCATCTTATACCACCATGATTTTTTTAAGAAGATTAATTAACCCTCGCACACCCAAAAAATTTAATTTCACTTTTTGTAGTTTGGCGTCGTATGTACATACTATGTACATATGACTCTCAAAATGGAAATCATTATAGTAGATTTAGTATTTGAGCAGTTCCAATTGAAAATTTCAATTTTCTACATAATGTAATTAGTTTAAAATGATTTCCTTTTGAAAAAAAAAAAATGTTTTGGGTGTGACGATAGTGTCCATTATTTTCAACTTGTTGCTTCAGTTGGATTTGTTTGGTATTCAGACAATATTCAAAAAAAAACTCAAAGAGGATGGGGTTAGACGTCAGAGGGTGAATGCAAAATAAAATAAAAGTATTAACTCTCCTAGCGTCAGTATGAGCTAAAAAAAAATGCTTTCTTTACTTTCACTATTTTTTCTGCATGGGAGCTCATAGTGAGACCTAGCGGGGTACCGGAAAAGGATTCATTTTCAAGTTTCACGCTGGGACCAAACCAATGAGCTGTTGCTTCACTCTTTTTGAATCGCTTTCACTTTCACTTTTCTTCAACTTTTACTCAAAAGTGGGGGGGAAAAAAAGTCTTACCACAAAAGAACAGTTATGTCAATACCGCTTGAGTTTTCGGTGATGAAAAGTAAAGAAACGGGACAAAAAGAAAAGAAAAAAAAAAGAGCAAAGCTATTATACTAATTAAGTAGCTTGTAATATTGAAAAATAGGAAAAAGATATTCATTTCAACAAATTTTAGCTATTGTTTTTACAATGCGATTCCTATTTAAGGTTTTAAAAATTATATCCAAAAAATAAAATTATGGAAAATTGGACTCATGCACAACGAAATTAATTATATGAAACAGAGAATTGTTAAGGTAATGTTGTTAAATTAATCCAGTAGTCTAATGTCGTAGGATTTTTGGATAATTTTTTTTGACAAATATGATTTATTAGTGTGACTATTTAAATCACCGTGTAGTTGCAGGGTTAATTTGCCAAGACAAAAAAAAATTTTTTTTTCGCATGATCAGGGTTAATTCGTTTTAATAGCGCNAAATAAAATTATGGAAAATTGGACTCATGCACAACGAAATTAATTATATGAAAAAGAGAATTGTTAAGGTAATGTTGTTAAATTAATCCAGTAGTCTAATGTCGTAGGATTTTTGGATAATTTTTTTTGACAAACATGATTTATTAGTGTGACTATTTAAATCACCGTGTAGTTGCAGGGTTAATTTGCCAAGACAAAAAAAAAAATTTTTTTTCGCATGATCAGGGTTAATTGGTTTTAATAGCGCAAAAAAAAAATCATTTTTCACTTTTCACCGTGTACAATATGTTCCACATTAAAGTTTCCTGTACTTTCTTCGCCTTTCCCCAAAAATTGCCAAGGTGACTTAATACGCATGTATAATTACGCACGTATAATCAAAAAGTGGAGGGAACTTAGCCAACATGCAACAAATTAATAACAGCTGAAAAGTTAGGAACCGGGTTGGGCAATCAGTATTTATTTCATGTAATCACTAGGTCAACCATTGATTGATTGATCATAGTGATAAGAAAATTGATCAGGATTTGAATTAACTTCAAAACTTAATAAGATCTTGAAAATAACTCACCTAAGGTTCGTTTTCATAAATTTCTGATCATGAATTTAATTTGTTCTGGACTCTGAAGATTAGTATATTCATGAAATTCCTTATATTCAGAATTCAACACTGCAGTTTACGTATCACTGTCCTTGGGTAAGAATAAGTTTACATAAGAGTGGAAANTGATCATGAATTTAATTTGTTCTGGACTCTGAAGATTAGTATATTCATGAAATTCCTTATATTCAGAACTCAACACTGCAGTTTACGTATCACTGTCCTTGGGTAAGAATAAGTTTACATAAGAGTCGAACCGTTTTAAAAATTAGTGCTGAGTTGCATGCATTTCAATTCAGGTTACAAACTTTATTCTTAGCCAACGACAGTGATGGTCCATCAGGAACTCTTAATCTGCAGTGGAGAGTTCTGAAGGAAAACTTACATTAATAACCTAATCTTCAGAGTCCAAAACTAATTAAACTCATTATCAGAAATTTATGAAAACGAACCTTCGGTAAGTTGTTTTCTAGATCTTATTAAGTTTTGAGGTTAATCCAAATCCTGGTCAATTTAATTATCACTATGGATCAATCAATCAGTAGTTGACCTAGTGATTACATGAAATAAATGCTTATTACCCAACCCACTCCTTTAAATTCTCAGCTGTTTCTCCCTTAAATTCTCAGCTGTTTCTCTCTTAAATTCTCAGCTGTTTCCTCTTAAATTCTCAGCTGTTTTCGATTTGTTGCATGTTGGCTAAGTTCCCTCCACTTTTTGATTCTACGCCTGTATTACGTCACCTTGGTCATTTTTAGTTAAAGTGGAAGAAAGCACAGTAAACTTTAATGTGGAACATACTGTATATTCTGAGGAAATTGTAAATTTTTTGATGATCAGTCAGCAACTTCATGTGTCTTAAACCTACTATTTTTAAAACTAAAATACGGTATTAATCAAGTTGCTTTGTAAGTTCTTAATATTATCTCTATACCTATACTCTCCTTATGTAACATCCAACCTCACCCATTCCCCCCTTCCCATCTTGTCGTTGTCTGATTGTCATTTGGTCATTAATTTCTCTTTTATTTGAGTCTCTCTGAATGTCAATTGATGAGTCAATGTGATGAGACGGGTTGTTTTCTTCCTCTTGAATTCATTTGTTATTATTTCCCTTCTATTTCTTCCTATTGTATTATTTTTTTTTCTTCTTTTATATCTGATATCCTCAACTTTCCCCTTTGGAGTTCCTTTTCTATTAACCCTGCCCCAACACTTAGATGATCCGAATGACCACGACGACGACGACGACTCCACTCTGTCCAACTTCAAGTGACAATGAGAGAATTATATTTTACCTTTTCTCAACGTCGTTGTTTGTCAATCAAGGACAACTGATGACAACATAAGGGATTAACTCTTGACTAGTATGCAAGTGAGATTTTTTTTTTTTTGGGTCCTAAAAATTATTTGGTGGATGGTGTAATCAAGCGGAAAGAGTGTCTTGAAGGGATTTTGTTGAAAGAGTAGATGGATATTTGTTTTCTATTGTCAAAGGGTTCCTATTGTGTCTGTGAGATAATAATATAACAGATCATCACTCACCCATTGGATTCTAATAATAGGAAGAGAAAAAAAAAACCTACACTGATGTAACCAAATTGGTGTTACTGGAATCATTTTTCAAACTGACACAGTTTTTTTTCTTTCTTATTGACTATATATTTTACAAATAAAAGCTTCTTCTCACTCCCTCCTTTTTGAATCAAGTGGTGGTGGAATGATGATACTTTCTCATCGATTGTTAAAATTAACGTCCCGAATGTCAACCTAAGACATTATTTTTCATTTTACATCCCCCTGGGTAGAAAATCCAGGGTTAAAAATTTGCCCGAATTTTTTATTCTTTTGTTCTCATCAACTCTAATAATGTAATGTTGATTTTTATTTAATTTAATTTGATTCTAGTAGATTCAAAATCCTATTTTATAATATAGATTTCATATGTACATTGTGTGTTTTTTTTTTGCTTTTTGTTGTAATCAACACAATTCTGTTTGTAAGAATAAGGGGGTTTTTGGAGTGTTAATGAATAGGACAAAGCTAACCTTCATGGGGTGTTAATAATAATCCCTTTTATATCATCTCTTAAATTTTCTATATACTGAAAAAGCTTCAATCTTAATCCTTTACTACCACAATTCATTATCATTGGATCTAAAATGAGATTATAGTAGTTTTTTTTTCCTACCGATACCATGGCTTAACGGCATTAGTTAAGAATACTCTTAATTAATACGTTTTTTTTGGGGTATTAGAGGGGATTTTTAGGAGAAAGTCAAAAATATTGAGTGTTAAAAATTGTTAAAATGGTTAATCCCGGAAAGAAAATTACAACTATGGGCATCTTAGTTCATTTTGGACTAATCGGGGCAATCAAGAGGATCAGTTTATTGAAAAAATTCCTTCAGGAAATGTACATCAAGAGGCTTAGGATACGATGTGGATCCCCATTGGCGAAATTACACATAACAATGAGAGTCGAGCTGACTAGAGTTATTTTATAAGTAGTAATAAGAAAATTGGGTGTAGGAAAAATCGACTCGTGACAATCC
Source organism: Holacanthella duospinosa (assembly GCA_002738285.1). Classification (NCBI taxonomy): domain Eukaryota; kingdom Metazoa; phylum Arthropoda; class Collembola; order Poduromorpha; family Neanuridae; genus Holacanthella; species Holacanthella duospinosa. The sequence continues at coordinate 112,010 of NIPM01000230.1, read as the reverse complement.
GGTACCGACAATTCGACCCTGTAAAGCATAGTAAGAATTTTGGATGGTGGAGTTTTGGTGAAGAATTCAGCAATAAAGTTCAGGATTCGAAGATTCGGTTCTAATATCCGACTTGGAATACCCTAAGTTAAAGATCAGGCGCAGAAACTTCGACTTCAAAGGTTTATATAGTAAACCTCGCCTGAGCCGAACTCGAGATTAAGACGAACGCCTTTTAGCGGTCCCGGTACACTTATCATGTGTGATTTACTTCGGTTAAGTCGAGCTTCGGCTACCACATACAAAATATTTCGGTCCGTCACAATTCGGCTTATCCGAGGTTTACTATAGAGCTTTACTCTTCGGCTTGTTCCGAAAACCCGGGGCCGAAGCTTCGGCTCTAGAGAAATATACCGATATAATAATTTAATGCAGAAAATCTAGCTTATGTAATCCACATCGGCTAAATCCGAGTTATTGAAAAAAACCGACTGATTGAAAACTTTAAAACTTTTTTATAACCATATTTTAAAACCAATTTAAATGATTCTAAATAGCATGAAATTTTGTTTAATTTCATTTTTTAATACCCAGGCCGAGTTTTTAAATGCTACATTTGTTCCGAAATTGATTTGAAATCATCAGGTTTCAAGTTTCGGTTCGGAAATTTTGCGTGCCGGATTTTCATAAAATTTCATTTCATTATGAATTTACTTCCACTCCTTACCCCTTTTTGATTCGATTGACGAACGGCCTACGGGGAAATNTGATTCGATTGACGAACGCCCTACGGGGAAATGAAGTCGAACAATGACAACAGTGAACTTTTAAAAAATTGACATGAGGTCCTTGTAAAAAAAAAATTTTTTTTTTAACGGAAGACTAAAAAAAAATTTTAGAGTCGGTCCTAATTGGATCTTGTGTCGAGTGTCAACAACATTAGCTTCCAGCGATTTGAAAAAGTCTAAAAAAAAAAAAAAAAATTGATGATATAAAAGTATTCAACTTTTGTTTTATTCCCAAGAGACTTTGACACCCTCTTCTAAATAACATCTAACCTTAAAGTTTTTAATTTATGTACAGTGCAAAAATTGGAGTTACTAGCTTATAATTTATTTTACATATAAAATAAATTTAACCCTCTGAAATCCCGCTGCGACAGATAAGATGGGAGTGGTTAATTTTCTCGCCTGTTGAAATCCAATAATATAAGACTCTTTGAAAAAAAAACTTTTTCATTTTCTACGGGGCAATTAAAATGTTTAACACATCACAGGTGCAAAATTACAATCAACTACAAGACATGAAAACATTATAAGATTCCATCCCATGACCTTTGTTGACCTCGAGTTGGTTGAGTCTAACCTCTCAATTTCTTATAGAAAAGAATTAAAAAAGAAAATTATTTACTTTGGTTTAAAACTAAATCAGGTCAATTTGCATCTATGCATAATCTCTTCACAAGAAATTATAATGCAAAATAAAATTGCTTTCATTGTAAAAAAAAATGAATGAAAATTAGCAAGGAGTTAATGCCTGAGGGGAAAAAGTAAAAAAGTTGCTTCTGAAGCAGGAAGCAAGTTAGAAAATTCGTTTAGAAGGACCTATAATAAATTATATCGCGTGGTGAGGAATGGTTGAGAATCTCTAAGTACGTTTTCCATTTGTGTGACTCACTTTTTTTTTTTTTACTTCTTCGTGACTCCTTTCGAGCAGAAGCATCTTCTGAAGCAGTTCCTCTTTTGAATGAATTCTTCCCCCCTCATTTCATGAAGCTAGAAAGCCTCTGTGTATAAATTACAAAGTCTTAAAGGAAATGTTGAGATGATGAAGAGGATCCATATCATCTCTCTTCATCTTCCCTTGAAAACAATTGTATTTGCATATTATTGTGACCGAGACTTTATGACACCCGAAAGAAGTAACGCCGAAAAGTTGTAAAAAAAANTTGTATTTGCATATTATTGTGACCGAGACTTTATGACACCCGAAAGAAGTAACGCCGAAAAGTTGTAAAAAAAATACTTTTCAGTTTTACTCGGACTCACTCCATTGGGTGCTTTTTTTTATGTATACTTTCTCACAAGGTTATATTATATAATACTCCAAAGAATTTATGTAAAATTTAACTTTTTTTTTTTACTTTTTTTTCCTTCAACGATGCTCACCTTTCTTTACTTTTTTTTTAGACTTAAAGGAACCTTACATAATGAATGTATTTTTTTTTGTCTATACAATGACAAATTGTCACAATTTTTTTTTTTTTTGCTGCATCGGAGAGTGACAGAGTGGGCTTAAGTTGAAGCTCGTCGTAATGACATTTTCTCTCGGTTCATCAAGAANCTGCATCGGAGAGTGACAGAGTGGGCTTAAGTTGAAGCTCGTCGTAATGACATTTTCTCTCGGTTCATCAAGAACGCTCGCTCTTTTCTCTGGTGTTTGTTTGCATTTGGCTTTTCCTCTGAAATTGCAAAAAAAAAAAAAAACTGAAAGCTAAAGGACTCAAAGTCTCATTGGTATGCAAAGGTGTGTGTCAAAAAAGCTCCTTGAAGTGGAATAAGGGTTTGAGAAAATTACTCTACGGATTCGGTCCATCCAACATCCGTTGCCTTGGAGAAGTGATACTAGTGGAGATTCATCACTCTCAAACCCTACATTAGGTTTCTCTAATATTATTGGATCACCCGAATTTTTTATTTCTACAACCGACTTCCTAAGCCTATATTAGGGTTAAGAAGAAGAAAAAAATACCCAAATACCTAAATATTTCACCCTTTTACCTTCAAATTGTGATACATTTTTCAACCTGAAGTTGCTCCGATGGATACTAATAGGAAATTTTTTAGAATGATTCCCACACCTCTTGAGAAAAAACTTAAAATTTTTTAATATTTAGTAGTAAGTAAAGTACACAGGAGTATCATCTATCTATCTATTGGTTATAAAAATAATTTTTTATATTGAGTAGTAAGTAGAGTACACAGGTGTATCTATTGGTTATATTAACAGAGTATATTAAGTTTCATCAAAAGTAGTAAAAAGTGAGCTTATGAGCCTTTTAGTTTGTGTATATAAAAAGGAAACAGAAAAGTTAGCCAACGAGTTCAAAAAAAAAAAATTTTTTTTTAATAAAAAAACTTTTTTTTTTAATTTGATAAGAAAAACGAAAGAAAAATGCTACTGGTTTCAAAAAAGGTTGAAATATGTATTCCCGCTATGTGAATTTCATATTTGACTCATTTCTACCACTTTTTGTGAAGTTCTTGAACGAACCAATTTATCTTACTGGGTAACACAGGGTTAAAAAAAAATTTTTTTTTTATTCTCTGAAGGGTATGTTAGAAAAGAAGAAAAAAATTTCAAAAAAAAAAATCAAAGAAATGATTTTTTGGCTGAAACAAGACTGATTATTATTGAAAACGTAATTTTATATAGTATGTAAAAAGTAAAATAAAGGGAATGTTGGAAAATTTGATCACGTATTCTAGTCATTTTCCTTTAGTACATTTTGCAGAAATTGGTTTAGCTTAGGTTCTTTTTTTTTTATATTTCTTGATACTGGATGGGGACATTGTCTCCCTGTTTGATTTACATTCGCTAAACTCTTTAAAGCACCCCCGTCACAAGGAGCGACACGACAGTCGACTTTTGAGACATGTCGTAGCTTTAAATCACGTTGAAACGGCTGGATGCGTGACACTTTGTTGGGACTTATCTTAGTTTACTAGTGACATGTGAACATAATTTTCCTGTTGACACATCGTCCTTCAAGAAATTGAATTGTAATTTTCATTTACCACTATATAGTATATACTCAAACAAAGATATACAGAGCATAATTTAAAGACTTGTAGTCGTAGGTTTAAAAAAAAAGAAAAAAAAGTAAGATCCCAAAGGGTTAATCACGTGTAGCAGAGCTACTGGCAATTAACACTACAGCTAAGCTACTAACATGTTGATGAGTCTGCAATGAGCATAAGAATTTTCAAGTTGTTCAAATCAAATTAACCCTCTATAAACCAAAAAAATTTGTCATCCACAGAGAAAATTTGTTAAAAAAAAATTATTTTTTAAATTTTCTTCCAATTTTTATACATAATTTGAATCAAAAAGTTGTCTAAAAATAATATAAAATCTAAAATTTTTAAAATTTTGTTAATTTTNTTATACATAATTTGAATCAAAAAGTTGTCTAAAAATAATATAAAATCTAAAATTTTTAAAATTTTGTTAATTTTTAAATTTTTAAATTTTTAAATTTTAAAATAAAAAAAGTCAAGTATGCTCTGTTAGCCTTGAGCTAACTTCTCAAGTGTAAATTTAAGTGTCTCTCATGAATATTTATGAATAATCATGAAAGCATATTTTGTAGATTGAGTGTTCAGTGAGAAGGAATGAAAATNCTCTCATGAATATTTATGAATAATCATGAAAGCATATTTTGTAGATTGAGTGTTCAGTGAGAAGGAATGAAAATAATAGGTGTTATTAGTGTTGAATGAGATTAGGTAAAAAGTAGGGTGAAAGTGAGGGGAGAAAGAATTATGAGACTCCTTGTACTCCCGTTTGTCTCTTGTAGCTAATAAGTAATTTTAACTGAAGTCTCATCGTCAACTTGTAGTTATAAATGACTGGTAGTTGTGTCAGATTTAGACCCCTCACAACTACCACCCTGTCATTATACAGTTAATCATTTCGAGTCAACTCCTTTTTCATTTGAAATAATGTTAACGAAAGATGGGAAATTGGAAGGATTAGTTAGAACTATTATTCGGTAGGACCGGAAACATAACCCCATCATTCCATTGTGATTAGTGTGACAGGTCCTTTCTGATAGGTTGACAAGGAGGGTCTCACTTGTTCATATTATTCACAAAATCAACCCTTATGCCTCTTTGACACACGTGTCAATTTTAATTTTTTTTTGATTTCCACATTGTCAACAGGGTTGGAAAATTAAAAAAAAAAAGTTTATGAAATATTTTAAATTTGGTAGTCAAACTTAAGCAAGGGGAATAAATAGCTTCAGCTTCAGCTTCAGCTTCAGGCGTTTTTTTTTGTCAATTGATGAAGAAAACGCCACTGATAATTGGAATTTTGCAGAAAAAGTTGGAAGTTACAGTGNTTTTTTTTTGTCAATTGATGAAGAAAACGCCACTGATAATTGGAATTTTGCAGAAAAAGTTGGAAGTTACAGTGTTCCGTCTGGACACCACTCGACGTTTATAAAATTTTGCAAATGGAAAAATACATGTGCTAAATTTTTTGCAAAAAAGAGAAATTTTGAAAATATTGACAAACCAAAACCAGTGTGATAATAAGGAATCTTTTTTAAATGTTTCTGGGAGCGATTTGAGGGTTAAAAAAGTTTGACTATATATAACAACTTATATTCAGTATGTTTCACATTAAAGTTTACTGTGATTTCTTCGTCTTTCTTCAAAAATGACCAAGGTGACTTAATGCACGCATAGAATCAAAAAGTGGAGGGAACTTAGCCAACATACAACAAATCAACATCAGCTGAAAAATTACGGAACGGGTTGGCAATTAGTATTTATTTCATGTAATTACTAGGTCAACCATTGATTGATTGATCATAGTGATTAGAAAATTGACCAGGATTTGAATTAACCTCAAAACTTAATAAAATCTTGAAAATGACTCACTTAAGGTTCGTTTTCATAAATTTCTGGTAATGAATTTAATTTCTTCTGGACTCTGAAGATTAGTGTATTTATGAAATTCCTTATATTCAGAACTCAACACTGCAGTTTATGTATCACTACTGTCCTTGGGTAAGAATAAGTTTACATAAGAGTGGAACCGTTTTAAAAATTAGTGCTGAGTTGTATGCATTTCAATTCAGGTTACAAACTTTATTCTTAGCCAACGACAGTGATGGTCCATCAGGAACTCTTAATCTGCAGTGGTGAGTTCTGAAGGAAAATTTACATTAATAACCTAATCCTCAGAGTCCAAAATTAATTAAACTTATTATCAGAAATTTATGAAAACGAACCTTCGGTGAGTTATTTTCTAGATTTTATTAAGTTTTGGGGTTAATCCAAATCCTAGTCAATTTAATTATCATTATAGATCAATCAATCAATAGTTGACCTAGTGATTACATGAAATAAATCCTCTCCTTTAAATTCTCAGATGTTGTCGATTTGTTGGCTAAGTTCCCTCCACTTTTTGATTCTACGCGTGCATTAAGTCACTTTGGTCATTTTTAGAGAAAGACGAAGAAATCACAGTAAACTTTAATGTGAAACTACTGTATAAGTTTTATCAATTTTTTTTTTATAAAATTCAAAACTATGAATTTTTTTTTCTTATTTCTATGGAGTAAATGCAGACAAAATATATGCATAACTACTGCTGTTGTCTTGTCCTTGACGTTGATTTTCAAACGACTATAATCAACTTGGGAGAAAGAAGAAAAAAAAAATCAACAAAATTGGATTTTCTCTCGTTTCGACTTCATGATTTCTTCATTCGATTACTTTCTCTTCCTATAAGAAAAATTCTAGTTACTAAATCCTATTACAAAACAAAAAAAAAAAAAAATTTTTTTTGACTTTTTTTTTGTCTTCTTACTTATACAGAACTCATCAGTGTACTTGGTAAATTTTCCGGTCCTTAACTAAATCACTATAGTAGAGAGGGTTCTAAAACGACCTGTCAAAAACCTACACACTGCCGTTTCTACCCGGTTTTTTATCATCTCAAAAACCCTGAGAACAATAAAAACTAAATATTTAAAACCTATTAAATTAACTTTATAAAAACGTGACATGTTTTTAGGTAACTTTTACATAGACGAGTAAAAATTGTACAAGGTTTGGAGATGAAAGTACTTAAGGGACCCTTAAAACCAATGGTATTCACATAGACAAACCATGTAATAATTCTACTTATAAGATATATATAAAAAGTAGCAGTTTGATTGTTTCATTTCATACTGACATCATTTTTCAACAAAACTCGTTAATTTAACTCTTTCGACTATAAAATTAATTTCAGAGGAAATGTCCAAAACAGTTAAAAACTCCGTTGGCATCAGACAAAAGACAAACACAAAATAAAAAATAAAAAAAAAATTTTTTTTGACTTTTTCCAGTTGTCAAGAGACGAAAGAGTTTTAAATCCGAAGTCAACCGTGACCTAAACTGTGGGAAATGACATGACCCGTTTTTGTCATTTGTCTCATCTCTTACAAATTTTGCATAGAAATGGAGATCCTGATTGTTTTTTTTTTGTTTTTTTTTTTGTTAACCCATGAAGTTCCGTTTGTTACAAGTTGTGTAGTAAAAGCCCTCCTTCGACGTATGGGCTTGACACTCCTAAAAACAATTCCTGATATCCCATCACTTTATTTCCTTTTGTTATGAGATTTGAGCCTAGTGGCTCGTGAAAAGCATTTTCTCCCTTTAAAATCATTTCATTCAATTCCATTCCAAGAAAATACGATAGAATTCAAACTCCGAAATACTACTAGTTCAATTTGGATGAGATAGTATAAGGAATATTATTTCGGGTAAAATTCTCATATGTTTGAATTATAGTTGGTGTAAATCTGACCCTTACTTCTGGTCAATAGACAATTGAAGAATGGTCACTTACTTCAATTTCATCTTCATTCAGCTACATTGAATCTCATCAGTCAAGTTCACGCTAACATAAAAATTTAGATTATTCTATCTTATATATCTTATTTCATATAGTTGAATTCATAGTCAATGAAATGAGAAAAATTTAAACGAATTTTGTTAGAAAGCATTATTTCATAATACAATCTGTTTTTGTTTTGGATAGGTATGACCTCACCGGGGTGTATATGTACAGGGTGATTAATTTTTATTTGAACAATCTTTTTCCACTTTTACCGTAGATCCTTTTGTTGTAGAGTTAAATATGCTCCTGATCGGTAGAAAAAGGCGCCAAATATAGATTTTCATATAAATTTTTATATAAATTTTTATATAAATTTTCATATAAATTTTTATATAAATTTTCATATAGATTTTTTAAATTATTTTTATATTTTACTTGGATTACTCCAACGAGAGCAACTTAAGTGCCCAACTATGCATAGAGTTATTCAAAATTTGTTATCCACGGTGTAGTTTTTTTTTTATTTTAATATAAAGTGATTTACCAGTTTCAGACTTAAAATATTTTACTTAAAATATTGATTCAGTTTGGAAAATAATCTTCTTCAATGTTCAGCTAATTGAACAATAGCAAATTTTTAGTTAGCAAATCGTACACTTTGTAAAATAAGATTTGAAAATCATGCGGCTACGACAAAGGGATAGAAAATTTTTTTGGATAACCCTGTATTTTTTAGAAGATGAAACAAAATGATTATTGATTAGAACAACTCCGTCTGCGCCGACTCAAACCGCAAACTCTNATTTTTTAGAAGATGAAACAAAATGATTATTGATTAGAACAACTCCGTCTGCGCCGACTCAAACCGCAAACTCTAAAATTTATTCCGGACTCTATGGAACAGAGTTGTTAATGTGTCCACTTAACTTCTAAAACATATTGAATATAAATAAGCCACGACATAAAAAAAAATTTTTAATTCATTTTTTATAGGATAGCAAGAAGATTAATTACCCTGTATTTATATGTCGTAGTGGTATCATTTTTAAGTAAAAAAAATTTATTACATAAATCAAAGATTATCACTATTAACCCGTATCAACGTATCAAATAAAATTAATTACTCTGTATTTATATGTCGTAGTCGTATAATTTTTAAGTAAAAAATAAAATTCATTACATAAATCAAAAATTATGTATATTAACCCGTATCAACGTATCAAATAAGATTAATTAGCCTGTATTTATATGTCGTAGTCGTATCATTTTTAAGTAAAAAATAAAATTCATTACATAAATCAAAGATTATGTATATTAATCCCTATCACCCTATCAAAGATTATTTATATTAAGTAATATCACTTCACTGGACATATAATCCACAAAAAAAAATAAAGTATACAGAAGTTTGTAATTAGGAAATGGGCATTAGAAAAAAATAGACTAATCAGGGAAAATCTTTTAGAATAAATTTTCTGATGAGTTTGTAAATTTGTTTAGTAAATAAATACTGGTTGGACTGTAGATTGTGCGTTAAGTTAGAAATCTTGTCAGTCAGGGATTATAATAACAATAGAATGGAAATTAAATACAGGGTGGCCTTTAGGTGGATCTGAATTTCCCAAGAGACTTTTTTTATACAGTAAAACTAACAATAAGTGAAGTGAAAGACTGTAATTTCATTTAAGCTCTTGAGTATGATGGAAAAGTAGTAGTATATATAATATAATTGTAGTACAGTAAGTATAACACTGCAACTGCCCTTGGCCTTGTCCATCTAAATGATGGTCAGCAAAAAGTTTAGTTGGGTTAATTTAATTGGACATAGCTTAAAGCTATGTTGATTTTGAGACTAACTCAAATAAGTAATATGACCAAGAGTAAAAGTAGACTTTTACTTTTCAGGAATAAAAATATACAAATAATGATTAATTTTAACCCTCTTAGTCCTGCCGTTATAATGAAAAAATTTCTATTTTTTATGTCTCTTAGACATGCAAAATATAATATTATTTTTTTAAATATATACATAGATTTGTGGATTAAGTGAGAAAGTTATAATAATCATCTAGTTGAGAAGTGAATTGGATTTAGTTTCCGGTATGTTTTAATATATGAATAGTTGTAATTCAACAAGACGTCAACATGATGTGATTAATTTCTCCACTATTGTTTCTCCCCTCTTGAGTAGAAGGTGACAAGGAACATAATTTCAAATAGAAATAGTAGAAATGTGATACAATAATTCAATTTTGGTCTAACTGTATAGTCTAATCTTGATGAAGATAGTAAAAAAGGAACCAAACAATGGAAAATGTGTTCTAACCAGTTGATTACTTATATTAGTAATAGTTGTTTTAAATATTTTTAACACTTTTTCTATTTTTGAAGTATTATTGAGTAGAATGAGATTAGTGTACATGGTATCCAAACTTTTTTAGTATTGACTTTCTCTACTTCCATGTTTGATCTCATCATGTGGTGTAAATGTATGATGGAAGAATCAAAAATAGGGAAATTTCAAAATTTCAAAATTTCAAAATATCAAAATTTCAAAATTTCAAATTTTGTTGTTAAATTCAAAAAAAAAAAATTTTTTTATTTTTATTTTTTTTTATTTATTTATGCCCTAGGTGGTTTACAAGTGAGAATTATAATGTAGATAGGCTACGACAGAAAAATGAAACAAAATAAAAAATTATTATGGTCTTTCTATTATGGTGTTATGACAATAAGTAATAATGATATGTCAAAATATTATAAAATTTATTGTATTTTTAAGGTACAAAAAATTTTTTTTGACCCTGTATATATATATATTTTTTTTTTACTTTTTCCATTCCAAATTACACAAAGACGTGTAATAATTTAACGAGCAGTAAATCAGTCAATAATGTTTCTAGACCAACTTCTGTAGATGAAAACAGACTTTTTTTTTTGGTTGAGAAACCTTTAGTAAAAGAAGAAAATTCTATTTAACTTTCTCTTTTGGTAAAAGTAAGAGAAAATGTNTTTTTTTTTGGTTGAGAAACCTTTAGTAAAAGAAGAAAATTCTATTTAACTTTCTCTTTTGGTAAAAGTAAGAGAAAATGTTTTTGAGAAAACAAAAGTTAATTACTACCTAGCCTCCAGTCAGTACGAAAAAATATATATATATAACCTCTACAGTTCATTATTGTACAGCAGAGGGTGAGTTAAGGTCGTAAAGTATAACCAACTGGAATTGAGTTTCTAATACGAAAATCTATTGATTAAATGAGAGAAAGTTTATGACTGGGTCAGGTCAACTTAATTTGGTTCAATTTCCACTCATAAATTTTTTCCAAAAGAGAAAATTCTTATGTAAGTTTAGGAAATTTATAAATTTGTAATTTAACCCTACTGTACCTTATCGGATTGGGTAGTATAGGGTTAATTTTACTTTCAAACTCATTCTTGTGTGTCGTAGTGAAGGAATTAATAAATTAAGTGAGGTCATCTGTAAAAAAAAAAAAAAAAAGTTTGTAATTTTCTATTAGACATCAGACCTATTGGTCCAGTGAACTTATAATTTTGAACAACTTAACCCGACACGTTGTGCCGAAACGAGTGTTAAGGAATTGTAATTTTATCGGAATTCAAGATCTCTTGGGCCTTTGAATCCCTTTTGTCTGATGGATAAATTTCTACACTTCTCTTATGTACAGGGTAGCTAAAGTTTTTAGTTACCCTAAAAAGTTAACTAAATTTTTTTTTTACGTTGATTTTTAATCAACTAGCAAACAGCTAGTTGATTCAAGTGTTGTTGACAAATGTCACATAGTTATGAAATAAATTTTTAGAATTAAATTTATTCAATGAATTAAAAATTTTGTGTACTTTTTTCTCTCTCTACCATAACTACTACTAGTATATACACTCCTAATCAGAATTATAAAACATAAGGAAGTTACTTTTGGTCCATAGCTTTTACTCGAGAAAATTCCTCTTTTTGTATTATTATATCCAATGAACTTTGTTAGAATTTTATTTTTTTGGATGTATAATATTTTTTATTAAAGATTATTGGAAATTAGGATATAATAACACAGGTAAAAATTCAGATCTTTAGGATCAATGAGTCAAAAGTTATTAGTTTACTAAAAATCAAATTTTAGAACATAATTCTGAGACGCTTATCTTTTACGCTCATTTCATGCTTTTTTCAAAACCAGCTTTTTCAAGAAAATTTTCCTGAAAAAGATTGGAAAATCAATCATCCATACTTTTTCATTTTGTTGTCATTGCGTTTTTCACCCGTTTTTAAAAAAAAAAGTTTTTTTTCTGAAAAAAAAACAAAACAATACATACTTTTTATTTTGATTGCGAACTCCGATCGCCATGTGAAGTTGAACAGTCTCTACTCTTTTGAAAAAAGGTACAAAAAAACATTAGAAAAAGTATGTATTGCCATTCAATTTAGAGTACGTCATGACAACTTCATAAAAAAAGAAAACACGACGATTTGAAAAAGCATGAAACGAGCGTTACTATGTATAGTGTCTTAAAATTATGTTCCAAAACACTTTATTTTCAATAAATCATAACTTTTTATTCTTTGATTCTAAAGACCTAATTTTTTCTCCTTATTATCCTACTTTTGCATGTTCTTTCATAAAATAATATCATTAACCCATAAAAAAAATTTAATTAGAGACGTAATTGGACATAATTTTTTTATAAAATATTAATTTTAACCACCAAACATGATGGACCAAAAGTAGGTTCTCAATATTTTATAATATTTTCTATAACTCTAAACCTAGTATAATAAATACTAGGATATAAGTATTTGAAAAAAAAAAATAAGAAAATATAAGTATGTAAAAAGATGAATGAGCCTGTATATAAAAGAATTGAGTTTTGTCATTAGATGAGAGGTTTCTCCCTGGTGAAAGGGAAAAGAGATAGGGTTTTTGGATTATAAGAGCTCATTTCGTGGAGTCCTCTCACGTCCGCCCAAAGGAACGAAGGAATTCATTGATATGCCAGCTTGTAATAAGCACCGTAAATCCCGTGATTCCTCTGTAATTTGGCCAAGAAGTTTGCACTTTCTTGTCATATCAGAGAGAAATGGAGAAAGGAGGGAATAATAAACTTTCACCAATGCCAAAGGAAAACCCCCAACTCCAAGGAATCTCTTTTTTCTACTATTATTAAGAATTTCTTCTGCAGGAGTGAAAGTCTAGGGAGACAGTGTGGTAAGTCTAGAATCCTGATTCGTATTCCGATCACTTCCTGTTTCTTATGTCAGTCTTCACTCTACTCTTCCCAGTCCCTTAGTTTTTTTTTTTTTTTTTTTGTCTTTTTCAAACTTTTTTCGATGGTGGATAATGACAGTGACTCTAGAATGACGACATGAAAACTTTCTCTATTGTCCCCCTGTAATTGAAAATTGGAGAAAATTACCTTTCTCTTTAGATAAGAGAAAACCTTGTCTAAAAAAGATAGGAATTTATGGAGAATAGAAAACTTGAATTTTTGTAACAGTAGAAATAGGGTTAAATAATAAAAAGTGGATTAACCTCTCAAAATCTACATCATTTTAGGAAATATTATTTCTTTTCATTTTTTGTTGTGTAGATATCTAGCTTTTTAGCTACTCATCTTTTTTTTTTTTAGCTCAGGGTGGCTAAAATTTTTTGTTAATTTTTGGTCAATTTAAATGTTATGAAATATGAAGAAGGGTTGAGAAATAAAAAAGGAATTTTATAACTAATATTTATAAAAGTTTATAGAATTATTGGGTTGATTAAGTACAGGGTGATTCAAATTATTAGATTATTTTTTTTTATTTTTTTTTGGGGTTTTTTTTTTTTCTAAAAGTTGAATAAGGGAAATTGGCGCATGCGCAGAAAGTTCAAACAATTAGATGCAGGTTGAAGTAAATTAGAAGGAAACGAATTGATGATTTTTGATATAGAATTTTTAGTTTGCCTACTTTACTCTTGTGCAAAATTTTTTAGGATAAATTTGAGGTAAGTGGAGAATGAATGTATAAACTCTAAAAAAGATGAAATACCTTGTAGTTTCTAAATTTTTTTTTTGTATTTTATACATTTCAACGATATATTATTAACTTTATTGACTAATAAGAGTCATGCGCACTTCCCTGTAGTTTCTGAATTTTTTTTGTATTTCATACATTTCAACGATATATTATTAACTTTATTGACTAATAAGAGTCATGCGCATGAGATTGGCAACATGGCAACATCTGATCCTTAAATACAGTCCTGTCCAATTGTTTTTTTTTTTTTGAAATTGGTAATTCACGCTAATGAATGACATTGATTTTGAATTTTATAAAAATTTACTTCAATAACTGACTCATACTTTTTTGTAACATTTATGCCAAAGGCTATAAAAAATTTTCAAATTAACTTGACCTATTCCCTTGACTTAGTTTCATGTTTTACCTTGGTTAGTTCTTGTTCGTGCATTAAATATCTCAAGTTTTAACCCAATCAGAATGCTTTTACTAACCTTATAAAAGCTACCTCTTCGCATACAAAATAAAAAAAAAAAAAAAAAACAAGTCTGGTAGTTTATTTATAGTAAATTCTGAACAAGTCATACTAATAGAAAATACTATAGGTAGAATACTGCCCCAGCTTCACTCGAGGGTTATGAAGTCTCGAAAGACAATAGAAATGATGATTTTTTTTTGTTTTGTTGGTAAGGTCTATTCGGACAACTCGTCTGGAAGAAAAAAAAAACCTTACGGAGCTGACTAAACTCTAGAAACATCTTTTACTTTCTTTGAGTCATGGTATAAAAGTTAGTATTTGGTATTCTTCCAATTGAATCATCCCGCCACGTTCTGAAGTACCACAAGTCTAAGTTTTCTACTGCACTTTTTACGAGGTGGGAAAGTGTGACTTTGGTACTCTCACGTTCTCAAAGTTCCGTAACCTCAGGAATAGAAAATAAGATGAGAAGGGGGACTTTGCCCTTAGAAAAATATTTTTTTCAAATGGACAACCTGTGTGTAACCTAAAAAATGAAAACCTAGTCAGGTTCAAGAAAAGTATTAGGAAACGTACGGGAGTTGTTTTTAAGGACATTCACATTGTTACGTGTGCGGCTTTTTTAGCTATTTTGAAACTATTATCCCCTCTGCCAAAAAAAAAAAGAAAAAAAAAAACAAGAAAAAAAAAATATAATCAACACTGTAGTCACGTTGTTCCACTTAAGAGTTTAAACCGAAAAACATCCTATTTCATATCTAATGAAGAAAATAAAGACATGGAAATAGTTGTGGTAAAATTTGAAAATTTGAAATCAGTTGAGTATGACGATATTTAGGTATTGCAAAAATTTTGGGATTTTACCCTTTTTTTTTTTACAAAAAAAAGGGGTTAAATACTTATCAATTTTGATTTTTTTTTAAACAATTTGAAAATTCAAGTGAGGAAATTTGCTAAAATTTGTTTACTTTAAGTTATCAAACTTATTAAAAAAAAAAAAAAAAAAAAAAAATTTTTTTATAAATTTAGCTACTTGCAAATCCTTAAAAACAAAATTTGCCAAAAAAAAAAATTTTTTTAAGAGAATGAATAAAACACTACGGTATATGTGTAAAATGTGTAAAATTGAAATCATTGGAGCGTGCGTCGATTATCAAACCAATCCCATAAAGAATTTTTTTTAATTCGATATTTCTTATGCATAAATTCGATAAAATTCGATATTTTTTTGCATAAAAAAAAAAACAAAAAAATTTTTTTTTTTTTTTTTTTTTTTTTATTGCTTTTTTATGCAAAAAAAAAATTGAAGGGTTGCGTGTCTTAAAATTCGAATTATACGATGACAGTGAAAGATAATCTTTGGCATATATAAAAAGGAGTTTGGTACGAGCAGAAGTATGTGTAATATTATTGAAATATAAATCTTATTGGCCAATAAATATTCAAAATGGGCGTAGATTTATAACCCTTTGCTCTTTTTTTTTTTTTTTTTTTTTTTTTTTTTTTTTTAAAAAAAAAAAANTTTTTTTTGCAAAAAAAAAATTGAGTATATATTGATGTTTAAAATTGTAAAGAAAAAGAAAAGGGCTGGGCCTGAAAAGTGAAAAAAGGCAGGTGAAAGGGAAGCGGCTTCGTCCTGTTCGGAAGCTGCGTCTTGACGTTATGTGATCTGGTTGAGACAATGAGAAGTTGCCAAAGACTGATTCTTTTGCGCAAGTGAATCCTATACTTTTCTACAGTCGTGACGGTTTGGCTTCCGGTTTCTAACGGACCAATGAGAGAACTCGGAAGTGTGAAAGCGGGTTTCACATATTTCTACTACCTCCAAAGCTTTTTTAAGTGTATTCAGAGGGAGTTCTCGGTTTTAGATCCGATCCTGAGTCTTCAGGTTTTTTTTGCAATACCAACTACTTCATAGACACGTAGTCTCTCCTTTCCTCCTGTTGTTCTTTCTAATAAATCCAAATCTTTTCACGACATGACATATCATCATACGATAGAAAAGTTTTAACTTTGGTCACAAGGATTTTGATTGGTCAGAAAAAAAAAAAAAAAAAAGTCTTAAAGTCTTTTACTAGAAGTAAAAGTAGTGGTTTTTAGGACTAGTGTTATCATCACTGTTCCAACTGTTTAGGATTCTTTAAAAGTACACTAACCGTGCCACCACGTTTTCAAGTTCAGGTGGATTCTGCGTTGACTTTGGAATTGAGTCACGAAAGACCCCACTTTTCCCCCCATACGACAAACATCTCTACAAGTTAAATTAGTTGTTGTTTTTTTTCTTCTTCAGAAGTGTTTAGTACGGTCTTGCAGTGGAATATTCAGGTTTGAAAAAAAAAAAAAAAAAAAAATTATCAAAAAAATTTTGTCAAATTTTTAATTTAAAAAAAAGCCGGACTCTTAACC
Source organism: Holacanthella duospinosa (assembly GCA_002738285.1). Lineage (NCBI taxonomy): Eukaryota > Metazoa > Arthropoda > Collembola > Poduromorpha > Neanuridae > Holacanthella > Holacanthella duospinosa. Next base: position 95,517 of record NIPM01000230.1, on the reverse strand, counting down.
CTCGCTACTCCGACCCCTTCTTTTGCTCTTTCGTCCTTTTTTTTTTTTACAAATTTTAAAATGTTAACCCTTTACTTTAAAATTTTGAAACTTTTAACATGTTTTAGACATTAAATTAGAGAAAGTTTAAATTTTTTAGGGTGCTACAACCTAAAAATTTAAATACTATCAGAAGGGGTCAGAGTCTAAACTCTCAGTTGGGGGTAAAGTGTAGTAAGAATCGAATGTTCATTTTTAAATTATACGAAAAAAAAAATTTCTAATTTTGAACTTTTGGAGACAATAACTGGTCATTGACTGGTCAATACGTGATTCGAATTTTAAGAATAAGGTTTTCTAGTTTTAGTATCTAAACTACCAGTGACACTCTTGTGATTAACTGAGGCAATGAAGCAAACCGAAATCTTTTGACTAATTTTCGGCTCCTGGATTCTTTGAGCCTGTCGATTCGTTGTAATTTTCAATGCTTCAATTCACATGCTTCTGCTTTTAAAACCATTTCCCTTTGTTCTTTGTAGAAAAACCACGTGAATTTGGGATTGAATAATAATGTTAGGAACCATTATCTTACCAATTTTATCATCGGTTTTGATATAAAACCAAAAAAAAAAAAAAATGAAAAAAAAAAACTTGAAAAAAAAAATTTTTTTTTTAAACCTCACTTACATTTTTATAGTCTCAATTGGATCATTTTGAAATGGAAATTCGATTCTTGTCACTTTTAATTGGTAGTTTAGTTTGTTAAATTGAGATTACATTTGGTAGTTAATCTGGCTGGGCCATGGGGCAGTGTGCCTGGCCTGGGGGCAATGCTTCCTTATGGGGCAGTTACTGCTATGGACTATGCCGTTGCAGCTGGATCTTTTCATCCGAGACAATCACCAGTCAATCCAGCATTTACACATTCATGGTATGTAATTGAAATTAAAAAAAAAATTTTTTTTTTTGACCAAATTTGATTTTGGTCAAATATTTATTCAATTTCAACAAAAAAAGTTCAATATTTTAGGTTGTATGAGGGTTAATGAAGAAAATATGTTTGGATGTTGTAAACTATGAGGAGTTTTTTCTTTCTTTTTTCTGTTTCTTGAGTGGATACAATTTACTTTCACTTGTCAGAAGCCATTCTCTAGAGATTCGGTTATTATCCATCCAATTTGTTATCACAGAGTTTCCACCAAGCTTTCTGTAACTCACATAAAAGTTTTTCTCAAGTAGTACTAGTAGTACTATAGACAATTTCCTTTCCTTGATTCTAGAAGAAAATTGTTTGAGATAAAGTATATATAGTTCTTATTAAGCGAGTCTCACACCTCTGGGATTAGAGATCAATGTGCTACTGGGACAACTTTCACTTAAAGACAATTTGTTCAATTTTACCCAAACACTCAACTAATATGTTATTTCTCTTTTAGACTAAAGCGCAGTAAATAATATCACATAAGACTACTACAAATTTGACAAAAATTTTTCTTCACAACTCATCACCAAATCAAGTTGTTCAATGATGATATAACTCGTCATGCAACTTGTTTAATCAAAACCACAACTAATCAAAAAATAATCATTCTTGACAACCCAAAACCTAATTTTTTAAAGAACGAGTTGAGCCGGGGGAAGTTATCTGCGACGAGTTGTCGTTGTGGATCCAATTGTCGGATAATTCGATTAGCGATTAGCTAGATACAGTGTTTTTTTTTAACTATTTTACCTAAATATGAAAGTCCCATTTTTTCTTAACGAGCTTGGGGAAATTAATAATAAATAATTGAGCGCGCTTAATTTAATAATTTTGATTCAAATTCTGCAGTGTAGATTTGGCTCACATAAAACATAATATTCAATCTCAAATGTTATATGTTTTCTTGTTTCTAAGTTTGTGAATTCGCTACTTTATGGAGTATTAGTAAACAGCGCGCGCACCTTTTGCGCACTTTCATAGGTTAGATAGACCCACTTGTAGAACATGTGGTAAATTAACATTTTATATTTAAAATTATACTTTAGAAACTTTAATAAAATGAATCAAATCAAAAATCAAATTCAAAGTTGGGCACCTAAACTTAAAAAGAATTTTGAACCAAAAAATATTTTTTATTGCAACCATTTAACATCACACTTTAGGTTAAAAAATGCCCATCTATTAGGGTGCGCAGTTTAATAAATAATACTCTACTTTTTGCATATTTAAAAAAAAATTGGTGAAAATAGGGGTAAAAATTTTTGTGAAATCTTGTATATCATGTCTAAACTTTTTGAAAAAAAAAAACTTTTTTTTTTCCTAAATTAATTAGCACATGGTAGCAGTATCAGAAATTGCTTTTATATCGATTATAATTTGAGTTAAGAAAAAAATTTTTTTGAGAATACGGTTAGTTTGACATGTTGGAAATGGAACAATAGAAGGTCTTTAACCCTTAAATGATTAATAATAAAAACTACAAAGTAANTGAATAATACTCTATTTTTTGCATATTTAAAAAAAAATTGGTGAAAATAGGGGTAAAAATTTTTGTGAAATCTTGTATATCATGTCTAAACTTTTTGAAAAAAAAAAAACTTTTTTTTTGTTCCTAAATTAATTAGCACATGGTAGCAGTATCAGAAATTGCTTTTATATCGATTATAATTTGAGTTAAGAAAAAAATTTTTTTGAGAATACGGTTAGTTTGACATGTTGGAAATGGAACAATAGAAGGTCTTTAACCCTTAAATGATTAATAATAAAAACTACAAAGTAAAAATTATACATCCATGTCCATCAAAAAAAAAATGAATAGTTGAGGTCCTCTTTGTCAATTTGACATCCCACACATTGAAAAAAAAAAGTCAGAGGTCATGTCAGATTAGGTCCATTATGTGTCGGGAGAGTGAGACGAAAAGGAAGATGATGATTTTGATTGGTGGCGGCAGACGAGGGGTTGATAGTCTAAAAAGTTCTCTTTGATAAATCTAGCTTGTTTCAATCACCCTCTCATAACATTATTGTTACTTTAGACATAAGATTTTTTTATACTATATAGAAAGAAAAACGTTATTTCAAAAAGTGACATTTGAGTAATAAGACTTGAAAGTAAAAGCAATGCGGACAATATTAATGTACGTATTATGGAAATGAGTTCAGGGTTGGGCAAAATCCTATTATTAATAGCAAAGTGAGGGATTTTGTGAGAATTCTCACTGTGCCTGTGAGACAGGGTCAGTTTGGAATTTGACACCAAAATCGTATTTTTTTTTTTTTTTTTTTTTTTTACAATTGATGATCGAGAGACCCACTAGGGACGAGTTTCTCTTCAAAATATATACCATTCAACTGGAATTTTATATTACGCGCTGAATGTCCCAACACTTTCTCAATTCTACTCATCCTCATCCCCCCAAAAATACAAAGTGTGAACTGTGAAGAGTATGAGTTGATTTCCTATGGAATAAAATATGAAAGAGGGAAGAATCCGATTAGATTCAAAGTCCAGGGACTCAGTAGAGTCTTCTAATTTATTTATTAACGGTCAATGGAGGAATGAAAAGAAAAGAGCATTTCTCAACTAAAAAAAAAAAGATTAAGAGAAAGGGAAAAGTGAAAGAGAAAAAGAGAAAAAAAAAGAGGAAAGAGAAAGTTAAAAAAAAGTGAGAAGTCTTTAGGGAATTTCGTGTCGGCAGTAAACTTTCTCTACGTAAAGACAAAGTTAACCGATTTTTTTTTTTTTTTTTGGTTCCCATGAATATTGAAATTGAGTTTGGTTGAAAATACTATGAGTTCAAAAGAAATGGACTTGCATATGGTCCATTTGATCTATTATTTGGTTTTTTTTATACTGCGGAAGTTCTCAAAGTAAAATGCTAAGGATGTACGAAAGCTATTGACGAAAGAGTGTGGTATTGTGGTTCTTTTATTCATAGACATAGTTGAAGTTGAGATACAGGGTGTTCGAACTTTATAATTCATACTTTTTCTTTTTACTTTCTCTAAATTTGGANTGGTTGAAAATACTATGAGTTCAAAAGAAATGGACTTGCATATGGTCCATTTGATCTATTATTTGGTTTTTTTTTATACTGCGGAAGTTCTCAAAGTAAAATGCTAAGGATGTACCAAAGCTATTGACGAAAGAGTGTGGTATTGTGGTTCTTTTATTCATAGACTTAAGTTGAAGTTGAGATACAGGGTGTTCGAACTTTATAATTCATACTTTTTCTTTTTACTTTCTCTAAATTTGGAAAAAAAAATTTGGTAAAAAGGTGTGAATTTTCAAAATGAAAAAAAAAAATACAGGTCAATAAAGTTAGCCTAAAGAAGATAAGTAATCAGATTGAGAATTTAAGGAATCAAATTTTCAGTTTGCTAAATCTGCTTTTGTATCAAATTTCTCAGGAAAAAAAATTTTTTTTTTTTTTTTTTGGGAAAGTGGGGAAAACGTTAATTGGTAATGATTGTATTATAAACTTTTTGTTTATTTTTGATGAAAGAATGTAAGAAATAATTATTTTGATAGTTGGTGCAAAAAATATTGAAAAAGCATTATAATTACATAAACGTATAGAGTTTTTGGTTAACTTTGATTCTTTTACTTCATTTCTTTTTACTAAACAAATTCCGCTAAATTCAAAATTCAATAGGTAAATTGTATTTTTAATAATGTGGTTTTATGTAACAACTAGCTGATTTTAGAATTAACATTGTCTAAGATTATTACAATGTAGAAAAATTAGACAAAATTCTCTCACAATATAACTTCTGTACAAAATAAAAACTTAAGACACCCTGTATACAATTAGTACAGGATTATTCAAACTCTTTTACCCAGCTTTTTTTTTTAACTTTTTTCAAAAAATTTTTAAAAGGTAACCAATACACAAAAGTGGAAATATGAAAACATGAGGTGAGAATTTAGCCAACATATTCTTGTTTTATTTGAGATTTGAGAATGACTATGTTTTAAATGAGCCAACTTAATACTACACAACTTGAAATATATTTAAAATTGTGAGTATAGTAAACCTCGGTTAAGCTGAACTCGGTTAAGCCGAACTCCGTTAAGCCAAACTCGATTAATCAAATCTCGGTTAATCCAAACTAGGTTAAACCAAATTAGGTTAAACCAAATTAGGTTAAACCAAACTCGGTTAAGCCTACCTCGGTTAAACCTATCCCGATTAAGCCAAACTCGGTTAATCCAAACTCGATTAATCCAAACTCGGTTAATCCAAACTCAGTTAAGCCAAACTCGGTTAAGCCAAACTCGGTTAAGCCTACCTCGGTTAAACCTATCCCGATTAAGCCAAACTCGGTTAATCCAAACTCGATTAATCCAAACTCGGTTAATCCAAACTCAGTTAAGCCAAACTCGGTTAAGCCAAACTCGGTTAAGCCTACCTCGGTTAAACCTATCCCGATTAAGCCAAACTCGGTTAATCCAAACTCGGTTAATCCAAACTCGGTTAATCCAAACTCAGTTAAGCCAAACTCGGTTAAGCCAAACTCGGTTAAGCCTACCTCGGTTAAACCTATCCCGATTAAGCCAAACTCGGTTAATCCAAACTCGGTTAATCCAAACTCGGTTAATCCAAACTCAGTTAAGCCAAACTCGGTTAAGCCAAACTCGGTTAAGCCTACCTCGGTTAAACCTATCCCGATTAAGCCAAACTCGGTTAATCCAAACTCACAGTTAATCCAAACTCACAGTTAATCCAAACTCGGTTAAGCCGAACTCGGTTAAACTGAACTGTCGGTTATCACAAACGCCTTTACACAGTCCTGGTATAGATACCACACGTGTTTTACCTTTAACCTCGATTAAACCGAACTTCGTATTCCGATTTCTTGGATTTTCGTCTTACTCGTAGTATCCTCTATTCGATAAGTATTGTTAATTCTTCCAAACTCATTTTGAAGAAAGTGAGTTTTACATGTGTAAAAAAAAATGACTCACCCTGTATATATTTTTTAAGTGAAAATAATACTAAAGTATATGTTTGGATGGACATGAGTATAGTATTTGGATTGTTTTGTCTAATCATCACCTCCCATCTTCTACTTTTTCACTTTTATGGTTCCTGTGAGGATTTCTAAGCATTGTTTTCACTTCCCTTTCTACCTTGTTCTTAGTTTGAATGAATGGTACTTTCTCCATTTTCACTTTCTCTCTGGAGACTTGTTGCCTTTCACTTAACTCTCTAACCCCTCGCCTTACTTTCTTTGACCAAATTTCTTATCTGGACCACGTCACGTGATTTAAGGAGACACTAATAACTCCATCGACAGACTTCAATTCAATCCAATAATAATATAAAAGACAATAAAAATGTTACAGGGAATTGAGTTCTTAGGAACTCCAGTCTCATAAATTTGGGGAAAAAAAGGGTTAAGAAGAGAGAGAAAAATCTCATCTAGAAGTAAAAGGTTTGTTTATCTTTATTTGAATCTGAGGGGATAATTGAAAGAGTTAACACCTCAAGGGCAGAGTCACTCACATCAATTGTCATCCGAAACAAGTCCTTAGAAAAAAGTTTTAAGGGTATATTTTTTTTTTCTTAAATTTGTATTTTTTTAAAATGTATTTATATTTTTTTTTATTTTTTTTTTTCTAGTATTCTTGAGCTACGGAAAGAAAAATCAAGAGATGCTGCACGATCTCGTCGTGGTAAAGAAAATTATGAATTTTATGAATTGGCAAAAATGTTGCCACTTCCACCAGCCATTACGTCCCAACTTGACAAAGCCTCGATTATACGTCTCACAATTTCATATCTACGACTCAAGGATTTTTCAGCACATGGAGATCCACCGTGGGTCAGGGATAATCCAAATCAGGGTAAAAAAGGTAAAAAAAAANAGGATTTTTCAGCACATGGAGATCCACCGTGGGTCAGGGATAATCCAAATCAGGGTAAAAAAGGTAAAAAAAAAATATAAATTATCTTAAAAATGAATATACAGGGTGATTAATTTTTTTAACCCTAAAAAGGCTGAGTTTATTATAATTTGAATTTTTTATGTTGTGACTTGCTACTAGATAACAAAACATAATGAAACATATATACTATACTCAATATTAATTTTTACTATTCAAAAAAATAGTAAAGTCATTTCATTTTTTTATTTTTTTAAACTGATTTATATTTATATTGATCTATAGAGTTTAAATTTTTAAAGTAATGTAAATACAGTAAACCTCGGATAAGCCGACCTCGGTTACCACGGACCCTCGGTTACTACGAACCACTTGGTCCGGTCCGCGCCCTGAGATAGAAAATTTGTGTATAAATGGAACGGCTAAGCCGAACTCGGTTAAGCCGGACCCTCGGCTACCACGAACGCCTTTCCGTGGTCCCAGTCCATAAGTCACATGCTTTTTTACCTCGGTTAACACGAACACCAATTAATTGATCAACTTTTAAAGAATCTTCACTTTTTTTCTTACAAAATTTAACGAATAACTTCTTTTGAATGACTTTTCAAACATTGAAATTCGACAGAAAATGAACCAATGATATATTTTTAGTCATTTTTAGTCTCCACAACAACTTACTGTTATAAAGTAATGGTAAATTAAAACTACCTCGGCTAAAACGAACAAATTATTCCCCAAGTTGTATGTTCGGCTTACGCTTAAGCCGAACCTCGGTTACCACGAACCATATTTTCCGGTCCCTTGAAATCCGACTTATCCGAGGTTTACTGCAGATGAGTAAAGAATTGATGTTTCAAATTTTAACCATTTAGGTCAAGTTCATTGACCTCTGGTGTTATAAAAATAAATCAGTTTTCTTCATCTTAAGCAATGTTAATGAATTTTAGGCTATGCATATTGTTTCTTTTTTTAAATAAGAAATGTATAAACGATTATTATACTTATGAAAAATTTATAGAAAAAAAAAAGTAAAAAATTCTAGACATAGAATGCGATGAGTAAAGCACTCTTTGTGGATGCCTCCTGTGTTATTTTCTTTCAGGTTCGTATCTTAAGTTTAAAAAATCGAGCCAAAATATTAAATTTTTTTTTTTTAATATATTTTTTTTTTGTTACATTTAGACTTAAAATTAGCATCAGCAGATTATTATCATTAGCCTTACTTTTACCCGATGAGCTATTATAAAAGCATAGAAGTAGAGGGGAAATATTGTANAGATTATTATCATTAGCCTTACTTTTACCCGATGAGCTATTATAAAAGCATAGAAGTAGAGGGGAAATATTGTAAGAAAAAAAAATTGACAATTCTGTACATCTAAGAAAGTTAACCCCACAGTTCCGATTTGATTAAGAAAATTCATAAATAATATAGAAAAAAAAATTTTTTTCATAAATCTGTCTCAATAATAACACTAATGAAAGATGATAGTTGTGATTGGTTAGTTAGCAACTAAATAAGCTAAAGGCATAACAAGCATAGACTGATATGATTTTATGTCATTAGAGAGATCTGAATTTGTTATATTTTGGTAGAAAAAAAAATGAGACTTTTACTCAACCCTTTTTTTTTTCATCTCTTGTTACCCGGGTAGAATGAAACCTACCGGGTAAGTTTACCCGGTTTACTGAGAGAGGGTTGAAAATTCTGATCTCACAGTTGAGGAGACAAAAACTACTCATATATTTACAATAAACGAATCAAATTGAACCAGATTTAGTGGTTTCATATCATCTCAAAGATTTACTACGATTGGTATAGAGGGATTTATGATTTGGTCATGGGTTTGTGGTAATGATGAAGGTTTCAAAAAAATTTTTTTTTTTCTTATTTTGGTTCCTATTATTGGAAAAAGAAGGGGATTTGTATTTATATCCGGAGGATTTACTGTTACTAAAAAAAAATCTAATACTTTTGATCAAATTTTATTATATAAGTTTAACTATATTTCCAATAGAGTTGATAATATTTTTAGTAAATATTTAAACCAAAAACCACAATATTATGATGGTACTATGACTATGAGAGTCCTTTTTCATTTTACACTTTATTATCCCTCTCTGGTCCTTTGTAAATAAGAGTGTAGCGTGAATGAAAATCTAAATCAAATCAAACCCCGCCACTTTCAAAAAAAAAAAAAAAAATGTAAGAATGAATTGATGAAGTAGAATAGAAGCTCATTCTGAGGCCAGTTAGACGGTCTCGTTCAAAAAGTAGACAAGTCTAATTCAATTCATTCAATCCTCGAAAATTTTCTCGAATTTTTGTACCTACCCAGCCAAAATGAAATTATGGACCAACTTATTCTAAAGCAAACTCTAGACTTTTTTTTTTTTCGTAATTTAGCTGAATTGGCTTCTTTTTCCCTTCCGCTTTCTCCATTTCTTGGAAGAAAAAGAAAAAAAATACGAAAATCAAGAGAATTTTTTTTTTTTTTTTTTTTCATCTCGGTTCTCCATGGGTTATTTTTTTTTCTCTGATTCGAATTTTCTCTAAAAAAAAAAATTTTTTTTTTGTTTCTTTTTTTTTACTTACTTTCACTTCAATACTTTCACTTTGTGTTGATTTGGCCTGCCTGGTCCTGGTCCATATAATTCTATCTAATTTTTTTTTTATTGCTTCTGAAGTAAGTCCTAAATTATACCACGAGAATAGTATTGAATTTGATTGAGAGCTGCTTCAAAGAAGAAGAAAAAAAAAACATTTCCAAAATTGTCTCTCTTGTTTTTTTTTTTTTTTTTTTTTTTTTTTTT
>NIPM01000230.1:32628-85732 GCA_002738285.1 Holacanthella duospinosa | reverse complement strand
AAAAAAAAAAAAAAAGAAACACTAGCCACAAGAGTATTTTTCACTTTCCCCATAATTTTTGTTAGAGAAAAGTTGATTGATATAGTTCATTTTTGTAGTATATAGAGTTTTTTTTCTTTTTTCTAACTTTCACCTTTTCAACTGTTTCTCAACTTTCTTCCAAGTCGTCCTTGTGGTCAACAAATAGTAAAAATGTTGTAAAGTTTTTGAACGTGACCAATGGAGTGACGTGAGACGATCATTTTTCTCTTACTTTCTCTAATATAAAAGTAGAGAAGCAAAAAAAAAAAAGCTTTCTCCAAACTGTTGTCTCACTTTATTCAAAATAATATTATCAACAATACTCTTTATTTTGTAGCTCTTTTGATCTTATTCTTTTCTCTTTTTTCTTTTTTCTTTTACTTTTTTTTACTTTTTTTTTTACTTTTTCTTCTACTTTCACTTGGATTTTCTATCCCATGGATTCTTAACGGAGAAAGTGAAAAGTTGAGTAGAATTTTGGATTGACTCAAAGTTTTTTTCTTCTCTGTCGTATTTACTTTATTCTGAAGAAGATTCCTTATGTCTAAAGGAAAATGGACAGTAGGAAGCGGATTTTTGTACCAAAAGGAAAGTGTAAAACCAAGTGAAAGGGAAATAGAAAAAAAAAACGAAAAAAAAAAAAACCGAACGTCAGAAAGTTAATCGGTATTCAGCTGAAATTTCGGTTGGCTGTTGTTAGCAGTCCGAAGAAGAAACGGGTAGTGTGCGTGATCCGAATGACTGAAATCAGCGACGAGGGTTGAAAGCTTAAACAGTCTCACTTTTTATCTGGTGGTGCTGCTTGAGGGAAACGCTTTCTCTTTTCGCTACACTGCCGCTGCAGCAGAAGAAGAAAAAAAAAGTGGAAAAAGTAGTATAAAAATGAACCCAAACTGTACGAAGAGGAGGATGTAACAAGAGAAAATCAGCTTCCAGGATGAAAAAAAATCTTCTTTCTTTTTGAAAAAAAAAAATTTTTTTTTTCAAAGGAAGACACTTTAGTTTTTTTTTTTTTTTTTGCTATAAAGCTTGTGATAACAGTCATCAGTGACTTTTCAATGTGACCCATGGTCCATTTAAATTCACCAATTCATCACACGTTTCTGATCAGAGGATAAGAGAGAATTTTTTGTTAAAGGTCACCTAAAAAATTTTTTTTTGACAATAACATACCATTGACGATTTTTTTTTTGGTGTAAATTGAAAAAAAAAATTTTTTTTATTAAAAAAGTACAGTACGTTTCAAAATATGAATTTTTGGATTTTTGAATTTTTGGATTTTTGGATTTTTGGATCCAATGGATTTTTTTTTTTCAACTTAACTTACTTTGTGTATTGAAAAAGTAGTAAATTAGGGTTGAAGAGGGTATCAAAGTATACGTGGGTAGTAGAGTTGATGATGGTATGCATAGTTTATTATATTGATAAAAATCTCATTTTAATAAATTTGTTATAATAAAAAATAAGTACTATTTTCCAATAATTATTTTAAATTTGGCAAAGGTCAATATAGTTGATATGGGTTGAATAAGTAGTAAACTAGTCGACGATATAAGGGCAATGGCCTTTTTTTTCTTCTTTTTTTTTTGTTGATACAAATCATAATCATACTGTAGAAAAAAGTTGTACAAGAGCTTGTACATAAGTTTTCTTGTTCAAAATGATACCATGCTCTAAAATTTATTGACAGGTTGTAGTTGTAAGTCATAATTCTTAATAGCTTCACTTTGACTATATAGCTATTGAGTTAAAATTTTAAGTAACATCTTCTTAACACCCTACATAACAAATTTCCATTAACTTTTTTCTTAATTTTTTCTTCTAGCTAAATCAGATTTAAAAGGGGGGTTTGATGTATTTGAAAAAAAAAATTTTTTTTGGTTGAAGCCCGTATGAGAACCTCATGCCCCCAACTACCGAGTAATTGCTACCTTGAGTCCCATTCCTCATGCTATCCATCAAACTTAATTATTTTGAAAAATAACAATTTACATGATTATTGGAGTCAGCAGAATAACTCCTCATTGGATTCTTACACCTTCGTAAATATTACTAAAAGCTACTGCCGTCATAATAGAATTTAGTATGACTTGTATAATAATGTGCTGGAAAATAACGGTATTGGATTTAATCCTCAAAGGAAATGATAAATGGCATCAAGGTGCTTTCAATATACAGGGTTGTTAAAAAAATTTTTTTTTTTTAAATTTTTACACCTTAGGAAATTTTGAAATATAATTTAACCTAGTTTTCCTAATTTGAGGAGTTTAATTGACCAATACAAGTTTTTATATGAAGTTAGGTAGACATAATGAATACCCGTTGGGTAATCAAAGTGAACCGGGAAATTTTTTTCAAATTTTTTTGATATTTTACAATTTTTTTTTTATTTCCGATCAGTGACATATATAGGGGGTTATCCAAACTTTTTTACCCCCTTGTCGTATGATTGTCAATCAGTAATTTTACAAAGTTTAATTTTTACCAACTAAAATTTTTATATTGCTGAATTAGCTGAAGGATTACTAATGTATGTACTTTACAGTGCAACCAGAGTTTTTAAGACCGATGGAAGTTACTTTTGCCCCATGCCCTTTTTGGAGGGGAAAGCAGATTAGCTTATTATATCGCAGAGAAAACAGTTCATTTAAATTTTGGGGGGGGGGGACACTTCAGAAAGATCATTTAAAAGTAGGATACAAAGATGAAAAATCAAGTCTTTACCAACAATGTTTCACAAGTTATGATTTTTTGAAAATTTAAATTCTTCGATGTTATTTTGAGACAATGTACTAAGAGATCGGTGTTTCAAAAGAATATCTAAAAATGACAATTTTCAAAAAAATCATAACTTCTGAACATTACTTTTAGAGATCAGTGTTTCAAAAGAATGTCTAAAAATTTCAATTTTCAAAAAATCCATAACTTCTGAAACATTAATGATTTTTTCAATTTTCTATCTTACTTTTCAATGATCATTCTGAAACTGATTATTTTTATTTTTTCAAACAAAAAAAAAGTTTTAAACTACCTACTTTCTCTTTCAAAAAAAGCTAATCTGCTTTTCTCAGCAAATGAGCATGGAACAAATGTAGGTTCAATCGTTCTTATAATAATGGTTGCACTGTATTTTCCAAAAAAAAAAAAAAAAAAAAAAAAGTTTTAAGCAATGTCTGAAATTGGCAAATGAATAATATTAAAATCAAAAAGCTATCACAGTGACTAAAAAACTTTGAATAACCCTGTACTAATCAACTTTTTGTATAACAGTTTAAAAAACAACAACATGGAGCTATAGCAAAAGACAAAAAAAAAGGTTAAAAAAACAACATAAAGCTGTAGTAAACTACAAAAAAAAAATTTTTTTTCAAAAAAAGATGTACTACCCTGTATTGTAGTGAAAAAAAAATAGTATAAAAAATAGATTAATTACCCTGTACTTTTCCCCCATCTTTTTCATATTCCCTCATGTCATTTTTTGACTAACATTTTTCAACTTTTGAATCTTATTTAAAAAAANTTCTGAAACTGATTATTTTTATTTTTTCAAACAAAAAAAAAGTTTTAAACTACCTACTTTCTCTTTCAAAAAAAGCTAATCTGCTTTTCTCAGCAAATGAGCATGGAACAAATGTAGATTCAATCGTTCTTATAATAATGGTTGCACTGTATTTTCCAAAAAAAAAAAAAAAAAAAAAAAAGTTTTAAGCAATGTCTGAAATTGGCAAATGAATAATATTAAAATCAAAAAGCTATCACAGTGACTAAAAAACTTTGAANGTTTTAAGCAATGTCTGAAATTGGCAAATGAATAATATTAAAATCAAAAAGCTATCACAGTGACTAAAAAACTTTGAATAACCCTGTACTAATCAACTTTTTGTATAAAAGTTTAAAAAACAACAACATGGAGCTATAGCAAAAGACAAAAAAAAAGGTTAAAAAAACAACATAAAGCTGTAGTAAACGACAAAAAAAAAATTCAAAAAAAGATGTACTACCCTGTATTGTAGTGAAAAAAAAATAGTATAAAAAATAGATTAATTACCCTGTACTTTTTCCCCATCTTTTTCATATTCCCTCATGTCATTTTTTGACTAACATTTTTCAACTTTTGAATCTTATTTAAAAAAAATATTTTCTATCAAAAATTTGATTGGACCATAAGGACGAGAGCTCAAATTAATAAAATTTCAAGTTATATTGTTTCGATGATGTTGAAATATTAGTTCCAATGAGAAAAACTCAATTAGATTATAACAAGAGAGGGAGAGGGAGGATTTATACTATATATATACTCTGAAATATAAAAAAAAAAAAAAATTAGAAGAGAAATTTTCTATAAAGCTCTACTTTCTCCTATAAGTTTTGTAAGATTGTAAGAACTTGACAACTTAATATCCGTTACAATGAAATACTGAGGAGAGGGCNTTTAAAAAAAAAAAAAAAAAAAAAAAAAACACTGATGAACTTGATTACAACAAGATTTCAAAGGAGGTTTTGTAGGAAGTCTGTTGCTAATTTATAGGGATGTTTTTTTCTTCATCTTTTTTAATTTTTCTCACCCTCTGTAGATATAACTTTCACTCTCATTCCAACCCCCACCATTTCCCTCCCTATGGGTATAAAATTTTTGTTTTTCTTTTGTTTTCTCCACTTGAGTGTCCCATTGGAAGTTCCTTTCAGAGACTTCTTCTGATTAGGTAATATTTCTTACAAGAAAATTAAATTGTCTCAAAATTATAATATATACAAAAGTTTTACATAACTCATCAGTTTTCTTCTAAATTTTCTTCCCTTGTCAAGAGTTCTAATTGGGTAGAAAAGACTTTGGCGTCAACTTTCTTCTATAGAAAATTAATGGAAATGAGAATAGATGAAGATAGTCAAGACAATGTTTATTTATTATATATATATTTATATATGTATGTGTATATATATGTATATTTTTTTTTTGAACTGTTTTTTTTATAGGTGGGAATGTCCGAGGTCGGTCATTGGGTAATGCGACATTGGATCTCTTTGAACAACACATAGGAACCCACATTCTTCAGGTGAGACTTGTAATCTTTATATTTTTGATTGTTACCTTTAACTCCTTCTCTACTGAGACGATAATGGGCTTTTGTAGTTTTTTTATTTTCTACAACAACACTTTTTTTTTTTTTTTTCTTCTAATCTTATCTAAAAGCCTAAGACTAAGAGAGATGCATTTTTAATTTTATAGAAAAAATTTTTGAATTTAGACAAACACTTTGGACTTTGGCGTCTCATTTTCTTTCTCATGAAACTCTCATTGTTAGTTATCTAACAAAAAAAAATAGAATTTTAGTTAAGCGGCATTCACACTTAACAGATTAAAAAAAAATTTTTTTTTTTTTTTTTGTGTATTTTTTTTTATTCATGTGATATAGTACAGGGTGAGTAGGGAAAAATGAATTTTTTTAACCCTTCTACCATTTTTATTGAAATGTAGCAAAAGTGAACTAAAGCATGATATATGATGACGATGACGATGTTATCTAACAAAAACAATAGAATTTTAGTTAAGCAGCATTCACACTTAACAGATTAAAAAAAAAATTTTTTTTTTTTGGTGTATTTTTTTTATTCATGTGATATAGTACAGGGTGAGTAGGGAAAAATGAATTTTTTTAACCCTTCTACCATTTTTATTGAAATGTAGCAAAAGTGAACTAAAGCATGATATATGATGACGATGACGATGTTATCTAACAAAAACAATAGAATTTTAGTTAAGCAGCATTCACACTTAACAGATTAAAAAAAAAATTTTTTTTTTTTGGTGTATTTTTTTTATTCATGTGATATAGTACAGGGTGAGTAGGGAAAAATGAATTTTTTTAACCCTTCTACCATTTTTATTGAAATGTAGCAAAAGTGAACTTAACGTATTATATATGATGACGATGAGACAAGACTTAATGGTGGTGAAGTTAACCAACTGAATTTACACTTTTTATTATTATTATTACTTATAGCTTTGTAAAATTTTTTACTTTTTAGTAGCTAAGTTTATACTATATTTGAACAAATTTTGGAAATAGTAGGCATAGGCATACAAGCCTGACTTTTTAGTCTTAGGTTTAGGAATGAAAAAAAAATTTTTTTTTTTATGAACTTTGTACTATTTGAGAGAAGTATGATGTCTTGGGCGNCAATTTTTATTGAAATGTAGCAAAAGTGAACTTAACGTATGATATATGATGACGATGAGACAAGACTTAATGGTGGTGAAGTTAACCAACTGAATTTACACTTTTTATTATTATTATTACTTATAGCTTTGTAAATTTTTTTACTTTTTAGTAGCTAAGTTTATACTATATTTGAACAAATTTTGGAAATAGTAGGCATAGGCATACAAGCCTGACTTTTTAGTCTTAGGTTTAGGAATGAAAAAAAAATTTTTTTTTTTATGAACTTTGTACTATTTGAGAGAAGTATGATGTCTTGGGCGTTGTTGTCAAGATCAATTGATTTGANAAAAATTTTTTTTATCAACTTTGTACTATTTGAGAGAAGTATGATGTCTTGGGCGTTGTTGTCAAGATCAATTGATTTGAAATCTAAAACATATACGAATCTTCTTAATTTATACTCTAAGACTATAATTTATAATAATTAATTACAAACTATTAGTCTTAAAAACATCCCCATCTTGATTATTTTTTTTAAATAGGGTTGATAAAAAAATTTTATGATTTTTTTTTTTGTTAAAAATTATAGTCTTTGGATGGATTTGCGTTCTCATTGGCAGCAGATGGACGGTTTCTTTATATTTCTGAGACAGTTTCTATCTACTTGGGATTATCACAGGTGAGTTGTCGACAAGATAATTAGGACTTTTCTATCCTATTCGAGCTCATTGACTTCTTGATGAGTTTTTCATCCTTTAGAAATGACTTTTTGAAAAAAAAAAATTCTAGACATCTTATAATGAGTCCTTAAGCTCATAATTTGATCCCGGGATTCGGAGCTTCAGATTTGAACCTTTAAGATCCAGATTTTTTTTTCTTTTGGAGGGAGTTGTTGAGTGAAGTGACTCATTTAGAAGCTTTTAGTTCAAGTTTGAACTAATCCCGCCTAAAACTTATGATCTTTTATATTACTTTCTTGCTAAGGTCGAAATGACGGGAAGTAGTGTATTTGATTACATTCATCAAAGTGACCATGCTGAGTTGGCTGAACAGCTTGGACTTGGATTGGCTCATGGACCTGGTGCTAATGTTCCTTCTCCTTCTGGTTCAGAAGATGGATCTTCAAATTCAGCAACTAATAACCCTGACGGTAAGATTTGGCAACAATGCCTCAAAAAAAAATTTTTTTTTTCAATTTTTATTAAATCCAAACTTTTAAAAAATTAAATTTTATTACTCATAATTAGGCATGCAAACGAGTCAAGCGAGCCGAGTTTTTGGTTGGCTCGGCTCAGTTCACTAAAATTTCAACTCAGCTCGGCTCACGGCTGGCATGAGTTGGGAAATATCAGCTCAGCTCGGCTCATTTCTCAACTCGCACGAGCAGCTCGCGAGCCGACTCATGAGTCATAGTTTAGTTATATTCGAAAATTATTTTCTACTTGGACGTTGTGGTTACAAAAGTAGACTATGAGGAATTTACAAAGATATTCGAGATTGTCACATGTCCTACGTAGACGTTCTATTCACCATTTGGTAAATAGAACTTTTTCAAGAAAACAATCGGTTGAAACAAAGTACGTTGTATTTACGTCTAGCTTTGCTCTTGTAAACAAAATTAAAAAATGATGAACAGATTAGGCAACAGTTACTGACATTATTTAAATTAATGAAATTCAATATTTTTTTTTGTACAGACTGAGCCAAAAATGCCTTGATCTGTAACATAGATTCAAACCAAAGTAACAAAAGTCAATGAGTTGACATATTGTCTATGAAACAATTAACTAAATGACAAAACTAATAGCGATATCCTTTCAACGAAGTTAAAAGCTTATTTTTTATACCATATAATAGTAAATTTTAACAATTTACTTAAAATTTTAACCCAAAAATTTGGTGAGCTAGCTCACGAGTTATTACTCGAGTGAGCCAATGCTGCAGCTCAGCTCGGCTCGTGACTCGTCCATTTACAAATGAGTTGAATTATCTCAGCTCAACTCGGCTCAAACTCGACTCGCTCGTTTAGCTCACGAGCTGGCTCGGCTCGTTTGCAAGCCTACTCATAATAAACAATAAATTTTAAAACTTTAAAAAAAAAAGTAGAGAAAGTATAGACAGAACAGTGTAATACATTCTGTACATTTTTAAATTTTAGAGTAAAAACTCTTATAATTCTAATTTACATTTTGATTAACTTATTTAAAAATTAAAAAAAAAAACTAAATTGAACCATTTTTAATTAGTTTAGTTTTAGGATAAGATGTTAATTAGAAATTTTAAGTTTGTATATTTTTTTAATGAATAAGTTTAAAAAAGTTTTATATAAGAAACCACTAATTTTGTGGTGTTTGGAGACACCGTTGTCGTTGTTAATGGTAAAAAAAAACACACACACACACAAAGATTCTTTGGTTCTAATTATTATTCAGAGAGTGACTTCTTCTCGATCCTTGAGTTCACCTTCATCTTCTAAGGCTCCAAGTTAGAAATCCAATCCAAATTAGACTTAAGCGGAGAATTGCTTTTTTTTTCTCTCTTTTTTTCTTTGTCTCTGGAGAAAGTTGGTGAAAGTATGGTTTTTTTTTTGGAGGGATCATAGTAAGAAAAAGAGGGGGAAAAAGAAGAGAAAGGAACTGTCATTTTTCGTGATTCGAATTATTTTGAGACGGGTCATATCTCATGTTTTAGTACGTGTTAACAATATCAACTAGCTTTCTTACGAGTTTCAAGTTAAGGTGAATTTTCATTCAGTGCAGCAGAAGAAATGGTAAAATTGGTGATCCATGTCGTTCCCTGGATGAAAAATATGACGAACTAAGGCTCTTTTTTTTAGAATCCTTTCAACGTGACTTTCACACATAAAAAGTCTCTAAGGAAATCTATGAAGGGGCTACTAGAGTTTGAGTTTTTACTGGACTTTTTTTTTTATAATCTTCAAACAACTTCAGTCTCATATACTATCAAGGTTGTTAGGGCTTATTTCCAAATCTGTCAACTTCAGTGAAAGAAAGAAGAAAAAAATATAAAAATTTTGAAAATTAGGAGAGTAATTTTTATAATTTTTTTAGTATTAAAGATGATGAGGACCAATCGATCTTTAGAATGTCACTTGAGGGTTAACCAAGTGATATGATGGAAGAGTCCTTGTGTGTGTACTTTCACCAGAGGCAAAAAATTATTTAAAAAAATACACACACACACACACCCTTGGGATTATAAAAACTATAACTGAAGGGTTTTTATTTAAATTTTTTTTTTTTTTTTTTCAAACCTTAATTTATGTGTAGGAATTAATAACAATCAGTTAGAGAAGGTGATTGATGGACAGGTAATCTTTCTAATTTCATAATGAAGGCTGCCAAGGGTTAATTTACATAATATAAGTACAAAATTATATCTAGTACTACTCTCTTCCTCTTTCTTCATTTACATTCAAGAGTTAAGAACAATGGAGTATATTTTTGAAATGTTCGACTAAATTTTTCCTTTTCGATTGCTTCACCTTGAAATTTAGAAAAAAATTTTTTTTTTTTTTTTTTTTTTTTTTTTTTTTTTTTTTAATTTTTGATGCTATTTTACAATTGGCTGTCAATTAATTTTTGAAACTTTCGAATTAAAAAAAAAAAATATTTATTTATTTATATGTATATATATTTTTTTTTCTTATTTTTATATAATTTTTTTTTATTAGTTTCATCACTGATGTCAATCACAAGTAATTTAGGGTACAAAGGACTCGACCGAGCGTTTTGTATCCGTATGAAATCTACTCTGACGAAAAGAGGGTGCCATTTCAAATCTTCAGGGTATCGGGTAAGAAAATTTATGTAAAATTTATAAAAAAAAATTTTTTTAATTATTATTAAAATTTTTGCAACTCGTTGATTATAATGCTCTTTGGAATAAGATTTTTTTTTCTTACATGATTTGTGACCTACGGCTTCCGTTTTTTATGCATATGTGGTCGTAACTTTAAATATTTCAAAAATTGGTACTTTAGTCATGTCATGTCAAACATTTTTCAAAAAAAAAAATTTTTTTTTTTTTCGTTTGACTTGATTTTTGAAACTATAGTGAAAAAAAAAAGTACAGAGTGATCAAGTCAAAATTTTTTACACTTTCGCCACTTTTATTGAAATGAGCAAAAAATGGGATAACTCATCATGAATCGGATTATGGCCAATTGGAATTGAAATTATTGAGACATAAGACATAGATTTATTAAAAAAAAGATACCAAACTTTGTCCAATAGAAATTCACAAATTTTAAATGAAAAGATATATAACTCTTAAATTTTGGCACAAAATTATTTAAAAGTGGTTCTATTTAAAATTTATTATGATTCTTATAGCTTGTTGTAGTTTATCTATTGGCAAAATTTGTAGTTTCTCCCCAGGGTCCATTTAAGTCCAATTAAAACCCAAAAGTTTAGGCTGACAGGATAGAAATTATGAGACTCTTGATCTTGTTATTTGATAAAAGGAATTATATCGTAACCGAACCCGGGTATCCTACTATTTGTATAACTTATTCATACAAGACAAGACCTAAGAGATTTTACAGAGATCTTTGTTAGTATTAAAATTTACATTCAAATGGGATTTGTTTTAGGAAAACGAAATTTATCTTCTAAACTCTTCCGTTTGTAATTAATTTATTGGATTATGATTGTTCCGTTTTAAAACCTACCAAAATCGGTACAAGTTAGCTTCAAAAACTTCAAAAATTTCAAAAATTTCAAAAACTTCAAAAATTTCAAAAACTTCAAAAATTTCAAAAACATCAAAAACTTCAAAAGAAAAAAGAAATTATGAAGTTGTTATCAAACCTAAAGTATCAAAAAATAGCTCAAATTATTAAAGTAAAAATACCCCTAAAGCCTGAACTCATATAGCTTTTTCAATGTAGGTATAAAAAAATGTTGTTTTTATTTTTCAAAATAAAAAACTTCTTTTTACATAATATAATACTATTTTTATATTTCTTCTTATATCATTTTTATACTTTATATTTTATAATTTCTATTTTTATTATAAGTGAGGTTAGGTTGGCGCATGAGTCTACAAACCTAGTACTCCATTGGATAAATCCCAGTATAAAAAATAATTAAATATACTAAATTTAAAAAAAAAAATTTTTTTTTAAATTGTACTAAATGGTATATTTTTTTCGTTATTTTTTTGAAAATTTTGATTTGGCGCCATTTTTATTACTTTTAGTGCCACAAAGTGTCGATAGTTAATAGTTCCTCAATGATATAAGTCAGCAGAACTAAGAAATGAAAGTGGGGAAAGCGGGTACTAAAAAAGACTAACCACCCTGTATATAATTCATAAAAATTGCTAAATGTATTTTAAAATTAAATCATATAAATTTAACATATTCTGCTATTTATTTTGAACAAATTATTATTAAAAATTAAAAAATTTTTTTTTTTTTTTTAAATTCATAAAATTTCATAAAATTTCATAAAATTTGTTGTTCAAATTTCTACAGGTGGTTTTAGTTTTATGCCGACTCCGACCACAGTATTCATTTTCACATACACGGAAATCACCACCACCATTGTTAGGTATGGTTGCCTTGGCAATCGCTCTACCACCACCATCTGTACATGAAATACGTCTAGAATCAGATATGTTCGTCACTCGTCTTACATTTGACTTCAAAGTTATTCATTGTGAACCCAGGTAAGATACTTTTTACAAATAACAAGTTCATTATTTGAAAAAAAAAATGTTTTCTTCATACAGAAAGACTGGTTAGTTTGGAAATTATATGTTTTTACAATTTCATGCTTCCATACCTTATTAAGTAAAATCAAGAGTCCAAGTGATGATTTTCTGATGAATTTATATAACAAGTTCTCAAGTGTAGTTATGAAAAAAAAAATTTTTTTTCTCTAGGCAAAATTTTGTGCACAAATTGGCATGTAAAGATGCCTCAGTCCATCCTCACCTGTAATTGGTTCATAGAAATTTCATCTACCCTCTATACTTGATATAAATCAGATCATTTTTGGTTAAATAAGGACAAGGGTAAGGATAAGGCTAAGACTAAATGCTAAGTAAAGAAGATGAAAAAATTTTTTTTTTTTTTTTTTTTCAATTTTAAGTGTTCAACTTTATAAGAAAGTTATAAGAATATTATAGGTTTCATATTTGATATAAAATCACCCTTTGATTTGTTTAGAAACTAGTTATTAGTTTGTAAGTTGGAGAGGGTGGCTGTCGCACTTTAAGTGTAGTAATCATGTTTTTTTGATGACCTAAGGTCACTCATCCGCCACTTTGAACATTTCCGTTGTATATTATATGAAACGGTGAACAAATTTTTGTCTACCTGAGCATAAAAAATATAAAAAAAATACTCTAAATGCAACAAGTTTTTTTTTTTTTTTTTTTTTTTTTTTTATACTTCATCAAGTTCTGCAGATGGTTCAGATTCATAAACGAAAACAAAAAAAAATGAGTTCCACTTTCACCACCTTGGAGAACAAGGGGTTAATCTTTTTTGCTGCAATGCGAAATTTTTATTTTTTATTTTTTAAGTTTTTGTTCGACTTTCTCCGTTTTTATGATGTTGGTTATGGTTAGGTTTTTATTATAATTATTCGTACATTGCTTACAGAAATTTTGATGTCAATTTTTGATGTCATAAAACTTATAATTTATTATATAATTCCTTGGTGCCTAAAATTATACAATTTTTCTTTATACAGGGTGTCGGAATTGCTGGATTACTCGGCTGAGGAATTAACAGGGAAGAATTTGTATGCACTCTGTCATGCTGAGGACGTGAATAAACTCAGAAAATGCCACGTTGATTGTAAGTTGATTACTGACTGAAGTGAATTTTTTTTTTGTGTATTTTTTTTTTTTTTGTGTAATTTTTTTTTTGTATTAAAAATCCCTTTAACCGATTATTCCATTCCCTCGTTACCTACCCTACAATTATTCCCTCCTCCAGTAGCAAGTGATTAACTTGTCATAATTGAATTTTTCTATACAGACAACATCATCTTTTCGTCTCATGCAATTGAAAATAATCAAAAAATATAAAAATATAAAAATTTTTTATGATTTATGTACATAACATTACATTTTTTATTTTCAGTATTGGCGAAAGGTCAGGTCATGAGTCAGTATTATCGATTTATGAACAAAAATGGTGGATATACTTGGATCCAATCCTGTGCCACAATTGTCTCCAATTCCAAAAATGCTGAAGAACAGAGTATTATTTGTGTCAACTATGTCATAAGGTCGAAAAAAAAAAGTCAATTTATATTTTAAAAAATATACAGGGTGATTCAAGTTTAGGTTTAGGTTTAGGTTTAGGTTTTAGGGTTTTTGGGTTAAGTAGAAATTTAATTGGATTTTCCATCCGTTTTTCTATTTTATAGCGGAGTTTACAGTTATGGTAGCCAACATTTCAATTTGACTGCTGTACACTCTAACTAATATTTTTGGGATCACTGGAAGTTACTTTTGATCCATGCTCTTTGCTGGTGAAAGCGTGTTGATATAAAGTATTGTCAATTAAACTCTATAAACCAATTTTTTTTTTGGTGACGGTGTTTACGGTTTTATAAAGATTATGCGAAAGAAGAGAAAATATTTTTTTGAATCATGTCTCTGCGATAACTACATAGAAAAAAAGTTTTAATTTTTTGAAAATTTTAATTTCAGAACATTCGTTTGCGACACCTTACTTCTCATGTATACTGTCCCAAAAGAATGTTCCAAAATAACAATTTTT
The DNA here is from genome assembly GCA_002738285.1 of Holacanthella duospinosa. Classification (NCBI taxonomy): domain Eukaryota; kingdom Metazoa; phylum Arthropoda; class Collembola; order Poduromorpha; family Neanuridae; genus Holacanthella; species Holacanthella duospinosa. The sequence goes on along the minus strand of NIPM01000230.1, from coordinate 71,785 downwards.
CAAAAAATCATAACTTTTTTTCTAGTTGTCGCAGAGACTTGATTCAAAAACTCATCCTCTGTACTTTCGAATTTATCTTTCTGAAACTGTAAACACTATCACCAAAAAAATTTTTGATTTATGGAGTTCAATTAAAAATAATTTATGTCAACACGCTTTCTCTAGCAAAGAGCATGGATCAAAAGTAACTTCCAGTGGTTCTAAAAATACTGGATGGAGTGTAATTATACAAATTTTGTTTTATTAACAAAAATTTTAATAATTTCATGTAATTTTGGGTGCTTCAGGGTATCAGGGTATCAGGGTAGGTCAAAAGGTATAAAAACATCTAATTTTTTTGACAAAAGTAATGAAATTTTCTAATTAAAACTTAAAAACCAAAATAAAACTTAAAACACCCTGTACTTACGCCCGATTTATACTTAATGTCATTCGTCCTTCATTCGAATGAAATGCAGTATGGTTGATGAATTTTGCAACAAATTTTCCAAAAATCTTAATTCTCAAGGTAAATTAGATTGCAAAATTTGTTACAAAATTCATGAATCATACTGCATTTCATTCGAATGAAGGACGAATGACATTAAGTATAAATCGGGCGTTACTTATTATAAAATTTTTGATTTATAAGATTAATTTGTAAGAATAATTTTTTTTAAATCTTTTTGTTGATAGTGGTCGTGAATACTCACATGTAGTTATGGATTGTTGTCAAATGGAACAAGACTGTCTACCAACAGTCAAAACTGAAACAGTTGAAGAAAGAGATAGAAAGTCGCCTGATCAAGATTCTTCAGGTAAGTTCTTTCTCAAGGTCAGGAAAGTCGGACATTGTTTGGTGGGAGTCCATTGGATGTGGTATTAAGAATATAAATTACGTTTTGCTATGACAAAAAAAGTTTTATGAATGGAAGTCTGGTAAACGTGACCTAGTGTCGAGGAGAGTGACTTCACCCCTTTACAAAAACTATACCCCCACCACTGACTGCCTGACTCTTTTGTATTCATCCGAAGACGATCACGTAGTTTCATGCGGTTCTGAACCTTAAACTAAATTTTTCTAACTAGATGGAAATGGTCGAGGTCGTGATGGGTCAGGAGTATCAAGACATTTGGATTCTTCTCGATCACCGAGTGCAAGGCCGGGTAGGTCACCAGAACATCGAGAAGGTTGTGCTGGAAGAGATCGTAGGGCAAATCTTACTCAAAGACCGAGTGCTAGTCGTCTTTCCGATGAGCATGTCCAGGTAAACAAATTTTTACTTCAATTTCTTGAAAATTTACACTAAAAGTCGATTTTTTTTTTTTTTTATAGTTTGATGATAAATACCTTTTCTAATATATTTTNCAAATTTTTTTTTTTTTTTTTATTATAATTTGATGATAAATACCTTTTCTAATATATTTTTTTTGTTACATCTAGGTACTCGATTCACAACCATTAACCCCAATTTCTTCATCGACACCAGATCATCCAGAAGTTCGAACTCCTCAACCGGTTAGGTCAACAGATATTATTGATACATATGCAAGTACAATCCCACATCCACCTGTAAAAGTCACCAAAGGACGAAAAAGAAAAATAGATAGATCCAAAGTATCTGTGACAAATGTAGATGATGGACAATTAGAGACATCTGTACACAATCATTCACATAATAATCTTCATAGTCATCATAGTACTCCTTGTACAAAACGTCAAATTATTGTACAGAATGATGTACTGGATGGCAGTTGTCCTATACCTTCTGCTACTCAAAATGGAAGTGGGTCATTGGTTGGAAGAATTAATTCTGAAGGAGGAGCGTCAAGTGCTAGTCCACATCATCATACAAATAACATCGAGTCAGATAACAACCATGTCGAATCTGGACGTTGGAGAAAAGGTCACAATCAAGGTCATTGGGATGGTTCTGTAAGAAATTAATTAATTAATTATTCATTAGTTTAAAGAATTTTCAAAAAATTTTTAAATTTTTTGAAAATTTTTGAAAATTTTTGAAAATTTTTGAAAAAAAAAAGTAAAATTAATTAAGTATAAGCTAAATTATTTGATTTTTGATTTGTATGATTTTAGGGAAGTTCTTCGGTGAAGGATTTAGAACAAGTGATGTCAAAACATTTACCAGGACGAGAAATTGATAATCCGGTTGTTTCATCGGGTATTGATTTTAGTGCAGATTCATTACTCCGACAACAACCGGGATCCCGGACAGGATCAGCGATTCAATGGGTAGGAACCGGAACACAGTCTTCAACTGGTTTACCAGTATCTGCACTTTTACGTCAACTCTGTGCTTCCAGAGAAAGTGTCATTCGGGCCAATGTACAGGTATCGTAAAAAAAAATTTTTCAAAAAAAAAATTTTACAAAATTTTTTAGAAAATGAAATTTTTTTAATAATAATGATAATTTTTTTTTATCAAGGCTACACTAGCAGCAGCTCGTGGGGCTAGTTCCTATTATCCGGATATGAGCACCGTACAGTCAGCATTACCTACACCACCAGGATCAGACAACTACAGCGATACACAATTTATGCTTAGTAGTCATCATTCAACACACCAAAAAACAAGTTCAGATTTTGCATCTTTAGTTCCTTACTCTTCTGTTTCGAGCTATGACTACCAACCAGCGATGACCCCTCCAGCCTCTGTTTCTCCAAGAGACAAACCCTCCTATACTTCAGTCACTTCTGATCCAAGTACATATGGTGATCCTGGAATTTCAACTAATTCTACATCATTTCGACCTCCACAATCATATTTAGATGGTCCAGCACAACCACTACCTCTCAAACCACAAGTTTATGGATATCATCCACATTCAACCCTTGAGTCTCAATATGGTAATCCATTGGAACACAGCCAATCACAATTTTATCCACCACCACATACAGGGTTCCACTTGTACCATCCAACTGGTAAACCAAATCCTTATGGTGATACCCTTAAAACCCCCAATTGGTACTCAACGGCATCATAATACTCCCCATCAACCCATCAATTTCGTCAAAAATCGTTGTTTTTTTTATATTAATATTAAAAAAAAAGAAAAAGTTACCTCCATTTTACAACTATTTTGATTTTTTTTTTAATTGGAACACACACCACCATTGTTGTATTTGTTAGAATTTGGTGATGACATATCACAATTGAATTGTTCGAAGTAACTACTTTATAAGAAATTTATGTTCATCGTTGCAAGAGCCAATCACATTCAGATTCAAATTTACATTCCAGTTCAATCGTGTATTCCATTATTATTATTATTATTATTGTTAACCTCGTACCTCTAGCAGGCGTAAAAGTTACTGCGCATGCTCTTAGTTAAAAAATTTCTCCATGTTTAAAAATTTAAGAAACCAAATAATAATAATATTCTACCAATGCAAAATGTATACGATGCTTTTTGACAGTTTAATAAGAGTCATAATAATTATGTTTCTACTACCATCAAATTAATTATAAATGTTTAATTAAATTATTAAAAATAAAGGTTTTCCCGTGTAGTATTTTATTCTGTAAATTATTATAAAATGTGTAACTTTTTCTTACGTGTTAACTTTAGTTTTAAAACTATAAATTAGTTTACTAAATAACCGGTGTAATTATCCTAAGTAAAAAAAAATAATTTTGTGATCTGTATAGGAAATCCTGGAATTAATTCCAGTAAACACCAAAATGAGCCAAAGAAATCAAAGAAAACATATTGTTAAGTTCGTAATTATAATTAATTTCTCGTATTTGATTAATTACAGTCTGTCAAATAAAACTTATTGAACTCAATTAGTGATTTTTTCGTTTTTTGTAAATTTTTTAAATATAATTTAAATTAACCCCAACACCACTTTTAGCACTACCACATACCCTAAATCTATGCTAAAGGAATCTGAAAAGTTCTTAGGTTTTGCGAAATAGTAGTGATAGTCCATTGATTATCACTAGACGTGTTGAGGATATCCGGCGCGTAAAACTCTGCCGGATACCGGATACTTTTTAGGTATCCGCGCGGATAATTTTCTAGACAATTTTTTCTGAAATCCCAAGAAATGACTCAATGATTTTATTAGATTTAATATATTGGAGTATATATTAAATGTATTAGAAAGTTTAAAAATTGACCCCTGCATGTCGAGTGAAATGAGTCAAAACGCATCTTGTTTTAATAAATTGCTACGAAATTGCTCAAGATTCCCATGGTATGCGAAAAATAGATTTATTATGAGAAGCAGACCAATACAAAAGAATTGAAAATTGGAAAATTTTGTTGGATAAATTTTCATAGAGGCAGAAAATTTTGTTGAATAAAAATTCATACAGGCAGAAAATTTTGTTGAATAAAAATTCATACAGGCAGAAAATTTTGTTGGATAAATTTCCACACAAGCAAAAAATTTTGTTGGATTAATTTCACACAGGCAAAAAATTTTGTTGGACAAATTTCCATACTAGAAGAAAATTTTGGTTAATAAATTATCAACAAAATTTTCTGCCTGTGGAAATTTATCAAAAAAAAATTTCTGGCTGTATTAAAATTTATTCAAAAAAATATTCTACCTGTGTGGAAATTTATCCAAAAAAAATTTCTGCCTGTGTGAAAATTTATCCAACAAAATTTTTTGCTTGTGTGGAAATTTATCCAACAAAATTTTCTGCCTGTATGAATTTTTATTCAACAAAATTTTCTGCCTGTATGAATTTTTATTCAACAAAATTTTCTGCCTCTATGAAAATTTATCCAACAAAATTTTCCAATTTTCAATTCTTTTGTATTGGTCTGCTTCTCATAATGAATCTACTTTTCGCATACCATGGGAATCTTGAGCAATTTCGTAGTAGTCGTGCCCGACTCTGTATTGTGGTGGGTATACACTATGAGAAAGTTTTAGTATGTGGGTTGAATATATTTATAGGTGAGGTTTGTGGAANTACAGCTATGAATAGAATTTACCAATGTAATTGTCCATGTCGCTTCTCCTCGTCATGCAGCGTAGATGCGATTTAGATGTTGAGTTTACTTTTGACCTGAGTTTTGACCTGAATGGGTCACCACAAAAAAAAATGTTAAATGGAAAAGTTGTTCGGATTTTTATTCTGAGCAACTTTTATAGAAGAAATTTTTGGGTTATAGTAAAACCCAAAATCAAAATTTTGGACTTAGAAAAAAATTTTCAAATTTTGTACTTGGAAAATTTTCGAAAAAAAAATTTTTTTTAAAAATATTTTGAGAATCGCTTCAGAATGTCCTGAAACGGATTTCTATGCGAAAAAAAAAACGGAAAAAATTTTTTTCGAAAAAAATTACCTTGCCCCCGGTATGGGTACTTTGGACGTTTACATTACTTTTGAATTGAAGGGATCACCTCAGAGAAAAATGTTAGATGGAAAAGTTGTTAAGCTTTTCATTCTGAGTAACTTTTATATAAACATATTTTGTCAAAAAAAGCAACCAAAACCAAATTTTTTTAATTTTAAAAAATTTTGGACTTTGAAAAAATTTTGTACTTAGAAAATTTTTGAAAAATTTTTTTTTCAAAAAATTGTTCAGAATCGCTTCAGAAGGACCTCAAACGAATTTCTATGCGGAAAAACTAAAAATAAATTTTTGAAAAAAAACTTAGAAATTTTTACCTTGCCCCCGTCCATGCTAAATGCATTGGAAGTTGATTTGACTTTTGACCTGACTTTTGACCTGAAGGGGTCACCACAGAGAAAATTGTTAAATGGAAAAGTTGTTCGGATTTTCATTCTGAGCAACTTTTGTATAAGAATTTTTTTGGGTTATAATGGAACCCAAAATCAAAATTTTGGACTTAGAAAAAATTTTTTTAAATTTTGTACTTAGAAAATTTCCGAAAAAAAATTTTTTTCAAAAAATTTTCAGAATCGCTTCAGAAAGTCATGAAACGGATTTCTATGCGAAAAAACGAAAAAAAAATTTTTTCGAAAAAAACTTAGAAATTTTATACCTTGCCCCCGGTATGGGTGATTCAACCGAGATCGGTACCATCCGCAACATACCTAGTAAATAGGCAAAAACTTAACTTTTTCCTGTGAAGGATCCATCGTTCGCTTCTCTTTGACCTAAAAGATCAAAGGGAACGATGGATCCTATTCCGAAATACACCAGAATTAATAAATGAGAGAGCGATCTTTATTAGATCCTCTCTGTTCAACAAGCAAAGACATACTGACCAAAGAGTAATCTCCTTGGTNGTACCTTTCGCAACATACCTAGTAAATAGCCAAAAACTTAACTTTTTCCTGTGAAGGATCCATCGTTCGCTTCTCTTTGACCTAAAAGATCAAAGGGAACGATGGATCCTATTCCGAAATACACCAGAATTAATAAATGAGAGAGCGATCTTTATTAGATCCTCTCTGTTCAACAAGCAAAGACATACTGACCAAAGAGTAATCTCCTTGGTCAGATAATAATAATATTAATAATAATAATTGTATTAAAATGCGACTCCAGTCGCTACACCTGCATATTTCAATTTTAAGGGACTAAGTCCTAGCCTTCAACTACTTTTCAACCGTTGGGTATGGGCAGGGATTTAGTTGCAAATCCAAAGTACACTCAACCATGATTTATTTTATTTATAATACGGCTATATAGAATACCATTTATTAAGACATTCAACCAAAAGACGCTGCTACGTGTGCTTCCCTGCTTTGTTCGGAATCTGCTACACCATTTTGTGCTGATCTTCTTTCGTTAGTTAATAAAATGCCCCCGGCAGCGCCAGCCATTCGAGCGTCGGCTAGTTTTTTTAATGTGATTTAGTAAATCTTTCACCATACAATCATGAACAAATAATATGACGTTGCATTAAAATGAAAGGATTCTTCATTTTATTAAAACAAATTCCCCCTTTATTTGCCATCGTTCTTATTTNCGATCATGAACAAATAATATGACGTTGCATTAAAATGAAAAGATTCTTCATTTTATCAAAACAAATTCCCCCTTTATTTGCCATCGTTCTTATTTATCACTTTAGCTAAGAGTTTCATAGCTAATACTTCCGCAATAACAATTCTGCATTTTCACAACGTAAGCTTAAATGATAATTACCTACTTTGCTGTCATATAATGTAAATATATTAGGGGTCTACCAATAGCGTGAGTGGATTTGCGTGAGATTGTGTAAGGTTCCTCTTTTACACAATCTCACTCAAGTGGGATGGGCTTAGTGACTCTAACCAATGAGAGAGGATACAATTTCGTAAAATCTCTCTCGGTTTTTACACAAACACAATTTCACGTAAAAGAGAAACATTACACAATCTCACGCAAATCCACGCACGCTATTGGTAGACCCCTATTATATCCAAAAAGGTGTAAATTTTAANCAATGAGAGAGGATACAATTTCGTAAAATCTCTCTCGGTTTTTACACAAACACAATTTCACGTAAAAGAGAAACTATACACAATCTCACGCAAATCCACGCACGCTATTGGTAGACCCCTATTATATCCAAAAAGGTGTAAATTTTAANTATACACAATCTCACGCAAATCCACGCACGCTATTGGTAGACCCCTATTATATCCAAAAAGGTGTAAATTTTAACTTTTTTAAAATCTTATCAACCCTTGTGAATCCTGATAAAAAATTCCCATCCCTTTGGGTATGGTGTAAGAATTACTCCCATTGAGTTGGATAAGTTGACATTAAAGCCATTAGGTTACAGTCCTCCACATTAAATATTAGACTGTATGTGCAGAGTGGCATCTCCGTGGTATCGCAACGCCTTGGTATCTCTTTTTNCTCCACATTAAATATTAGACTGTATGTGCAGAGTGGCATCTCCGTGGTATCGCAACGCCTTGGTATCTCTTTTTGAGTTACGATAAGGAAGAGGTTACGATACCATCTCTCACTTTGTGCACCCTAAATCCCAAACTTCGGTGAGATGCTACATTTATCTNCTCCACATTAAATATTAGACTGTATGTGCAGAGTGGCATCTCCGTGGTATCGCAACGCCTTGGTATCTCTTTTTTGAGTTACGATAAAGAAGAGGTTACGATACCATCTCTCACTTTGTGCACCCTAAATCCCAAACTTCGGTGAGATGCTACATTTATCTGGTCACGTGAGAACTTTTCTGCCAAACTCATACTTTTCTCTTCACCTGATTGTCAAAATGTTTATTAATTTTAATTAAAAACCAATTGTCATGAAAAAAAAAATTAAAAAGAAAGTAAAACAAAAAAAATCAAAACAAGGATTTTTGAAATAAAGAAGGGACAGTGATAGAATCTTTGGATTTTGAGAGAACGGGCTAAAAGCAATACGTCGGGAGATACAACAATAAGATACCACTGCCGTATCGAAAGGCTTGTTACGGACGATACCACGCCGTATCCTCCTGTGGTATCTTAACTCCAAAACTGGGTGGNCGCCGTATCCTCCTGTGGTATCTTAACTCCAAAACTGGGTGGAGCGAGATACCACGGAGTTACGATACCACGGAGATCCCACTTTGCACATACTATCTAATTAAGACGTTGTGGAAAGTAACTTTTACTTCATACATNACGCCGTATCCTCCTGTGGTATCTTAACTCCAAAACTGGGTGGAGCGAGTGGTATCGAGATACCACGGAGTTACGTTACCACGGAGATCCCACTTTGCACATACTATCTAATTAAGACGTTGTGGAAAGTAACTTTTACTTCATACATTTTGTTGGAGAAAGCATGCGTTCATAATGTGTGAATTTCAACTTTTTTGGACCTTATCTCAGCCCTTGTGAATCCTGATAAAAGTAACTTCCATTGTTTATAATTATGACCAATACTATAATAATGGAAAAGGCAACGTTCCAGTAGTCCTTGTAGACTACTGGTACTCTTTTGTCGACGCTTTGACTCATGAGTCATTGGCTCTGACTCAGAGGTTATAAAACTAAAAGAGAGAATCGACTCTAACAAATTGAAAGTTTAACTCTGACTCACTATACCATGATCCCATGTCGCCTATGTTTCTATGAACACAGGAGCATGTGTTTCTGGTGTTGCCATTGGGACATAGGATTGCACTAAATGAATTGACCCTAAGCGTGGGGTGTTTCTACTCCAACAATCATGAATTGGGCTCCAGAGAAGTACGAATTAATCACTATTTCACGTTTTTAATGTAGTTTAGTGATTTAATCTTTTAACATACAATCATGAACAATTAATACCACGTTGCATTAAAATGAAAGGATTCTTCATTTTATCAAAACAAATTTCCCCTTTATTTGCCATCGTTCTTATTTATCACTTCAGCTAAGAGTTTCAAGGCTAATACTTCCTCAGTAACAATTCTACATTTTCACAATTTAAGCTTAAATGATAATTACCTACTTTATTGTCATATGTAAAGGTATTGGTCCAAAATGGTGTGAATTTCAACTTTTTTGGACCTTACCTCAGCCCTTGTGAATCCTGATAAAATATTTCCATCTCTTTGGGTACTTGGGTGTAGTGTATGATTTACTCTCAGTGAGCTGGAAAACGTAATATTGAACAGAAATCGAGAATTCTAGTTTTACTCTCAATTTTTAACCAAAGAACGACGAGTGATGTCATTTTAATGAAATGAATCTACTAAACGCGTGAAAGTCGACCACGCTTAAAATGCGGAATTTTTCCCTTCAAAACTTCGATCGAAGACTTCGTCGAAGATTGCCCAGAAAATTCGAAAGACTTCGAGCGAAGTCTTCGAATTTTTGAAGCTTTGCAACATATTTACTTTAGGATCTTCATGAATTATGAAAAATGGATCCGATTAAAGTAATGTTAATTCGCATAATAACGCAAAATCACAACGAAAACGCATAGTTTCTTTTGTGTCTCACTTTAACATCTTTTAGCACATTTTATACTATCGTGAGAGCAAATTGTTGTTCGAATACCACCCAATACACTATTTTTATTTATCGAACATATTTTACAATCTTTATTTCAAAAATTTTGCTAAATCTAGCAATATCTGGGTGTGTTTCTTTAATCAGGGAAACTAAATAGCTTAAAATACATGGCTCTAATCCAGCTCTAATATTCGATATAGGAACGTCTGTCGTGCGCATACAATACGGACACATATCCTTATAAAGGTTTTGATGTTTTGTTTCATCAGAAACCAAATAAAAGCTTATAAATCACCGCGCATACTCACAAAACTAAAATTTCGCACATAAAAACGGCGTTGTTGTTTATAAAATTTGAATTTAAACACAAAATTTTTTAATTTTATAAAGTATGTTTCCGCCACAACGTAGATTTGTAACGTAGTGGTGAAATTTACGTTGACCGTATCAAAAAAATAGCTGGACTCCCTGTACAGCCGAACTAAGGTTTAGTTCGATAGGAAGATACTTTTCGCACATGCTGTTAGGTATAGAAAAAGCGAACCAAAAAATGGTCAAAACATCTCCAGCAGATTAAAAAAAAAATTTTTTTTTCTTCGTGGAAAGTGCTGTCAGTTTTCAAAAGATTATGCAAAATTGGAAAAAAATTTTTTTTAAGCAAGTGTGCCTGAGGCGATTACAAAAAAAAAGTTATTACCATTGTTCAATCCATTAGTCATTACGTGAGGCTGAAGGCACTAACTTCGAGTTTAAGAGGCGGAGGAGTAAAGTCAGAGTGACACTGTCGATGGCTGCTATATAAAGCGGTCATTGAAATATTTTACCGTAAAGTGGGAACTCCATTGTTCCTAAAGCTAAACTTTGCAACTAGAATCACTTGGGCATAATACTTTCATTATGTCTCTTACGTCAAATTCTCATTTAGAACTGTAACAGCCACACCAAGTAGGAGGTTTGATGAAACCTTATGTAAAGTGAGCGCTCAGTCAGTCAACTTTATTTAAGTGATTTAACTGCCTATCGCAACGTGCGAGTAGAAATATTGTAGAGGCTTCAAGTCATAAATTATTCCAGCCATGACGAAGGATAACTCGGTACACATTTTACTGGTAGTAGCTACAGTGCTAATCCTCTCATTTAAAATTTCTGGTACATCGGGAGTTAAAGTATGACTGAATTTACAAACACTAGATTTGAAAACTGATTAATAATTTTTACTTGTTTTAGAATAACGGAAGATTAGGTAAAATTGATCAAGACAAGAAAGATCCAAATTCGACTACATATACATTGTATACAGATCACTTTCCTGTAGAAGTAAACTCTCAGTAAGTATATACTAAGCAGGAGTTGAGTAATTGTGATGTTAAAACTTGTGTTATCATTTAGGGCTGTTAAGTCTCCAACGGAGACTGTCAGGATTGAAATTAAAATTTAGTATACCTAAAAACTTAGAAAATGAATTCAATACACTAAGTGGAACCACAAATTTCCTGTTCATATCCAAAAGCAAGTATAGAAGAAGTTGGTTGAAATGTATTCCTACTTCTTTATCGAATGATGAAATATGGGGGTTGGTTCCAGTAGGAGTTATATCTATAAATAAAGGAACCTGGATAAATAAAGTTACAACTGCAATTAGGTATGAAGAAGAACCAAAAACTAAGGAATTAGATAATTCTGATGAAGTAAGAATCAGTAAGAATCAAGAATCATGTAAGAATAATGTTGATTCCAAAGTAATATCGACAGAAAACGAGGAGAAATTAAATAAAAGTATAGATGTTCAACCAGAGAATAATTCGAGTTTTGAAGAGATCCCACTTTAAATGCATATTCTGGATGTACAGAGGGGCCATAATATATTGGGTAAAGAAAACTTATTATTCTAAACATTCAATTCCATGTTAATCAAGTAGCAGCTCTTACCTTGAAATAGAAACGAACGCTAAAAACCATCCTTATCCATTTCAATTTTCCAATCATTTCTGGCCCCGCTGTACACTCCATACTCATTAAGGTTAAATTAAGTACGATATAAGCAACATAAAAAATTACCGAATATCTTATACGAGGAGTAGCATAATATAAATAAAAATAAACTATTCCTTGTTATCCGGAACTTTAAAACCTCAAGGACCACTTATTCCTATTTCTAATCATTTATAGAAACAATATTGAATTTATATTTACACGAATTAAACAGTAATTATTACGTTATAATTAAATATGACCAATATAAATCCCAAGTGAAATGGTATAATGTTTCACACACATTGATTATTGAAAAAAAACCTTTCTTGTATTAAAATGAGATGCCTTACCCATGTAGCAATGTCAGCCAATTGGCTAGACGCTAAGTGGCCTATATGTAACATTTTTTGTATATACCAGTTNGTACATACTCAGGCTACGTCTGGGATATACATAGTACATAGTGTAAGGACAACAGTATACGCAGTATGTACATAATTTACACATATCCGCTACTGGGGTAGCTGCATACTTTGCTTTTAAGAGTGTTGCTTATAAAATTATGATTATTGTGATGTTAATGGGCACATTCCCAATCACGATACATTACTAGCCGAAATAAGATCGGCCATTTTCCTCACTTGTGAAAGAGAGAGTAAATAGTATAGTGTAAACTCAAAATAATAACTTTGTCAGTGAAGTGTAGGGTTTCGAATGACTCCCACTTTCTTCAGAGTCAGAGTCAGGTGACTCAGAGTCATGACTCACTGACTCCCATTTTCACACTTGAGTCAGAGTCATAAATTTTAATTACTCAGTGAACCTGACTCAGTGACTCTTATAGAATCACTGAATCTGAAGCTTGAGTCAGAGTCAGGTGACTCAGAGTCATGACTCTGTGACTCTGAGTCATGACTCAGTGACTCAGATTAACAGAAATTTCATATTTTTATTTTTACAGTAAAATGAGCATAATGCTTATTCAAAGCTCAAAATGAGTAATAGAAAGACGCTAAGTTACCTGCTCTTTTCGGTTAAAGACTTAAATAAATTTTTGAAATTCTTCTTTATTTTTCATCCGATTGAAAATCAAATTACCTTACCTGTAATATTTATACTGATCTTTCGTGTCAACTCTATCAAAATAATCGATGATTGGACACATCGAAATGTTTTGAGCTTTTGTTATTTTATTGACTTTGTTCAATTAACTCATTTTTTTTACTGCTGACGGGATATGACTACCTCGCCAAGGCTTGAAACAGCGATTAACCCAAAAATTTGGTGTCTGGTGGGGTATGATCCCACGTCTTGGATATTCCGGACCTAACCCACTACCATTTGTGCTACAGAGCCGATTGGGAAAATGCTGTTTCAAACCTTGACTATATGATGATCAAGGACGATATAAAGCATCAAAAGCACAATAAAGCATCTTTAGCATTACCCCCGAATGTCCACGTAATATTTTGGATCTTTGCGGATCATGAAATTTGCCGGCGAATGGCACCATGTTGTGTGGCATAAAAAGCATTTTCCAANTGGCATTACCCCCGAATGTCCACGTAATATTTTGGATCTTTGCGGATCATGAAATTTGCCGGCAAATGGCACCATGTTGTGTGGCATAAAAAGCATTAAAAGCATTTTCCAAAAATAAAGCATAATACAGCACAATAAAGCATAAATTCACTTGTTTCTTGTTTAGATTANAATGCTGTTTCAAACCTTGACTATATGATGATCAAGGACGATATAAAGCATCAAAAGCACAATAAAGCATCTTTAGCATTACCCCCGAATGTCCACGTAATATTTTGGATCTTTGCGGATCATGAAATTTGCCGGCGAATGGCACCATGTTGTGTGGCATAAAAAGCATTTTCCAAAAATAAAGCATAATACAGCACAATAAAGCATAAATTCACTTGTTTCTTGTTTAGATTATCATGCAGGTTTGTTTTAGATGGTTGTAGAGGGTGAAGGTGGGGTGTGTAGGTGAATGAAAAATGGAGTTTTTGGCAAATTTCAGTTCATCTCATAATTTTTGGGACGAACATCGTCAAGAAATGCCAAATTTGAGTACCCTTGCGTTTGAAAATTCCTAGTATTCCTAGAGTAGTGCCTCCGTTGAGAGAAGCTTCTCACTGCTAAGACGATTGTTTTCTCCACTGAGAACCAACCTGACTGACGAAAACCTTGAAATTCATCTGAAGGTTGTTTTTAATGAAAACTCTAATACTAATAATGTTGACAGAGACTTTAATGAAGGATATGAATAAAAGTACTTCACATGATAGTTTTTGCAATATACGACATTTTGAAGCATAGCTATAAAGTGTAGAGCATCTCATGGGCATAATTTTGAAAAATAGAGCATCAAAAAGCATAATTTGAAAATAATAAAGCATAATTTTGGAAAAAATAAAACATATTCGTGGCGTCCCTGATGATGATGATCCACCAGTTATCACCAGCAAAGTTTTTTTGCTGGTGGGGGATCCATCATCTGTGCTTCTCCTCATCTTTTGGCAGAGACGGGGAAGACTTTAATCGGGTATAGGAGTCTATGCTCACTATCCCGTGGGTATAGGAGCTATGCTTCACTATCTCACACTGCCTAATTATCAAACAGTGCACTTCTAAATTAGCTTCAAATCTAAATTCAAAATTTCGAATGACTGAATAATTTTGGGTTTCGATTTCGAATGATTAAGGTTGAATTTCGATTTAGCTTAGTTTGTACCGAGACTTAAACTTCGATTTCAATTTCGACTGAAAAGTTGAATTAAATTTCGATTTGGATTTCCTTTGAATAAAGGATTTCGAATTTGAGCACCTTAAAATTATGAATTTTTTTTTTNGATATTCATCGAATAACGGATTTCAAATTCGAGCACCTTAGAATTATGAATTTTAATTTTTTTAAAGTATAAAACTTTGTTTATCTTAAGAAAACTCTGTTTTATTATACATGCTTGAAACTTATTTCCAGATCTTATAGTATATTTCAATTTCGATGGCCTGAAATGTTATGGATTTTGATTTTGAGAAATTTAAAATCATAGATTTAGTTCTAAATTATTTAAAATTATGAATTATGCTTTAGATTTTGTAGTTTTTCAAAATCATCGATTTCGACTTACATTTCTATTTCAAATGGTTATTGTCTACTTCGATTCTGATTGTGAGTTGGAATTTTTAGAAGCGTTGAGTTTAAATTGTTATTAAAATCTGAGTTCGATTTCGATGTGTAGTGGTGTAAGTTACAAGTGTGCTTCAAATTAAACACGAGCCGCGCGGCAGCAAACTCCCCCTCTCAGATTTGTTGTGTTGCGGGAGTTGAAAAGAATTTTTTAGTACAAAAAAGGCAAAATGTAAGCAGTAACGCTTTGTTGCTAGGGAGTCATGACTCTTCCTAGTGAGTCACGACTCAGAGTCACTTTGGAAAGGCACAGAGTCACGAGTCAGGTGACTCAGAGTCACGACTCAGTGACTCCCATTTCTCTATTGAGTCAGAGTCACTCAAAACCAGTGACTCCGAGAAATCGATGAGTCAGAGTCAGAGTCACGTGACTCAGAGTCACTGAGTCAGAGTCATTCGAAACCCTAGTGAAGTGAAACAATTTATTTTTTGCTTTTTTCGGAAATTAAAAAAAAAGTATAGGTTGTCAAAATTTGATCAGGGTTTTTGAAAAATTTGTTAATTTAGGAAATACCCGGACCCGGGCAATATCAAAAGCCCGGGTTACAAAGTAAAGTTCACCAATTGAGATGGAAATAATTACGAAAGGATGATACATTTTGACAGGAATTTTGAAAAAAAATTTAATTTGGAAAATACTTTAGGTAAATACCCGAATTCGTTTATTTATAAAATTATTGGGGTTAGAAACTAAACTTCATCAATTTGGATGGAAAAAATTATGATTGGGCACTAAGTTACGTCAGGAATTTTGGAAAATTATTCATTTTGAATAATACCCGAATCCGGGTATTAAAAAATTTCCCGGGTTAGAAACTAAACTTCACCAATTTGGATGGAAAAAATTAAAATTGGGCACTAAGATACGTCAGGAATTTTGGAAAATTATTCATTTTGTATAATACCCTNAAATTATTGGGGTTAGAAACTAAACTTCATCAATTTGGATGGAAAAAATTATGATTGGGCACTAAGTTACGTCAGCAATTTTGGAAAATTATTCATTTTGAATAATACCCGAATCCGGGTATTAAAAAATTTCCCGGGTTAGAAACTAAACTTCACCAATTTGGATGGAAAAAATTAAAATTGGGCACTAAGATACGTCAGGAATTTTGGAAAATTATTCATTTTGTATAATACCCTAATCCGGGTATTAAAAAATTTCCCGGGTTAGAAACTAAACTTCACCAATTTCGATGGAAAAAATTAAAATTGGGCACTAAAATACGTGAGGAATTTTGGAAAATTATTAATTTTGGAGAATACCCGAATCCGGGTATTAAAAAATGCTCCGGGTTTGAAACAAAACTTCACCAATTTGGATGGAAAAAATTATGGTTTGGCACTAAATTACGTAAAGAATTTTGGAAACTTTTCATTTTGGATAATACCCGAATCCGGTTATTGTCCAATTTAATATATTGGAGTATATATTAAATGTATTAGAAAGTTTAAAAATTGACCCCTGCATGTTCGCGTGAAATGAGTCGAAACGCATCATGTTTTAATAAAAATTATGTGCAATACGAGCTTAATCAAGCAAGGATGCCGGATATCCGATATGCGGCAATCAAAAAACTCCGGATATGCTACTTACAACATACCTAATTATCACCATAAGTATGTAAAGATTCGTTAGAATTTGAATCTGATTGGTGAATAGATGGATACCGTCTGCTCCAATATTTTAAGGCAAAGAGAATAGTCTACAGAGATAAAAATTAAAAAATCAATAAAATTTTCTAGAATTTTTGTTGGTATGCAGTGCTGAACACATTTATAAGGTCAGCACAATTTATGGAAATTTTTTTGATTAAAATAATCAAAAATTTGAAATTTACATGGAATGTGCTTCGTTAATCAAACNATTTTCTAGAATTTTTGTTGGTATGCAGTGCTGAACACATTTATAAGGTCAGCACAATTTATGGAAATTTTTTTGGTTAAAATAATCAAAAATTTGAGATTTACATGGAATGTGCTTCGTTAATCAAACTTTTTTTTATCACAAAAGACAATTATTTGTATGTTTGAATGTAGAATTTTCAATGTCGAAAAGATATGTTGTTTAACGAACCATATTCCATGTAAATCTATCTAGATAGAGTCGGCCGGACATGATTATATATTATTGAGGACGAACTATTATAAGTAAATTAAAAATAATTTGAACATTTGAATTTTTTTTCGCCGCCATTAGAATTAAAATGGAATCCGCCTAATACTTTTGGTATTAAGAAAGTAAACTTTTTCAAAACAACGAAATTAATACAAACCATTAACTTTTTTTTAAATTTCTTTTATAGATGTCACTTTATTAAACGTTGTCTTGCTTTTTGAGTTTAAATTCCCTATCATTTTGTGCTTAACCATTCAACAACTCAAAATTTGATGATTATTTTAACCANTTTTTTCGCCGCCATTAGAATTAAAATGGAATCCGCCTAATACTTTTGGTATTAAGAAAGTAAACTTTTTCAAAATAACGAAATTAATACAAACCATTAACTTTTTTTTAAATTTCTTTTATAGATGTCACTTTATTAAATGTTGTCTTGCTTTTTGAGTTTAAATTCCCTATCATTTTGTGCTTAACCATTCAACAATTCAAAATTTGATGATTATTTTAACCAAAAAAATTTGGAAAAACTTTGTTGACCTTATAAATGTGTTCAGCACTGTATTTGATTTTTGAATTTGTTTTTGTTAATTTATTACAGGTTATTTCATAATAAAATAAAACGTACCCTTCTATAACTTTCACCGAAATCGTCACAGGGAACTTAGCAAACCGCTCCAAATTCAAAATATTGAGTAAAATATAAAGTGAGCGGACTGGGAGACAGAAACGAGAGGTCAATGAACTCTCTTACTTAATCAGAATTCTTCATAAATCTCCTTATTATCCAAGATGATTAAAAATAATTAATTAAATCTAAATAAATTAATCTTCTCATTCAACATATTCAGATAAAATTTATTATTATTATTTTTTACAGTCTTACCAATTTGGATAAAAAGTCATAAAATTCAAAACCCAAAATCCTAGTACTAAAGACAACTGCTTTGCACTTTCACTTGAATTTCCTTGTTTAATTTGCTCATTTCTTTTTGTGTCGTTAGAAATCACAAATTTTGTCGTATTTTCAAATTTTTTGTTGAGTTGATATGAATCAGATCTTGTTGTAGGTCTGCGTATTCGTGGTGTGGTTAGAATATTTTCGTTATTCGTTGAAACATTTCTGGGTAATAAGATGTTTTCAGTAGTAGCAGTAGTTGCAATAGTTGCAGCAGTAGCAGTAGTAGCAGTAGTAGCAGTAGTTGCAGCAGCAGTAGTTGCAGCAGTAGTNTTGAATTTCCTTGTTTAATTTGCTCATTTCTTTTTGTGTCGTTAGAAATCACAAATTTTGTCGTATTTTCAAATTTTTTGTTGAGTTGATATGAATCAGATCTTGTTGTAGGTCTGCGTATTCGTGGTGTGGTTAGAATATTTTCGTTATTCGTTGAAACATTTCTGGGTAATAAGATTTTTTCAGTAGTAGCAGTAGTTGCAATAGTTGCAGCAGTAGCAGTAGTAGCAGTAGTAGCAGTAGTTGCAGCAGCAGTAGTTGCAGCAGTAGTAGTAGCAGTAGTTGCAGCAGTAGTTGCAGCAGTAGTTGCAGCAGTAGTAGTGGTAGTAGCTGTNAGCAGTAGTTGCAGCAGTAGTTGCAGCAGTAGTAGTGGTAGTAGCTGTAGTAGTAGTAGTAGTAGCTGTTGTTGTTGTAGTAGATGGATTTGGAGTAGTCGAGCAATACTTTTCGATGATATTATTATTATTAGTGTCATTGAACCTACAGAACAGCTCATGCGCACAATCAACATCATCGAAACATTTAGAAAATAGCGGTGCTCTTTGAAGTTGTCTTGGATTCCGACATCTACTCTGAATACAAAGAGATCCACGTAAACAATCCACTTGTAAACCGTTGGTTTCACCACAAGGTCCAAATTCTGATATTTGACAAAGCCTTGTGGTGTCATCCCATGATAATTCCCAACCAATCAAAACGTCAGAATTTTCTGGTGTTGATGTTTCACAGATACAAGTATTATTTTGACATGTGAAATTTACCTGATGGTAAGATTGTAAATGATCTAATCGAAATAGACAATCATCAGACCCAGGATGACAGGTTTTAAACAAAATTTCTTCAAGATGACCTCCATTTGAGTAATTTTTTACATTTTTGGCGTGGGTGGTGTCAACATTTTCAAAAGTGTTTCCAAAAACAATCACAAAACTAATGGAATNTTTTACATTTTTGGCGTGGGTGGTGTCAACATTTTCAAAAGTGTTTCCAAAAACAATCACAAAACTAATGGAATTGATGAACACTAATTTTTTATTAATTTTAGAAATTGATTTACCACATNGCGTGGGTGGTGTCAACATTTTCAAAAGTGTTTCCAAAAACAATCACAAAACTAATGGAATAATTGATGAACACTAATTTTTTATTAATTTTAGAAATTGATTTACTACAAATTTTCATTTTCAATCAACAATTTTCTAGAAACAAAATTAGTATTGAGTGAAGAAATTTCGATGAAATTTCAAAATCTCAAAAAGTAGTTTTAATTTTTAAACTTTTTGAAATAGTAAGTATATTTAAATACTCAACACATTTTGATTACATAAATAAAAACTAATGTCAACTTACTAATTTCAAACTCAGTCTATAAATGTTGATTTAAAAAAAAAATTTTCAAAATTTTTCAAAAAATTTTCAAAATTTTGAAATTGTACTTAATTCACCGGAAAGCGCGTAGGTAGTCGAAATGTGGAAACAGTCGACATAACACTTTGGCTAAAAAACGAATTCTGAAGAACTGTGTTGGTAGTCAGTACACTCGAGTACCCCCAACAGTAAAAACGTAACTACTGAAAAATAAGCCCCTGTGTTATGAAAAAAAAATTTTTTTTCTTGTTTACACTGTAGTCACTGCACATGTCTTTTTTTTTTTAGGATTTTGTTCCTATAGGTTTTTCTAAAAATTGCACTCTCAATGAGTTCAAATTTTTGAATANAATGTCAACTTACTAATTTCAAACTCAGTCTATAAATGTTGATTTAAAAAAAAAATTTTCAAAATTTTTCAAAATTTTTTCAAAATTTTGAAATTGTACTTAATTCACCGGAAAGCGCGTAGGTAGTCGAAATGTGAAAACAGTCGACATAACACTTTGGCTAAAAAACGAATTCTGAAGAACTGTGTTGGTAGTCAGTACACTCGGGTACCCCCAACAGTAAAAACGTAACTACTGAAAAATAAGCCCCTGTGTTATGAAAAAAAAAAATTTTTTTTCTTGTTTACACTGTACTCACTGCACATGTCNATGTCTTTTTTTTTTTAGGATTTTGTTCCTATAGGTTTTTCTAAAAATTGCACTCTCAATGAGTTCAAATTTTTGAATACATAATATGTAGAATTTTTCCAAAAATAGATTATGTAAAAAAAAAAAATTTTCAGAAATCTCTTAATGTATTTTCTTGTTCCACTTTTCGATAAAGGACAATGGGACACTTTATTTTTCGTGTAATGTGACACTTTTTCAATGATTATGACTATGAGTCATAAATTTACTATTTTTTTTTCAAAATTTACAATTTTGAGTTGTAAAATTGAAAAAAAAAAAAAAACTTGATCCACTTTTTAGTTGTTATTCTTCTAAAATTTTTATAATAATTTCTCTACCTGTTAGTCCAGTGTAGGGTGCGTTGCCTTGAGCAATTTCCAAAGCCTGAAATTTCCTACCCCTTCCAAATTCCATAGAAATGAAAAAATCATCTCCCTCAGGCTCTATCCCTGAAAACAGATCCGACCAGTCCAAAAAAAACATAAAATTGAGAGACTTTTCTACTCCATTTTTACAATTCAGTATTATTTTTTATAAAATTACACTAAAAAAAACCAAAATGGGAAGTCGAAATTTTACTTCAGAGAAAGGTGTACCACGACTCTTGATAGATTTAGAAGAACTCTTACTTCAAAACGCTCAAAATGCTGACGCTGTTTTTTATATTGGACCTAAAGAAGTCCCAATTCGATGTCACTCGTTTCTTCTGAAATGTCGGTAAGTAACCATTCTTAAAAAAAAAAAAAAAAAAATTCAAAAAAAATTTCGAAAAAAATTTCGAAAAAAATTTTGACAAAAAAAATTTTTTTCTTAAAAATTATAACAAAATTATTGAAATTTTAGATGTAAGTCATACCGTGGAGATCATAAGGGAATGTTAATGCGCTACCCGGAGTTAAATCCTGAACTTTTTCATACCTTCCTCTTATACCTATACACCGGAAAGGTAAATTTACTAATTAATTAATTATTAAGTAAAAATGAATAATTTACTTATACAGTGTCTTTCATTGTTATACCACCGATGACATCGGCGTAAAAAGAAAAATTCAAAAATTCAAATTCAGCCAATCAAAATTTTAGCTTTTAATAGACATTCATTCATTACATATTACTATTCATTACTATTCATTCTGTACGATCTGATTGGCTGAATTTGAGTTTTTGTATACCANTTATTAAGTAAAAATGAATAATTTACTTATACAGTGTCTTTCATTGTTATACCACCGATGACATCGGCGTAAAAAAAAATTCAAAAATTCAAATTCAGCCAATCAAATTTTAGCTTTTAATAGACATTCATTCATTTATTACTATTCATTACTATTCATTCTGTACGATCTGATTGGCTGAATTTGAGTTTTTGTATACCATTGGAGTACACATTTCTTATTGAAAGACACGGTATAATCATTCTTGATAGCTTTCAGTTGAAGAAAATTCCGTTTTTGATCTTCTATGCATCGCTAGTGAGTTTGGTATGGATGATCTGGAATTAACTTGTGAAGATATACTCTGCGCTAATCTTGAACCATCTTCTGCGTGTGCGCTGTTGGATTCTGCGCTCATTAGTAAGAAGAAACAACGTCATGTTGGAAAAGGTCTTCGACGACTTATTGATCGATGTGTCACATTCATCGGTGAGAATGCAACAGATTGTCTCCAAACTTCACGAAGTATCTCACTTCCTGTTGAATCGCTTATCGAAATCATTTCATCAGATCAAGTGAGTTGACATCGAGTTGAAAATCTAAAAATTTTTAAAAATTTGATAAAATTTAAATTTTTTGAAAAAATTTTTTATAAAAATTTGAAAAAATCATAAATTACAATTAGTTGTCTTACAATTTAGTTGTGCTTAGAAGAGGAAGAAGTATGGCGATTTGTATTACGTTGGGCTCAATTTCAAGGTGATGTTCGAACCCATGTGAGTCGATGGTCAGAAGACGAACGATTAAAAGTTGCTAAATTCTTGTCTCCAATTATTTCTCATGTTCGACTCCTCTTGATTGGTTAGTTATTACAATTTTTAGTAAAATTTTACAAAATTTGAGACAAAATTTTTTTAAATTTTATTCTAAATTATCAAGATTCTAGGATTTTTGCTGAAGAAATTGAACCAACAGGTTGTGTACCAATGGCATTGTCACTCGAACGATATCGTTTTGCAGCTTTGCCACATCAATTTGGTGAAACAGATCCTCGACTCGTACATCGAAATACACCACGACTCTTTCAATCATCGACTATAATTCAAAATGATAGAATTTCTCTTGGTAGGAAACTAAATGAGTGGTATGGTGGTGTAACTAAACAAGCATGGCGTTGTATCTACAGAGCTAGTGTCCATGGATACTCAGCTGATGCCTTTCATTCACGTTGTGATGGAATGGCACCTACTTATGTTATCGTTCTTATACAAAATGTATGTTATATGTTATATCTTTAAATGATTTATAAATTAATACAATTTATATAATAATTATTCAATTTCTTTAGACAAAGTGGATATGTGGTGGATTTGCTGATGTTCCATGGACAAAATCAAAAACACCACGTTATGCAACATCAAATCGTTCCTTCTTATTCTGTTATGATGGAAATAGTTCAAATTCTAGACAACAACCGGTTAAGTTTAACATAGTTAAAAAACATTTCGCACTTTGTCATGACTCAAAGTAAGTATTATATAATTATTATATAAATTTTAAATACTAATTTACAACAAAATTACTAGAGGTGTTGCGGATATCCGGCGCCTAAAACTCTGCCGGATAGACTATCCACCGGATACCGGATACTTATAGGTATCCACGCGGATAATTTTCTATACAATTTTTTCAGAAATCCAAAAAAATGAACCAATAATTTTATCAGATTTATTATATAAGAGTATATATTTAAATGTATTAGAGATTTAAAAATTGACTCCTGCACGTTCGCGTGAAATGAGTCAAAACGCATCTTTTTTTTTTAATAAAAATTATATGCAGTACGAGCTTAATCAGCAAGCATGCCGGATATCCGATATCCGGCAATCAAAAAATGCCGGATATCCGATATCCGGCAAACCTGACGGATATACTATCCGCAATACCTCTACAAATTACTAAATTAAACACAATTTTTTTTATCTAATAGTAGTGGGCCAGTATTTGGAGCAGGAGCTGATCTAGCTATAACATCTAATTGTAATACAAACAGTGATTCATACTCCAATCTTCCACATTCTTATGAAAGTGACGATGGAGGGATGGAGTATCCAATTGAAGCTTCCATCCTTACACCGTCTTATAATTTTACAGTTGCAGATTATGAAGTATTTGTACCAATTGATTCAACAGAATTATTGGAAGGAAAGGAGTATTGATTTAAATCATAATTTACAAACCTAATTAGTATTACTATTTATCCTAATGATTAACAAAAAAAAAAATTTTTTTTTTTACAATTATTATTAGTTGTAATAAATTGAATTTAGAAAAGCTAGATAACAACAACGTTACATAAGCATACGAAAAGAGACTAAACATTTAGTTTTTTAAGTTCTAGTTCTAAGGGTACAATCGTCAGATACATACTTAGTAACAAAAAAAGATTGTTCTGCTTTTAACAACGAGTAAGTTATTAGAACAACATACATGATTTATAGTCATTATAAATTAGATACATGTATTTTGAGAATTTATGTCCACAACTCTTCACTTCTTCCAAATTTATAGATGAGGGAACTAATGAAAATAGAAATATTTTGTAAAAGTAGAGCAGCACCAGGCCATTTATCCAGTGCACCTATCAATGAAACAAAGTAATAATTAGACAATGATTCCTCAAGTTTTAAAAACTCAAATGCTGAAACAAAGTCAGTAAATAGCAAAAACAAGAACTAGGGTTCAACAAGTGTTTAGTAAGGTTAAGTTAAAAAATGTTAGCAAAAGCAAAGCCAAGCGTACGTGGTACGACATAACTGCCAAACAGGATCCATCCTGATGCAATGAGAGAAGCAAATCCCATGACGAATCCAACAAATAGCCATAATCTGGCTCCACGAGGACCCATACATCCTTCAGTATATGCATCTCCTCTTAATTGTGCATTGGAAATTACATTGATCATAAAGAAGGCGATGGTACTGAAGACACCGCATAAGTAGTAGGCATTATTGAAGTGTTCAGGTCCCATTGCAGCAATATCGATAATAATCCACCAGCCACTGAAAAACTATGAAAAAAAAAATACCAAACCAATAAATATGACAAATATGATGAATATGATGATAAGTATGATAAATATGATGTTGATGTCTTCTTAAAAGAACTTAAGTTTACCAAGGTTCCAGCAATGACAGCAGCAATACTATTTCGACGTTCTCCTTCCATGCAGTCACCACATTTTATGTTGTCCAAGATTCCCGACATCATAGACTTGTTTGTAACTTTCAAACTTTCTAAAATAAAATAGGTAATTTTATAATAATTTTTGAAATTTTGGTAATTTATTATTCTATTTTATAATTTAAAATAAAAAATGTCATTAGTTTTACCTTTGTTGTGAAATTCTAATTACTCAAGGATATTGATTGAAGTCAATGACGTCGTTCAATGAGTCGCAAAAGAGTAGTTCCACGAAAAGGTTAATTAAATTAGGTTTTATCGATGAATCATCGAAGGAAACAGCTGATAAGTAAATTGATAATTATGTTAATTTAATGATGATTCATAAATTTTTTTTAACGAAAATGAAAATAAACAGAATTTATTTTTCGTTACCTATGCGACCTCCAGGTTCTGATGATAAAATTGATGCCCATTTACGAATACTTTTAATGACCGCACATATCATAGTGATTTTGCTTATTTTCTTTGAAATTTAAGACATAATTTATTAAATAGAACTTTTATAACTAAAAAGTATAGAAATGAAAAGTTTAGTAAAATAATCTTAAAAAAATTTATCCAGAGTGTTATATAACTAAAAGAAAAAAAAAAAAATTTTTTTTTAGTACTTTGATGTTCATAAAAATCAAATGAACTTCCAATCCAACGAATAAATCAAATTGTTAATTGCAAGATTTAAACATTCAAATTTTCATTTTTTTTTGGAAACATCAATGGCAGGCTATAATTTAATAAAAAATTGTCAGTGTTGAATAAATTATTAAAAACAAGAACTTACTTTTGGTACATACTTTCTGCTGGATAAAGTCCTGTTTTATAACTATGATCAATTATTTGTTTACAGTAGGTATTTTTTTACTCAAAATTATATTTTTCTTTATGAATAAACATTGAAAAATACAGCGGAAAAAAAAAATTTTTTTTAAGGTCAGGTCACTAGGTCCAAAAGATTAAGAATAATTATAAATTATTGAAAATTTAATTTTTCAAATTTAATTTTCAAACTTTTTTTTGTCTCAGAATTAAGTTCGAAAAAGTTAATTTTTAACATATTATTGGTACTAAGCGTGTTAATGAATGAAAAAGTTTTTATCTTTTGATCCTAGTTACCTAATTAAAAAATAATTTTCCATTACTTTTCAATGTTCTTTCATAAGAAAAATATTTTATCTTTTGGTCCTAGTTACCTAATTAAAAAATAATTAACTATCTGCTGTAAAAAAAAAGTTGAACATTGTTATAAAACAGAGTTTTATCCAGCAAAAGCGTATGAATCAAATGTAGCTTCTCGTGATTTTAAAAATTTCTCCAACACTATACTTTATTCAAAAAATCTTTATAGCTCAGATATAATAATCATTAATTTAATTCAATTACGTTTGATTATGATTACTGTCGTTTATAATCTTAACATAAAATTTATATTCAAATAAATGTTGTTGTAACTTTCGCACCCAGCTATTTATAACTAATTTATTAGATAGACAAATTAAAAAATTGTCATAAATTCTTAATATTTTTTATAATCGCTAGGTTTCATTATCAAGGTTAATAAGCTTATATTATCCCTAAAAAATTTAAGTAATCATATTTGAATATTTACATTTTATTCAAATCTAATTGGCTGAAATCAAATATTTAAATAGTCTCTGTTATCCAAATTAAAGTACTCATTGAAATCAAAATTTTACAACATTTAGTATTAGAGAAATATTATATTAAATAATTTTTGGAAGTTGTAATTTTATTGTTGCAAATTTCATTATTGCAAATTTCATTATTGCAAATTTCATTGTTGCAAATTTATTTTGCATTGCCCAACACCATTGGTGGTTAGGTCATTGCATTAAGTTTTACATCAACCAAACGTATTTAAAATTTCGCGGGTACTCAGAAGTTTGTTAGAATCAATCGAAGAAGCAGCTGTTGTAAAACTGCAGTAATAATTCAAAATGAATAACATTTTTTGAAATTACTCAAGTTATTTGAAGACGTTTTCAAAACTGAAGTAGAGCTCATGACAGTTTAATTTAGGTAAGGAAAAAGTGTAATTTGTTGTTGATTGAATTGACCTGAGCATTTTCGTTATAATTCCAAGGCGTCGTCGTCATCAACATCACCAAGCTTCGTTCGGTAGCAGAATCGAGACTACAATACTTCACTAGGAAATGAAGGTAAGCTTCACCACCAAAAGTTATAAGGAACAAGCCAAGCGGAGGAGGAGTATCTACCACGGGGAAAACCTTCACCAAAACAACACTAATAGTGACAGTGTATCTCACTTGTGAAATGTACCCTAACAGCACAGAAACCCCAGGTATATAATAATAAAGTTAACACCATAAATTCATAAAATATAGATGCTTTATGAGTTGTAATAGTGTGGGTAGGAGTAAAGCACCGTCCGCTGATTGTATCAGCCAATTGCATTAATGTTTAAGATGTTCTGTTAGGGTGATTTGTTAGGAGGCAATAATGGGCTGATAACCTGCAATCAGAGGACGGTGCTGTACTTCGGCCGAGTTATGGTTAGATGCTCTGCGTCACAGGTGAAACTCGATCTGTGGATTGGATTGGATCGGATAGGTATCGATATAAATTTGGTTGGATCGGATCATGGATCAGTATCGAAAGATTTTTTTAATTATTGGCTTTGATGGTTGATCGGATGCTGAGCGTTTTTTTCTTCCTATTGGCTCAGATCGTGAGTGGGTATTGAATTTTTTTTTATTCTTGACTCGGATTGAGAATCGATATCAAGTGATTTTCTGCCTTTTGACTCGGATTGTGGATGGATTGGTATCAATTTGTTTTTGCCTCTTGGGTTGGGATTCGGGATCGAAATTTTATCGTTTGATCTGTGACAAGAATGTAGATGAAAGTCGATCCGTGATTTGGATCGGAACTGGGATGTATCGAATACGTAAATTCAAATTGAATCGGTATCTAAAGATATTTTAATTCTTACCTCAGCTCGTGGATCGGTATCAATCCCTTCTGTGCCTGTTGGCTTGGATCGTCTATCAGTATCGAAAGACAAAGAGTTTTATACTCTTGGATCGAATTACGGATCGGTATCGAAAGAGTTTTTTTTAACTCTTGGCTCGATTTACGAATCGGTATCGAACGATTTTCTCCATGTTGAATTGAGATCGATTAATTTCTTCACTATTGGATCGGGATCTACTTGATTTTGCCTTTTGGCTCGGATTATAGTTTCGGGATCAAAATTATCCAAGTCACACCTTTACTCTCTGTTCATTGTTAATTAAACTTAAGTATCACTTGTGCCAAATTGACTCCTAGGTCATTGACCATTGAGTCAAGTGGTGTGAGGTTGAGAATTCATTTATGGTACAAAGTAGTGTTGCCGCGATGCATCGGCAAGCCGATGAATCGGCCGCCGATTCAGTTAGTTTTACGAACGCCGATGCAAGGGACAGTCGAATCGGCTGCGTCGGCCGATTCATTTTGAATTGTATACTTGAGTGAAATAACCCCAAATCGGACTCTTTATTTTTGGGATATGTGCTACGAAATAATTTAAATAATTGAGCAAGTACAGCGTGGAAACAAACACAATTAGAATATTATTTATAAGAAAATTTAATTTATATATACTTACCGCATGGACCTGGCTCTGGCTGGGTTTCGTCTGTATTTGGGATCACTACAATTTCGTCCCCCAATTGACTCATTTTTACCAAATTCTTTAAGATTAGCCTAAGTTAGATTACAAATGAAACCGAAATTTACGATGTTTTGTGAGCAGGACGTTATTTAGTCGACAAACATTGCTTGTTGTGACAAAATAGTTTGGTGTAACGCATGAGTCAGAATCGGCTGCATCGGCCGAAGCATCGGCCGATGCATCTGCATCGCCGATTCGAAATGACACTGAATCGGCGCATCGGCCGATGCGGGTTTTTGCCTGTATCGGGGCAACACTACTACAAAGGATACTAAAATTTGAGTCAGAGTATTTTCCCACTTACAACAGTCAAATTCTGAAATCAAAACTTCTCAAGAAAATCAAAACTCACTTTACTGTCTAACAAACTTTTAATTTTATTTATTTCTATTTAACGGCAATGGATTCGAACCGTACACTAGAGGTTACTCTATACTTGACCTTGTACACTGCTTGACTTTGTACACTACTTGCTCTTGTACACTACTTGACCTTGTACACTANTACTGTCTAACAAACTTTTAATTTTATTTATTTCTATTTAACGGCAATGGATTCGAACCGTACACTAGAGGTTACGCTATACTTGACCTTGTACACTGCTTGACTTTGTACACTACTTGCTCTTGTACACTACTTGACCTTGTACACTACTTGTCCTTGTACACTACTTGCCCTTGTACACTACTTGACCTTGTACACTACTTGCCCTTGTACACTACTTGACCTTGTACACTACTTGACCTTGTACACTACTTGACCTTGTACACTACTTGCCCTTGTACACTGTTTGCCCTCGAACCTGCAGGCTTTTTAAGCAACAAATTCTAATTGATTGTAATTGTAAGTAACATTGTCTGATTCATGCTATCCTCCATCTTTGTATAAACGAAGAATGGTTCTGTATTGAATTATGAGGAATGTCTCATTTTCTTTACATAACCTCTAGAGTTAAAACTCCACTCAGCTCGCACCTGCAGATTTTTTTCCACATGTTTTCCAAAAAAAAATGTCAAATAAGTCCCCCAAAGCCCCCCGCTGCGACCGTTCACCATTATGCTTCCAATCGTGCATTGCATCAAACTGCGGGGATGGCCATGTCTCTTTATGTCATAAGTATGGGGTTTATCACAGAGCAAACATAAACTTCCATTACCTTCTGTATAATGCAACTCGATCAACGTTAAACTAACACATCTTACAGATGGAATTGACTGTTTTGGATTCCGTAGGGGTCACAGAATTGATGACGTAATCGGCTTTTTTGAGGGACTTGGCATTCGGGTGTTCGGAAGGGGTGGTAGTTGCCAGGCCATTTACATCCTTTTTTACGCACATGAAAACAGTGCAGTGGACTGTCTGGTTGAAATTAAGCAAAAAGGCAAAGCTGGGTGTTTAGGGGAAAACAAGAGCGAGCAGCGTAGCATAGCTTTATCCATAGCAAGCCATAGCAGTGAAAGAAGTCAGGCTGACTGTCTGCATCATCATCATCATCTTCCCACTGGGAGTTTGTGTTCGGTCTTCGAGGGTCAACAATACATAAGGCCAAGAGTAGCAACTGGTGCAACAATTTGAACATTTAAAAAAAAAAAAAAAAAAAAAGTTCAGAGGTCAGTTCTTTACATTACGAATTGGATTTTGTCCAATGGATCACAAACTTCCAGTAGTAGTGGAATAGAAATGTATACAGTCGTGACGTCGTAGTTATAAAAATCATTCTAAAAAGAAGACAACAACACAGTTTCTCTGGACAATCCATTGAATGTTGAGATTCTCTCTTATGTGTCTGTGTCAGTTCGTTGTTCCTCAAGTTTATTGTTGAAGAAGTAGTATCTAGTATCTTCTGTTGAACCTAACAACCTAACATTATTGGATATAATACTAAGCTACTAAATACGCTCCTCAACACAATTTGACTTTACTTTGGTTTAACGTATTATAATTACACAGTACCAAGGTTGTAAGTTTTAGTAGTGAAGGAAAGTTTAGTACACCACCACCAATAATAATAGGAGTAGTGAAGGATATTTTTTGAATTTGTACATAACTTGACCTAACTTTATTATTAATTATTATTTTTTTCCATGGTGAGAGTGACCGTGGAAGATATAACTGCGACACAAGGTCATGGATAGCACTATTCTTCTACATGCCAAACGGCCCGATGCTTGGCATTCAAAACACGAACAGATGATTTGCATGGAAATGGATAAGCAAAAGGCCAAAGGTGGGTGTTAGCTTGAGTAACCGAAATTACCCAGTAGTGAAGAAAATCAACAATATAGAAGGAATTTTTTTTTTTTTTTTTTTTTTTACTCACTTACTCCTTTCTTCAATACCAGATGATTTGTTTGGGAAGATTAGTAATTTTTAATGAATCATGTGATGATAGGATTTTATGAGTCATATTCATTTTATATATATATTATAATCTCTTCCGTCTCAAATTTGAGTCAAGGTGATTGAATTTTGAATTTTTGTGTGAAAAAAAAAAGTTATTAGAATTTTTTTACAAAACGGTTTAATAAGTTACTGTTTACTCCCATCATAAACTGTGTGTAACTACGACGCATGTGCGAAGGACAGATTGCTGCTGAATTGTTCTGATTTGAAGAAGAATAATGCAACCTCTAAAAAGAGAAGGGGTTATATGTAATAAGGTTTCAATTCTTATAAACAATGCAGTTGTTTAAGTTTTTTTTTTTTTTTTTTTTATTGTTGTGTGTTACTTAATTTTAAGGTTGGTTAAGATGAGGATATAGTGAACGGCCTTCCTGGAATTTCACAGCTTATATATACAATTCACTAACTGATTTTTAAAATAATTTTCTTAGAAGCTTGTGTTGTTGTTGTAATAATACATGTTTTTTTTTTTTTTACTTAGGTAATCCTAACTCTGATCTAGGAACAAAAGGTCGAATACCGAGCGGTGGGAACAACGCTCCACTGTATGGCCGTTTAGTCCCTCAAGAACAACTTTTATCCATGACTGGTGGTTGTGGAGTGACACTTGGACCTTCTAATGTCTTGGGGATCATGGGCATGTCTGTTCATGCTGCTCCAGGTTCTTCTGGTGGTCTCATTAATATGAACACAATTTCTGGAATTGGAAATTCTTTGTCAGGATTTCCTCCTGCTGTCCATAGTGCTGGTGGTTCTATGATAGGTGTTCCAGGAGGTCTCAATAATTCAAATTCCTCTGATATGCAAGCTATGCAAGCTCGTATTCCAAAAACTTTTCGTGATCCTTCAACTGCACCGTTGAGAAAATTGAGTGTTGACCTCATCAAGACATACAAACACATCAATCAGGTAAGTATTGTGTCCACTTTATTATCAAAAATTATATTCAGCGCATGCGTAATTTTTGGTATATTGTCGTCTAGGAATTTTTGAAAGGAATACACATGTCGTGGATATAATATGTCACCTAATTTTTCATAGATTTATACTCCTATTCCACAGGGTTTGAAGACGGAATTTGGGCGGCTAACGACTGTTAGTAATACAGTGCGACTATAAATAGCAAAGGCATTGGAAGAGACTTTTGTCCTATGCCCTTTGCTGGGGAAAGCAGTGCCTTTGAAATTGATGGTCAACAGTATTTTGACAGGAATTTGGACATTTTTTTTCAGGGAAAGTATTAGGAGTTTCAAAAAGACCATCCAAAAGTAGTGGAACACGGTAAAAAAATCAAGACTCTACGATCACTACTACTAAAACAAAAGTTATGATTTTTTGAAAATTGAAATTATTGGATGTTATTTTGAGACAATGTACTAAGAGATGAGCGTTTCAAAAGAAGATTCAAAAATTTCAATTTTCAAAAAATCATAACTTTTGATACATTGATAGTAGTGAGTTGATTTTTTTAACTTCGTATCTTACTTTTCAATTGTCTTTCTGAAACTGTATAGTGTTTAACCAGAAAATAATTAAACTAACAACTTTCTCTATTAAAAAAAAAACCTTATTCCTATTCTCCAGCAAAGGGATTGCGCCAAAAATATATTCCCATAGCCTTTGCTATTTGTAGGCACACTGTACAAGTTGTCGAAATATTTTAGAAACCGGAGGAAATTAAGTTTCTGTTTTGATAAATTTCTTCTATCGTCGTTTGGTCACTATTTTGATTTTTATGGAACTTCACATAAATCTAGCAAATCTGATAAGTATCAAATTACTTTACAGGATTGAGAATCTGATTATAGATTTTACTTAATTATCAACTTAGTTCATTAGATTAGTTAAGAGAAATTTTGGTTAGATTTAACCAAAAGGGGCTCAATTTTTACAAGACATGAGAACCTAATGATCTAAATTTATCAATTAAATACTAGTGAATTTTTTCTATCTTTTAAAATTTATTGGTCGTAAAAATTGAGCCCCCTTTGGTTAAATCCAATTAGAAATTTGAATTAGTTATAACAATTTAATTAATTAAATTCTAACTTAGCCCTGTTTATGGGAAGAGCTACAGTGAAAGTGAACAGAGTCAATTTCTAAAAAATTTTGGGCACCCTGTACTGTACTGTACAGTGTGTCCCAACAAACTCATGCCATAGTTTTTTTTTTTTTTTTTGTTAATTTCCAATCTTGGCTAGGCTAAGTCACTATGCATGCCCAACGAGTTGTAAAAATATAACACGTGAGTTTGATTGGACATACTGTAGACACGCACATGCGCAATAAATTTTAAACACAACGCAACATAATTTGATATTCATTATCTGCAGTGGTTATATTTGGTTATATTATACTACTATGCTTGGGTATAATTTGACTTATTAATGAATCTAAGCATAAAAATTTGAAAACTGCAATTGAGTTCCTAACTAGTGCNTAATGAATCTAAGCATAAAAATTTGAAAACTGCAATTGAGTTAAGTTCTATTGGAATTCTCATTGCCTTGAAAGATTAGATAATAAATGTCTAGTCAACATGTCAATTTAAAATTAAAGAATCATTATCCGATGGAGAATTGGAATAGCAATTTAATTTGGGTTATCGGATGAATTAATGACTAGTCAAACAAATAAAGTTTGCCAAATTTTTTACTGTTGAGTATGCGAATGAAGGTACTTTTTGGCATTCAGTAATGGGCACAAGGAATTACAAGGATAGAGATTCAAAAAAAAATTTTTTTTTTCTTACTCTTTAACAGATATCCTGCCAATTCCAGACAACGGAAATACAAAATAGTCTCGAAATAATGAAAATAATGAAAAAAAATTATTATTATTTTTTTTTTTTTTGATTTTTTTCCAGGTGTACTTTGCAAAAAAGAAGCGTCGTGCTCAACAGCAGCAGGATGATGCAAATGCTGCAACAAAAAAGGAGCGTAAAGTATTCAGTAATGAAGGGTACGATGATGACAACCATGACTATATTATACGAAATGGTGAAAAGTTCAATGATCGCTATGAGATTGACTCACTTATCGGGAAAGGATCATTTGGACAGGTAAATATTCTTATTTCACCTAATATAGTTTGGTTTATTGACATAATTAATTATATTGAATGAATCTTGTATATTTAACAAAAGTATGAACTAATTTTTTTTTTTTTTTTTTTTTTTTTATAAATATTTGTGACAGGTTGTCAAAGCCTATGACCATGAAGACCAGTGTTTGGTGGCAATTAAAATAATCAAAAACAAGAAACCTTTTCTCAATCAGGCACAGATTGAAGTAAAACTTTTGGAAATGATGAACAAGGCAGATTCGGAGAGCAAATATTACATAGGTAAAGATAAAATAGGTGCGTATCGGAAACATTTGAACAAATGTGTAAATTGAAAATAGAATTTTTGCTAATGTTTGTCTTGCTAAATTTGTCCTTGTTATTAAGTGGCTTTTTACACTTGTTCTTCTTCCACGTGAATGTCAAAGTACATGTGGTTTGAGTGGATTTTTTTAAATATTGAACAACGTAGTAAGTTGTTGAGCGCAGCTTTTTTTTTTTTTTTTTTTTTTTTTTTGATTTAAACAAAAAAGAGAAAAAAATGGCAAGCTTTTTTTTTAATGGTTAAATGACTTATGATGTACTATTAGAATAGAAGATAAAATTTGCATTTGCTTTCTCCATAAATTTAGTGATGAAAAAACTTTTTTCTTGCTTATTGATAATGATAGCTGAGATGATTATGCAACTCCGGTTGTATAATTATTACATCAGTTATGACATTTTCGTGTTGTTTAGCTTTCACTGTAATAGAAATGAAACTATTTGAAATCCCTTGAGTATATATGATGCATTCGTGATGTCATGTAATTTCGCAATTAATATCGACTATTTATGTTATTGTAATGGCAAAGGTTCGATAGAACAGGACAGAAAACTAAGCATAGAGTTGTTTTAGATCCAGGAAGCTNATTTCTTTTTTTTTTTTTTTTTTTTTTTTTGGAAATATAATATTCGCTGAATTTCTTCGTCAAATGTTTTTTCTATGCACAAATTCAGTAATAACTCTTAAAAGTCTGATCAATGTACTCTGACATGAAATGTAATTATAAATTTTAATTTGTATGATTCTATTCTTTTTTTTATTTCAGTGAGGTTGAAGCGTCACTTCATGTGGAGGAGTCATCTCTGCCTAGTTTTTGAACTTCTTTCGTACAATTTGTACGATTTACTCCGAAATACAAATTTTCGTGGAGTTTCTCTGAACCTAACACGAAAATTTGCACAACAACTTTGTACGGCTCTCATGTTCCTCTCCAGTCCGGATTTAAATGTTATCCACTGTGACCTCAAGCCTGAAAATATTCTTCTTTGTAATCCAAAACGATCAGCTATCAAGATTGTAGACTTTGGCAGCTCATGTCAACTTGGGCAACGGGTAAGGAAACCTAAAGAAAATATGAATCGTGGAAATTTTCAAATTCTTTCAATTTCAGTTCATTTGTAACTTGTTTTATTTTATTTTTATTTTTTTTTTACTCTAATCCACAGATTTACCAATATATCCAATCACGATTTTATCGATCGCCAGAAGTCTTATTGGGAATTACTTATGACTTGGCTATTGATATGTGGAGCTTAGGATGCATCCTTGTGGAAATGCATACAGGAGAACCACTATTTTCAGGGGCGGACGAGGTAATTTACAGTATTTTCACACGCAAACTTTCTAAAAAATCAATTTGAGTTCAAGGATTTTTGAAAAGTTTAGTACTATTGGTTAGAAAAATTTTAATTAGATTTTTCAAATTCAANCCCCCCCATTTTTTTTTTTTTTTTTTTTTTTTTTTTTTTTTTTTTTTGGAACACAAAACGTCAGGGACAGAGAAGCTTTAGGATATATTCATAGCAGAAAATTTGTTAAAATGCCTGTCTAAATAAGGAGAAGGACTGAGAAAAAGTTTTTAGTAGTTAATTTGTTTCATTTTCAAACTATAAGTCTTAATTCGGTATTGACAGGAGTTGATTTTTAGAAGTATGCCTTAGGGGATGAGGAAAGCGATTTAGATTTGAAATTAAATGACTAAGGGATTTTCTTTAATTTTTTTTTTTTTTTTGAAAGATTTTTCTTACTTGAGTTCCAGTAGTGGTTTTAAGGATTAATTCTATAGTTTGGATGTGAATTTTGTAGCCACTGTTCTAAATTTATTCTTCATCAACCACAAGAGTGGGTGCGACAGAGAGTCTATTTTTATAACTGCATAAGACGCTACTTTTCCTCGGTTCAGGAAATTCTAATCGTCCCGTCTGGAATGTATGTGTGTCTCTCTCGTATGTCTGGGAAGAGTCGATGACTGAAACAATAGGAAGATGCTTTGTCTGACACCTCAGATCACAACACAACCATCTCACACCTGTTTCATTTACAAAACAAACAAAAATTTTGAAATAAACTTTTGAAAAATATCATTCTCATAAACTGATTTTTTTTTCTTCTCTTTACCAGGCGGACCAATTGAATAAAATCATCGAAGTCCTCGGACCACCTCCAAAACATTTACTTGATGTTGGTCAGAAGACACGAAAGTTCTTTGATAAAATGCCAGATGGGTCATATGTACTCAAAAAGCCAAAAACTAATCGAAAATATAAACCACCAGGAAGCAAACGGATTCATGATGTTCTTGGTGTTGAAACTGGTAAGTTTAAAAAATACTATTGGTTGATTATTAAATAAATTATTTAATTTATATTATTTATTGTAAACAGGTGGACCTGGAGGACGACGAATCAATGAACCTGGTCATTCTATTCAAGATTATTTAAGATTTAAAGATCTTATTCTGAAAATGCTAGAATTTGATCCAAAAACTCGGATCACACCATATTATGCTCTTCAACATAATTTTTTCAAACGAACGAATGATGAGTCAACACTGACTCCTGGTGGAAATCCACCACAATCTGCTGGATCCAGTTCGAGTCCTTCCGGAATGGAAAATCTTCATCTTATGTCATCTGGAGGAGGTGGACTCCATGGAGTACTCAGTAGCAACAATAATATTCATATGGGATCTTCCAATGGTTAGTTTTATAACAATATATATATATATATAATATTTGACTAAAATATATAATTTTATTTAGTTGGTGGTCGAACACGAGGGAATGGAGTTATTCAAAATCTACAACAAACCCTTCCTCAAACTGTTGTTGGTCCATTTTGTGTATCTGGATCAGGTTTTACTAATCAGCAGCTCTTATCCAATCACCACTCAATAGGTGTCGTTGGAAACTCATCAATGGATATGGAATGTGAATCACCACGTCTTACTTTTACAAATTCTGGTACTGTAACGAGTGGAGGTTGTTCAAATCCACCTGGTTATCACCTCACAACAAGATCCCTTGTTCCTGGTCCGAATATCCCACCACCAGGACTTGGACATGGTGCTTATCATCTCCAATCTCGTCTCCCTGTTTCCAGACACTCCTTACCTCCTTCTCATATCGTCACTTCATCACTTCTTGAAAGTAGTGGACCTGTCCAATCCCTCAACTCTCGAATGAATTATAGTGGAACATCAGGTCCTTCTTCACTCACTGATTTTGCCTCTCTGGCTAGTACGGTGGGATCAAATCCTAATTTCCCACCCTACCACCTCAATATGAATCTCAACAACTCTAGTAGTAACAATGGACCACCATCGATTGGTAACTTAGAGTGTACTCAAACGGGTAGTCTCAATATGCCCTTACTCCAACAGTCTCATGCTGGACTTCAAGCCTTTACTAATATGAACATGAATGGGCTCAATCATCACCATGTTGTCACCTATCCACCTCCTAACCCACAGTTCCTAGGTAGTTATAACATAGGTAATCCAAATGGAATACCACCATCTTTTGGATTAATTCATAATGGAGGAGGTGGAAATGGATCATTTGGAGAAACTATAAATAATTTAGATAAAGGTCAACATCTCCTTATGTCACTCTCTTCGAGACCACATCAAGGTCAAGCATCTTCAGAAGAAGAAAGAGAAAGAGAAGATTCTCCAATGGTATGTGTCCAACAGAGTCCAGTTGGTGTTACAAGTCATTAACTAAGACTTGATTCTAGATGCTCAATAATTAATTATTTAAGAGTAGACTTAATCTGAAGACTAACTTGAGGTAAGTCTTTTAAAGGGCTCTGCACATTATTATTAAAAAATATTACTAAAGTAATAGATAAATGTAAGACATTTTTGATGTTTTTTTTTTTTTTTTGGTGAAGTGAGGCATGAAGAGTATAGTCTTTGTCTAAAAAGGACTTATTTAATTTGTTTCACTTATTTTTCTTTCTTTCCACGCAGTATAAAAAATAATATAATTTTTTTTTTTGTGAATTTTTTTTTTGGAAAGTTATAAGTTACAGTTACATGGTTACGAGCGAAGAGACCAATTTTGAGGGCCCTGACTAAAAAATTGACAAAATGCTGACTAAAAAATTGACAAAATGCTGACCAAGAATAGCTGACCGAGTTATCGAAAAACTCGGTCAGGTATTCTGGCTCAGTATTTTGTCAACTTTTTAGTCAGGGCTCTCAAAATCGGCCACTTCGTTTGTACCATGTACTGTATGTAAGAAGTCTTAAGAATAATTTAAGATGATATTTGACTGATTGGATTTATTTAATTTAATTTTAATTTTAAGAAATTCAAGGTAGTTTACATTAACTTTGTAAACAATTTATTAAGTTCGTGTTGTTGTTGACTGAATGCGGGTCGTAGAGATAATTTACAGGTTTTCAGGGTATGCGACAGCATTTTTTTTTTTTTTTTTATATAGTTTCTTTACGTTATTTAGTAGCTTAAACGGAATTGTAAAAAAAATTAGAGTTAATTGACTCTTATTTGGTAGGAAATTAACATGTAAACTTTGTCTTTGAGTTAATTATTTATTATTATTATTAAGTTATAAATTGGTTCTTGTTCCTCTTTTTTTTTTCTTTTTTTTTTTTGTAAAAATGTGAAATGGTAGTCGATTTTTTCCGACATTAACTCCTTTATTCCCTCTTATGATTTTTATTCCAGAGATTCATTAATAATTGTTTAAATTGAATTTTTTGTGTTGAAAATGGGATAAATCATCGTAAGTTAAGAAAGACTGAAAGACAGGCGATATATACGGATTATTATATTACTGAGTTGTTTTTTTTT